>OY776277.1:28285613-28885613 GCA_963675445.1 Linnaemya vulpina | reverse complement strand
TTGATGGTATTGATGTGATTGTTGTTGTTGTTGTTGTATATCTTTTGGTTGCTGCTGCTGTTGTTGCTTTATTGTACGTCAAATATTTGCTTCCCTGGTTCCTTTTGCAGCGTTTTCAGTTTGGTTTGTTGAGTTTTCCACAACTTTGTGTTGCTGGTTTTCCGCTTCCTTTTGACTTTTACAATTATTTATGCGGCTACTGTTGCTGTTGTTGTTATTGTTGTTAGTTACATCTGTGGTTGTGTTTGTTGTCGCTACTGCTTGTAGATATTCAACAGACATAGTATTTTGTTATTCGTACGAATCGCGTTTTCTTTTTTTTCTCTACCGTTTGTTTTTTTTTTCTTTTTGTTCGTTTTAAAATCGCGCTAATTTGACACGCCCTTCAACACACAAATTCATTATGGAGTTTGACGTAAATACCGTTAATATTTAATTCCACTTTATACATCTGAGTTTCGCACATTTGTTTTGCTTTTTTAAGAATTATGTTAAACTTGTTTTCGATTTAAATTTCAGATATTTTTTTTGCTTTTCTTTCAATTAAATATTTTGCCAAAAATCTCGCTTCTGCTTGGGGTTAAAAATGTATCACAAACAATGCTGATGTGCATGCGATTGTACTGTTATTTTGCCATAAAAATTGTTGACTTTACCGTTACACATCCTGTTATAGGCCCAGCTCCCCTTTTAACTTTTCCACCGCATTAAATAATACCTTTTAACTCGTACTCCCGCTTGTTCACACCCTCGTTCTCTCTCTTTTGCTCTTTATCCTTCATTCTCTCCTTATCAAGATTAGCATGTGTGTAACGGTTTATATGAGTCTTTATGTGTTTAATAGAGTATGTGTGTGTATTTTACAGTTAAGCTTTATATGAATGTGTTTCAAGCATTAATTAGTTTTGTGGCAGGATTAAAGAAAGAATTTCATTACTTTTTCTTTTTCGCCGTTTTATTTTTCCTTTTTGTTCTTTAATTTTTATGGCACCAGCAATGGCGGCTTATTTGTAAATTTATGTGTCATTCGCACCATTTCCAGTGGCCTCAGATCATTGTGGGAAATTGTCTATGTTTTCTTAATTTTTGCTTTGCGACTGACTGTTGATTATGTTGTTGGTTGTACCTTCCAAATATCGAATTGGTGTTGTAGTTCGACTGATGTCAGTTGGATTTTGTAGTTCATCTACATTTTGCGATAATCTTCTGGATGACGGTAAGTGACAAGCTTAAGACCCATCTCCCGCTCCTTTCTTTTGCCTGCTTTTAGGCAAATACACCAAAATGGTCAACATGTTTTGCCAATTGTTTCATTTTCTCTCTACCAACAAGTTATCAAAATTATTTTCAAATAATCTTTTCTAGGCTAATGCTTGAACCAGCTGTTAAATGTCAACCACACATAAAAAATACATTCACTTTGGCAAAGCATTACACGAAAGTGAAAGTATTCCAAAAGCAAAGTCACAAGCTGTTTATTATTATGGATCGTTAAATTCCTTTTGTAGCACAAAGCAAACAAAAAACAGACAATCCAAGAAACTGGTGGTGGGGGGTCGTGTGATATTATTAATTACACCTAAATTTTGAAATGATTTTGGCAAGTTGATTCAAAGTCTTCATTTGCTAATTTTTAGTTAATTAAACATACCGAAAAAGAAATCATAAAGAGGCCATTTTGATATGTAAGTAAATATCAAATATTTACCTTTGACCTCATAAAAATGTATGGTACACATTCGCACTCAAACACACGTACATAAATACATACGTATGTATTATGAATGTATGTATGTATGTATATACAATGCAACGTACAAGCAACACAATGAAAAATACACAAAAGAATTCAAAGGGTGTGTATTTACAAATATTCACTGAAGGAAAACAATCTTTAGCTTTTCGCACTGTAATTAAAATTTTCACTTTGGCAGCGTTGATATTTGAAAGATGAACTTAAAAAACTTATTATTAATTATAGGTGAGAATAAAATTAATTTAAATTTATTTATTTATTTCCATAAATGCTGGCTTTTTCAAAACATTTTTCTTTATTTAATTTTTTTTTTAACATTTTTTTTGCTATTTTCATTCAATTACATGCACAGATATGCAAGTGTGTATGTACATATACATGTAAACACACATATAATTTATCAAATACGCGCGCTTTAAATTATAAGATTTTCTTTTAATATTTTTATTGCATTATTTTAATACAACTTTAAGTTGTTGTTTCGATTATTAACGCCAACACGACAACGAAAAAGTCTTAACACCCGCACGTTACAAAGTCTCTTAGCCGTTTAAATTATGGTTTGGTCGTTTGTATAAAATGTCTGCTTTGGTCGTGTTAAAGTTGCATAAATGTAACGGTATTTCCTTACTTTACATACTCTCTCTCTGTCTCTCTCTCTCTCTATTTATTTCTCAATTTCTTTCTACACAACTTATGTTATTTTCGTAACTCTGTTGCTTCTCGTTGAATTATATCTGCGCAGAAGCCTGTTGTGTCATGGTTTGTTTGGATGAATGTTTAGTTTTCTTTATTTTTGTGGTTTATTTACGCATGAAGTTGGCTGCAGTTTGCTGGCAAGTTTGATAATACGATAGTAAAAGTTTACTTTTTTCATGTATAAACTTATAAGAAAGAGCTTTTAATAGTAAAAGCTGTAATATAATCAAGATAAATGTACATACATACATTCATTCACATGTGCATACACAAAGGATATATTTTTTTCTTATTAAATATATATATATATATATATATATATATATATATATATACAATGAAACTTACAGGAAGAAACAAAGTATGTGAGCAGAATATAACTAATTCAGGAGTTATATTTTTTCTATTTAACTATCGCGAATATTAAGAACGCGCCACTATACTGCAATACATGCATCTATGGCATTAAAGAATAAAGAAGCAAATAAGCTAAATTTTAGTAGCACTGTGTAAAACTTTATTCGCTATCGCTACTATTCTGTTTGGTAGATTTTAGAAATTTTTATAAGGATACAAACTTCGTAGTATTAGCAAAAAGACATACTAGTTCTTGGAAAATAATTCTTGTCAAAACATATTTTTTTAAGTTATAAAATGTTGGAAGAAATAATTAATTCATATGCCAAGACCTAGTGTATTGAATGTGATACCCCATAATTAACTGATATTTCCGTCAGAATTGACGGATTTTAAATTACAAAATGGATAAAATAATATACGATTTATGCATTAAACGCATTCAGTACTAAAGACTACAACCTGTCAAAAAGAGAGAATATGTGAATGCGTGTATGAGAATGATTATTTTCACTACACCAGACAGCACGGCTACTGGTTGTTGTCCACGACTACTATTTTTGAGGTAGAAGTCAAACTAAATTAATTTCCATTTTGCTAAGCAAAAATGAGCAGAGCTACTGTTGCCAGTATAATATAAATAATTTAAATTGTTGCAAACTTGAAAATATGTTGTGTTATTATAGAAAAATGAATAGCAAAAATAAATAAAGTTCTAAGCAAATGAAATATCATATTTGGGTACGCTTTATATATATTTTATTGGAATAACACTATTTAAGAATATTAATTATATGAAAGCGGCTACACTGGTGTATCTAGAGAATTGTACTACAAACAACAACTCATGATTATCGATTTGGTGGCGCCGTTTTCAAAATAATTCAGTAGCTGACTACACAGCAACAGTTGTTGCTAACGGCATTTGCAGTCGTAGTCTGCTGTGGTGAATGTGTTTAATGCTTTAGATAGCATTTTGTGTTTTAGATGGAAGACAAAAATTGTCTTATTTATTATTTTTCTTTAGCAAAACAACAAAAGAGAAAACAATCAAAAATTTATTTGCATTTATTTATGGTTTTCGAAATATATTTTTGGATTGTTTTGTAAATAAAATAAAAATGTTCGTCTGGCGGTTTATTAAGCAGAATAGCCCAAATTTGTTGTTGTTTTCAAACATGAAAAGAGCAGTCTTGCTTTCGACTAAAATAAATACATTTTTGTTTCACTTCACATGTAATTACAGATACTGCATGTGTATGTCATATATACAATTCTATTTAGAGATTTCAAAAGCTACAAAAATATTTAATAAATATACCCAAACGGCATCACTGGTACGTGTGTATGAGTTTGCGGTTTATATGGTATTTTGATTCCAATTATTGCAAGAGGCTCAATGGTCTAGGGGTATGATTCTCGCTTTGGGTGCGAGAGGTCCCGGGTTCAAATCCCGGTTGAGCCCGGCTTTTTTTATTTCACTAAACATTTTAAATAATTTTTTTATTTCAGATTATTAAAGAGCATATAAATCAAAGTATTGGGGGCTATTTTTGAGAACAAAAATAAAATCATTTGAATTATTCTCCTCCCTACCAATAATAAATATTGATTTCATCTATAAATAATTAAATTCTAATCTATAAATATATCAATTTTAACGTTTAAACGCACTACAACAAGACACAATAGAGATTTACAAAGAAGAGAGTTTATCTTCTTTGGAAATGTCTCAGGTGCAGTTAAAATAATTTTCCTAAATGAGCCTGAAGCAGACCCAAAAGATACCTGGGACCCCAAAAACTTCATTAATGAATACGAAATTTCTGTGAATCGGGGCAGAAGGAACAAACCAAACCATTAAAGTTTTAAAAGAATTAACTAAAGGAATTGTATGAACCACTACTCGCACCTTGTTGAATGTTATTACCAAATGACTAACGTTTATGTAACATACATTCAGGCTAACAATCGTTACTAGGGTTATAGCAACAACAGAGAAAGAAATATTGAGTAGAAAATTTAAGAGTTCTCTTTTTACTGGTGCTGGCGAAAAGAAAGTAAAACGGGCTGGTAATACAATATTTTTAGTTCTCTAAAAATGCTTAAATAAGCAACAACAAACTGCTGGTGCAGAATGTGAACACAAAAACTATTAAAGTGCCTTTTTTAATATGTACAACAAAACATACATATATTTAGAATATTATTGGAAATATGTTATTAAAACATATTTATTTTATTTTATTAAATTATTGGTAACACCTGCGTTGCTATAGTTTCCCATAATCAATTCATATTCTCAACCTCTGATAAGTGTTAGTTTCTGAACACCTCTAATCGAGATATAAAAATAAAATCGAAATTCATGTTTCTTGTTTTACTGTCATATTCAAAACTAAAAACTAAATTACGAAAGAAAAAAACTAAACGAACTAACAGTTTTCCTTAAAAATCAATTACAAAAAAATATTCAAAAAGAAACTTACCAGTATTATGACGGATGCAGAAAATTCGGATGATGAGCTTTATGCCAATGAATCCTTCGAAAATGAATCGGATACAGAAGTGCCGGAAATGTCTGAGTTTGAAAATGAGTCAACTGAAAATAGCGAAAAAGATGATGATGATGATGAAGATGATGACAATTTACCTTCAGTTAAGATTAATACAGTAAGTTTTTTTTATAAAACTAAAATCAAATTTGTGTGTGTGTGTGTGTGTGTGAGAGAGACTTTTCACTAACTTTTATCAGAAATATTTACACTTAAAACTCGATTGTGAAAGAATGCCCCAGTGTCTTTATTGTCGAAAGCTGCAATAATTTTGTATAGAAAAACTTAGCAAAAACCGAATATATTTTAGAAACTCTTAGAGCAGACATTAACTTACTTCAATAATCAGCCTCATTCTCGTTGTAGTTTTTGGCCTACAATTTCGACAGTTTATAATACATTAAAGACAAAACACTGAATTTTTCTTTAATATATTACGAATTATAGAATTTCGTGAAAAACGTCAATCGTAATCAGACTCAATATTATAGAAATGTTTAATGCAAGATAGTAATAACTCGATTTTTGTTAGTTTACAAAAGGAAAGAAAAATCTTAATGAATATATATATAAGACAAAATTCAGTCATAAACAAATGATGTCTCCAGCTATCGTTTTGTCGCACAATTACATTTAAATCAAAAGGATATTCTAAAATTGTATTGTTTTAAAGAAGTTTATTCCAGAAAATGATGTCTGGTGACTTTGTAGAGCGGGCGGAATGTATAATTTAAGATTTTAAAAGTCGATATTTTGTATGAGAATTTTGGTTTCAAATCTTTTTATTATTCTTCATTATTTCAACGTTATTTTGAGTTACTTAAAACAAAAATCTGTTGAGCTTCTTTCATAATAAGCGATCGAAGGCCGACAATCAACCTTTTTACGTTCTTCAACCGTCGCAAACACAAGTGATTTCGTTACTTTCTTGAAATGCCTGCAGCTTATCTGCTAGCCTTAATGGAATTTAAAGAAAGTTATAAAGACAAGAAAAACAAGTCTGAAAATTTTAGCCATTTTTTATAGAACACTTTGTCTAATAGTTTCTACCTCAAAAATATCTTGTAGTCAGTTTTCTATGTAAGAGTTCAAGTTCAACAACATTTTTTTGCAGTTAATCTCATTAATTCTTCTTAAATCAATTATTTTATTTTCAAAGGGACCCATCCAAAGAAACAATCATCCCAACAACTTCGTCAGCATAAGCAAAACTGATGCGGTCCCCTTTGACTCATCTTCGGAAGAAGATGATGTTGTAGTGGGACAAACTTTGGCAGAAATAAATACACAATCAATGATTTTTGAAGATGAGCCACCAACATTACCCGCACATCAGGTCAACGTACTTGAAGAACCAAAAGAAAGTTCCGAAGAAATAAGCGAAGAGGAAGAAGAGGACGAAGAGGAAGAACTTGAAAAAATAAAAAACATGGAGGAGAAATATTTGCAGCAGATTTCAACAAAATCTTGTAGTTCATTTATTATTGACACAGAAAGTGCTGAGCAGAAGGAACACCTAAACATTGACGAAGAACGAGAAGATGCAGTAATAAATGAAAGTGATGCCGAAGACGAAGCAGAAGCAGAAGAGGAAGAGGAATATGTTTTTGAGGATGAAAATCCATTAACTTATCAAAAAGAAACTTTTGAAGAGCACAATTTTGGTGAAACGAGTTTTAAAGCCAGCTGTAGTAGTTCCGGATCTCAAGAAATACCTAAAGACAATATCATCATAGATTCGTTAGATGAAACAAAACTAACAAAACTAATAGAAAATTCTTTAATGAATCTCAATATTTCTTCCTCAAATGAGAACAAAGATAACCTCACAGAATTTTGTGAAGCTTCTTTATTGAATGAAATAAAAACTCAAGCCTTAAATACGACAAATGTAATAGATCCCGATAAACTTGCATGTACTGTTTTATGTGCTTTAAAAAGCGCTGGTCTGAAAAAATTTGTAGAGAAACTGCAGCATTTAGAAAAGTCTACGGAACTAGAAACGCATTCTGCAGAGACCGATGAAGACACTAAAAAAACAACATATGAGGCTAATAATAAAAATAATAATAATAGCAGCGGGGCTAACGAATCTGAAATAGTTCCTTACCAAGACGACTTTGAGGAGGGCGGAAATGACGAAATCGAACAAATTCAAAACAATAATGACAACAGCTACGACTCCAATGATCAGTATATTTATTATGAGGCTCATATAACCAGTAAAACTCCAACTAGTTTCAATTCCGATGATTATATATTTCATGCTAATCTGATAAAGCAAATTGATCGTACTAGTTCCGCTGATAAATTAAGGTGAGAGATATTTATGAAATATTTCTACTTTGAAATATTGTTTTTATTCAGGTGCTGGGTTCAAATCTGCGAATTGTTGTTAAAAAAAAAATTTTTTTTTTCACTAACTCCTTTTTATTTTTTAATAATGACTACTATTTATCCTAAATATTTGAATTTTTGTTTAATTAAAAAAAAAATGATTTAAAAACAAGTTCTAAAAAATTAAAAACAAATTTGTTGAAGAATTCGCAGATCAAAAAGAATGTATTAATTTGAAAAATTAATACAAATAAAAACTAAAGGTTGAATAAATAGAATTATATAAAACATTTTATTATTTTTCTAGGCCCAAGCCATACCCACGCAAAAGTATGAGTTTTTCAAATGAACGTATGCGGGAAATAGAACGACACAATCAAATACTTTTACGCAAAATTCTTACAAAAAGACCTACATATGCACTTAAGACCAAATCATCGCAATCTTCTTTAGAAAAGGTAAATTAATCAGTGATAAATAATAAACTGTCGGAAAAAGATTTGAAGGCATTAACACTGCACTACTATTCCAGCTACCCTCGCAAACAAATACACGACTTACGACCTCGGCAGTGAATCGAAAAAAGCAACAACGACAAATCGATTTGGATAACCAAGTTTTGAAGCGTAAAATTGAGGCGATTGCATTACGCAAACGTAATTTCATTGCATAGAAGTGAAACTTAAGTTTTTTTTTATAAAAAATAGGAAATTGTTCAACTGTGGTAATAAATATATTTTATCATTTTATTAAAAGTTTATAAATAAAATGATATTTTTGGCTTCAACTTTATAATTGATTATAGAAAAATTTTGATATACATATACAGACAACCACTTGGGAAAAACTTTGTATTCTTAAATTGCAATGTCACCGGCCTTTTCCTCAAGAAAATGTTCGCCCAATGCTTTAACTGCCTTAAAAGCGGCTTCACCATTTTTCTCTAAAAAAGCTGCCTCATTTGCCGCCTTAATTTTAGCCCGTTTTTCCAATTCGCGATATATTACTTGACCAATCTGCAATTAAATAAAACAAGTTACGAGTTGGAATTTAACAATATTGAAACAAAAAAAGTCAATTCTTACATAAACATCTATAGCAGCATACATAAGTTGATCTTGACTTAGAGGTATAACATGCCATTTACTCATGCGCACTTTTTTATTTTTATCTATAGATTTGGTCACCTAATTTCCGTATTATAAGTTAAGACATCAATAATATGAATACCTATTAAAACATAAGAATTACGAAAAAAATAACTTTTTACTCACCACATAATTTGCTAAACGATCTAAGCTCCAACGTCCACCAGTCTCACAAACCTCATTACACCAGACACCCAAATCCAAACCATTAACAATAAGATCATCAGACTTTACTTCTGGAAAATCCCGACCTAATTTACGGAAATCACTAAGCCAAACATTTTCGATTTTATTATAAAACAATCGTTGTGGATTCAGTATACATAACTTTTACAGATAAGATTACGTTTGATATAGAAACTCATTCTCACTTTGAAATCTAGATTTTTGTAATTCTATTTGGAAAAATTGCGATGTAACTAATTTATGTCAATTTAATTCTTCAAAACGTCTGACATTTGAATGGCAAATTAAGCAAAATCCTTGAGGCTACTAACGAGGTATTTGCAATGTTAAAAAGGATTTAGTATGTCATATAAATGGGCATTTGTGTAAATAGTTATGCTAGATATCTACTTCAAAAAGGAATAAGCGCTCGCAGTTTTGTATATTAAAGAATTGGAAATGCAGTAGCTTCATCTTATCGCAATAATATTCAAGGATCACAATATAAATTTTCTTAAGCAGTTATTCGTTTTTGCTAGTTTTATTAAGGCCGCGATTGTTAAGAGCAGTGTTGAGAAATTTAGATAACATCTCCTAAAGTATTGTAACCCCATGAACTTAGCAGAATTATATTTCTTTTAGCCCGCAATGTATCAGAAAAATTAATAATTATAACTTACTTTTTCACATTAACGCCATGTAAGCGCACACGCTTATGCTTGAGCAATGCTACTAAGGCCGCCGGTAGTTTCTTGAGATTAGTTAATTGGAATACATAGCAAGTCTCTTCTTGAGCACAAATTTGTATAACTGCCGATTTGCCCGGCCCAGTTTGAAATGAAAATGGCCATTCCATGTCAAAGGCGATGGGCACTAGACCTTCTCCAGGCTGTTTTTCCACCCATTGTCTGATATAAAAATGTGAAAAAGTTATTAAAACCAACAGAACCTCCACATATATACTTACATTAAGCCGTCCGAAGCCTCAGCAATTTCATATCCATCTGTATAATACCTGATCGCACCGCGATATTCAACGAAAGGCAGAGGCTTTTTGGCTTCCTTTTCCTCCATATCATCTTGCCCACCTTCTTCAGCCATGGAGCGAGTATTGCGCGTTAGTCTTGCGCTGCGTCTTTTGGGAGGGTTTTCTTCGTTTTCTTTATCATTTTTCCTCTAAATATGTAATTTAATACCAAATATTTGTTGAGTTCTGTGGCTTTGTGAAATTGCTACACATACCTTTTCTGTTTCAGCGTCTTTAATTTGTGTACTTCCTAATTTACGTTTAGTGTCCATTTTGTATTTTTGAAGTCAGATAGTTAGCAGCAACTTTTAACTTAATTAACATTAACCACAATAAAATAAAAAATTTAATTGTATATAGAGTTTTATCTTAATAAATAAGCAGTATTTTAAGCGGCAATATTTACTATACAGTGCTGCCAAGTTATGTCCACATGAGCGTTTTTACATCAATATATATATATATATATATATATATATATATATATCAAAGGACACAACATTATGTGTACAACAGTTATAATAATTAATTATTCTAAATTATAAGCCAGTTTGGAGTTGAGAATCAAAATGCAAGCTTCTTAGTTTATTTTCTTTGGCTCTTACGCAGAGCTCATACAAATCACAAAATAAGATACAAATGTTATTATCGTACAGGCTGTTGACTTAATCTATGGCAACTGAAGAAGAAAGAAGCAATAATGTATTCCAGAGTTAGTCGAGTACTATAAATTCTATATATTAGTCCTTCTCAGACAGAATTCGTTTGGTCGTATGCGTTCATATGTATATGCAATGTTATAAGGAACATCGGAACAAGATATTTGAGCTTAACGACTTTTTTGTGATGGTTCATGGTCTGGCAGCCTTACTCCATTTGCTATATGCAGTTGGCTACACTTAATCAGCTGGAGCCAAAATACCGCTTTTTACAAACGAACTGTAACCTAAAATAAGCTAAAAAACAAAAATTGCAAGAAATATTTTACTTAAAAAATGAATGATGCGAAAGTTAATACGTTTTTTATATCGGAAAAAACTTCGAAAGTACGTTGGGTGCCGGAGCAACTCAAAGAAAGTGAAAGGTTTTTAAGTGGCTGCTGGAACATGCCTACAAACTTTGTAAGAATTTGGCGTCTACAAAAAAATCGGTACGAGGATGATTACAATGAGTACGTTCCAAAATGTAATGATAAATTTGCCATGAATGGTGATGTGACGGGAATAGAATTCATCACTGATGAGTCGGCGATAGTTAGCTGTAGCGATGGTAAAATTATCTCAAAATTATTTCTTATTGCAGTTAAATATATTTTGTATCTTTAAGGGCGCATTACGTTATTGAAAATCAAAAAAGCTGTTGATGAAGACACTTTGCAGGAAGAAAGCAGAAGTGAGCTGTTGCATCGCTTTGATGCTAGCGGTGATGCCGCTTGTTGCAACGCTATATCTGTTTATGGCAGGGATGTGGCCACAGTGGGTGAAGATGGCCGTTTAAATATTATAGATACTCAAGCTCATTTAGCTATACGCCGCAGCGTAGAGGCCGACAGTTTGTCGTTACTCTCAGTTACCTACATCAATCCTCAGGAGGTACTTGTTGCGAATCGCATGGGGGTCATACGCATGTTTGATGTACGTTCCTCTGCTGAATCAACACCATCGGCTGCCTTTATGGCTTCCTGCGAAGACGATAAGCGTTCAAATTACGTCTCCTGCTTAACTTCACATCCTACACAGCCGCATATAGTTTTAGCTGGATCTGAAGAAGGTTCCATTACTGTTTGGGATTTGCGAAATCCCGGTTATCCGGCATCATACCTTGCAGCCCACAAAAGCCCAATAACAGAAATTGGATTCCATCGCTCCGATCCTTCTAAACTATTTACCTCTTCTGAGAGTGGTGAATTATGGTTATGGTCTCAACATTCTTCCTTAGGCATTGCCAGTGGTATGGAACCTTCAAATGCGGATAACTTAAATCCCTGGCTTAACGGTGAACGTGCTAAAAGTCGGATAACTGTTACTTCTTTGATAACAGATTTGCGTAAAGCCATAAATTCATTTGACTCTCAAAGCTCCAAAGTAATATGTGGCAGTGATAGTGAAGCTCTATATTTTGTTGAGAACTTATTCTAAATTGCCCACTTGCTTTAGATTGGAGCTCGATAATATAAGTTTGTATCATAAATAAGTACTTTAGTTGGAGTTTTTATACTGAAAGTTGTTTTTGAAACTAATTAATGGCGGCAAAATGCAAGACCCTACATAAAAACAAACTAAAATAAAATCAAGTAACATCAATAAAATAAACTAAATTTAAAATTCAAGACTCAAGATCAGGAACACAGTAAAGTTTAAAGCTAATATGGTGCATATATCAAAATTCAAAAATCAAGACTCAAGACCAGGAACACAGTAAAGTTTAAAGCTAATATGGTGCATATATCAAAATTCAAAAATCAAGACTCAAGATCAGGAACACAGTAAAGTTTAAAGCTAATATGATGCATATATAAAAATTCAAGACTCAAGACAATACTTCATCACTTACAAAAACTATCCAAAATTTCAAATCGTTGCAGTTGTTATAAGGGTAAGTCTAAGGCTTTTAAAAAATCCACCTAAATGGATTTAATTGTTTCATGCAATAATAATTTAAAGAGGGGAAGGAATGATACATTATTATTTGTGCTTCCCCATGAATCTAATTTCAACTTATTTAAGAATAAGTAAACCTTCAGTTAATTAATATCATTATTATGACTATAACTATTTGATATATGCCTAAAAGCTCTATTGGAACTAAGAAAACATAATTAGCAGCAATACCGTTGAAATTTTATTCATATTTATATTAAGTGTGATAGATGCTCGCTTTGGCAGGTGTATAATGGGGGAAAAATTTTAAATGTTTACCTGATATCGAATCCCCTTTTATCCCGTTCTTTCATTCTTTGGGTTGGCACACGAAATTTCAAATTCAAAACAGAAATTTGATATTATTTTAATTATTTTGAATTTTCTATAGATATGCTTTAGAAAATGCATTTTGCCTTTTAGTTTAATTGTAAAAATAAAACTCTGAAACTATAGTATAATTCAACCCTATCGTATATGGCCTCTTTCGCTTTAAAATTCTTCGTTTTGGAATAGAATAAAGACATATTTAATCTATTACAAAAATGTCGCATATAAGATCGAAGAAGGCGAAACACGATAAGGGCGATTGTTTTTATATATTCATACACCTTCATCGCAAATAAAAATATATAAAAATTTTAATACACTCATCAATAAAATTACAATTCGTTGCGGTCAATTTTCCCTTATTCTAATTGTTAACAGTCGAAATAATTGCTTTTCGCAACGATTTCTGAAATAGCCATTTTATTAATTCCGATTTCCTAATATTCCTATGCTTGATTCGCTTCGAAAATTGCAAACAAATAAAATATTTCGATAAAATTCGTTTATTAATGTTCTTTAAGTTTGTTAAATTTGTTATATATTTAATATGTTGTTATATTGAATTAAAAAAAGAACTATATATATAGAACGTTTAAGCTTAAAGATTGACTAGAGTTTTAAAATTCTAGCTTTTAATTATTATTTATTTGTTAATTGTATGTAAATATATTTATTAATTTTTCCTCTTTTGATGATTTGATAGAAATGTCGGTATAGAAGGAAATTTTGAAATACATTTGAAGCACCCTGACTTACAGCTAAAATGTTTAAATTTAAAATAATTTTAAGTGTTTAGGACGAAAAGTTAAATACAAGAAGAAGTTCAATATTCTGTGTTGTATGTTCCATCATATTCTTTGATTTTGTTTAATTATGCGTGTTTTTTGTTTTGCTTTAAAACTACTTTTAAAACAATAATTAAATGATAAAATGAACAAATAACCTATTGAAATATTAAAATAAATAAAATCTTAAATTTAAATACTGGGAATTCGTTGAAAAAAAGAACTAATCAAACAAACAAAAAGTAGTTTACCACTTGTTGCAGAAGCATTATTTACACATTTAATTTATATCGTTTAAGCTAATTAATTATCTTGTATAATCAAAGTTTTAGCTTTCACTTGATTTTATCTGAATTTGAGCATAAATGCTAAGAAAAATATCGATACAATTCATTACATAATAAAATAGTTTTTAATATTTTTGTTTTTGGATGCCTAATCTAAAAAAAATTAGGAAAAATTCATTATTTGTATTCGTTGAATTTGTTTTACATTTTCCTATTTTGTCCTTGTGTTTTGCATTATTGCCCTTAATAAAATCTTTCCAATTTGGGTTTATTTAATGCTGCACAAAAGTAATACCCTGAATAATTTTGTGAACCGGGTGTAGCATAATCGCCGATGCCATGGGAATGTGAATGGTGCGAATGCGAGTGCAAATGGGAATGATGATTAACATAATCGCCATAGTTACTGGCATTAAAGGAATGTGTTGGATGTACAGCAGCAACTGCTGCTACTGCGGCAGCAGCCGCATGATGATGATGATGGTGGTGATGTGCATAGGCATGAGTGTGCGTGTGGTTGTGGGGATGATAATGCTGGAAGCCACCTCCACTGCGTTGTTTTTGTCACGTCAGCAGATTACTGCCATTATTGTTGGCTGAATGTACGCGCATGTGCCGGTTTAAATTGCCCGATTGTGAAAATCTGTAAACAAAGGAAAAACAATAATAAAAAATATACTTTTTTTAATTTGTATGTCTTGCGACGTTTAAATGTATTATGTTGCCTTAATTAACCACAATTAAAAGTATATCATTAATTAATAAATGTCGTTGATATGATTGTAACGTTGCAGGAAAAGGTAAACATATAATAGAAACTGCATTTATCACAACAGGCACCAGGGTTGGAAAACCTGGATTTTAAAAATGCCAGCGCATTTTTATATAAAGATTTTAATGCAACCTTTCTATTTAGCATTGAAGTAACTCAAACAAGGTTTTAGAAAATTGTGTTTCCAACTGTATTTGAATTTTCTTGTAGACAGCTTGGAAAATAAATATAGAAACACAATGTCTAGAGGAAATGTTCGTAAATCTACAAAGAAATGAAATGAAGTAGGGCGCACAGAAAATTCTACTGAACTGAAATTTAAAAACTGAAGTCATAGCATCCATCATTAACAAAATGTAACGAATAGCTAAATTCTCAATAGTTTCATGCATATTTCAATTAAATAGCTATCGTAACGATGTTTGTTGTGTTGTTCTATGATTTGATAAAATGCAATTATTTTTTCGTTCAACCGCGATAGACGTGGTTTATCAATGGCCTCAGCTTATTCTGTGGAAACGATCGGTTCACAAACATACAGATATAGTAACACCCTCTGAGGAGAAGTCAGGACAGTTTCGTAGGAACTCAGAACGTAGAGACCCGATGAGAGCTCAATTTTTTCAAAACGGTGTAAAACAATAACTTTCTGATTTGTTTAAATTTTACTAGTGGGAAATTAAAAATTATACAAATTTTATATTTTTTAGTAAATCTGTTCTATTCGATAATATTGAGTCACTTCCTAAAATAAAAATTATTTATGTGAAGGTAGACACGATTTCCTGTAGCCGGACATTTTTTTAGCCAAAATTAATACTTGGGAGAAAGTAATATCTTTTATGAAGAAAATCGGTGCAATTTACAGGAACTCACCTCAATAGACACAATTTGCATTGATACGGCTTCTCGCCGCTGTGAATTCGCAAATGTTTGGTTAAAGTGGAACTATCGGAAAATGATTTTTTGCACGCGGAACAACGATATGGACGCTCACCCGAATGGGTTCTCATGTGCGTAGTGACACTGGAACTTTGTGAGAAACGTCTATCACAAATGGGACAACGAAACGGCTTCTGACCAGTATGTGTGCGTACATGAGCTGTTAAATTGGCAGCCTGTGAGAAACTTTTATTGCAGTCTGGACAGCGATACGGTCGCTCGCCGGAGTGTGTTCTCAAATGTGTTTTAAGCGTACTGGGCCTGGCGTATGTTTTGCCGCAAAGCCGACAGAGATTCGGTTTACTATCCGAACCCTCATCATTGCTGTCCTCGTCTTCGTAGCCACTGGCAACACCGGAATTCGATGGGGGTCCAGTTATTTGGTTAAATGGTTTTGTGTCACGCATTTGTGTGAATAAAGTTGGACTTTTAGTTGGCGGCGAATAACTTTGATCCATTTGTGTGCTTGCATAGAAACTTTTTGGTGTCACAGCATCCATGATGGGAGCTGGCGGTGGTGTAGCATCCTTTTCCAGAGCCTCGTTAAGTGACGGAAGTAGGGCTGAGGGATTTTGATTTGATTGCAGCGATGGTGCACGGAAATCCGCAGTGAAGGAGTATGTGGCAGCTGCTGGATAATGTGAAGGACTAAGCAGTGGTGGATACAAGACATTCACCGCTGATGAGGAGTTCGTGGGAGTCCACTGCATCTGAAGTATTTTAATATAAATAAATCAAATTAATCGTCTTTAAATCAAGGCAAATACATAAAAACGTAAAGAAATAAAAAAATGAAGCTCACTTGCGAACATTGCATGGGCATTGTAGCATCAGCAGCCCCATAACCATGCATTGTCATGTTCATACTAACATTAACACTCATGCTGGGATATATAGCGGCTGCGGCTGCGGCATTTGCTCCTGCTGTCGAAGCATTCATATGCTGGGAACTGCAAGAATTGCCTGCAACATTTCCTGCTATTGACGATGTCGTATTTATGGGATCATAATAACACGACTGCGTTGCAACGTTATTCAATGCGTTAGTGTGCGATAACGATTGCTGGCCTCCGACTATGGACGATGACAACGATGTTGACGCTGACGTAGCTACTGCTGATTGATGCTGGTGCTGATGCTGATGCTGGTGTTGGTGACTACTGGGTGATACTAACATCTGATGCGGATGTACGGTATACGAGAGTGAAGCTTGGTGGGGATTGGCTGAGAAGTTGTATGATGCACCACATGGTGAAAAGGGAAAGAGACTGGGTAGGGGATCAATGTCTAATGGTGGCAGGCCTGGAAATGTTGACGCCATTTCATCAGTGGACCAATAATTTGATGCACAAGTATTTCCGCCACTGCCGCTATTGCCAGCGTTGTTGTGTAAAACTTGTGAATTATTTTGTGCAGATCCGCCGAGATCGCCGACAACAATTGGATCGAAACAGGAACCACAATCAAAATCGTTGCCTGGCAATGAGGATAGCGGCAATACTGTATTGCTCTGACAGGACAAACAACCAATACACGATGCGGCAGCGCACTCCTGCTGCAATTTGTATGGAAGATAATAAAACAAAAATTATTAGAGAGATATTTATGGGCATAAAAATATTTTAATTAATTATTCTATTATTTGCATGTGCGGTTTTATTTTGGTTTAACATTGAAACATAAATTTAAAGTGAAATTACAGAAGCTGAAGTTCTTTGAAAACACGTCCTTTTCTTATATCTAATTTAGCCGTAGTCATTTAGTCTTCAAGAATTTTCGGAACTCGTTCATTCGTTTGTTTTTTGATCAAACCAATTTATCAAATTAATCACGGGGTTTTTATTTCGCTCAATATGATCTTAAACCAAAACTATTAAGAAATGCCTTCGAACGGTGGCATTTAAACAATCATCTTCCATAAAAAGAAGAGGGACAGAGGGACTTAATATTCCGGGGTAAAATTGTAAAGCAATTAAATCCATGTTGCTTATTAGGATCCGCACTCGGGAGACGACTCCTGCATATTCAATGCAGGGCGCTGAAACTGGGAGGAGGAAAAAGGGAGTAGAGTCTGTGGACATTCGATTTAAACCTTTTGAAATTGTAAGTATCGGGTCGCCAAACATTATCGCCAATAATTGACACTATCATGTTCGAAAGAGCGCACAATGCAGCACTCCGCTTCGTCGGTATTTTACCAAAAGTCCACCAAAGAAGTAAAGATACCAGCAACAAATTATCTATCTTCTAATCTGTCTTGATGTATCCCTTTAACAATATCCCCTCGTGCTGTACCAGGACAAATAAATACTCTCATGACCTTTTAGGAACCCTCGTAACAAAACTATATAAACTTGAGAACTAATGACAGAAGTGTAGTGGCTTGCGAAAACACCTTTTCTGTTCTGCTGTGTAAGTTGAATAATTAAATTTATGCTGATTTTTACTTGTTCTTCAGGAATATCTATCATGTCTTCCTGAATTTAATATAAGAATGTCAGCTAAAGCCTTAAACACTATAACAACAGCAGGCTACACGAACACCGACTACAAAAGTCGTTGGCTACAATCGTAGCCTCGTATTCAGCTAATTAGTTATTTTTTAAGGCGACACCACCAAATCAATAACCAAGAGTTGTTGTTTGTAGTAGAATTCTCCTCAAACGCCAGTGTAGCCGCTTGCATATATTTAATACTCTTATATAGTGTTATTCCAATAAAATATATTTAAAGTCAACAATATATGACATGAAATCAATTCATTAGCTTGGGAATATAGTTTGTTGTTTCTTTTTGTATAATAAAACAATATATTTTCAAGTCTAAAATAATTGAATTTATTTATATTATACTGGCAACACTGCATCTACTCAATGTCGCTCAATAAAATGGAAATTATTTTAATTTGACTACAACCACAAAAACAGCATGGACAACAACCAGTCTTAAAAATAATTAAGTAGCTGACTACGAGGCGACGATTGTAGCCAATGGCTTTTGTAGTCGGTGTTCGTGTAGCCTGTTGTCGTTATTGTGTTTAATGCTTTAGTTTAATTTGACTACAACCACAAAAACAGCATGGACAACAACCCTTAGCCGTGTTATCTGTAGTAGTAAAAATAATCATTCTCATATACGCACATGTATTCTATATTTGAAAAGTTGTGGTCTGTAGCCTGCTGTCGCTATTGTGTTAATGTCTTATAATTCTTAATTAATCTTAAAATATATTCTGTTTTATTAAATTTAGTTTTATAGGTTAATTGTGCGGAAAAGGTTTTTAGTTCAGCACGACATGATAATTATTCCAAAGCTCAAGGCAAAGTCAACATCAGTCTTTAAATATTCAACTTATACAGCAGAGCAGAACGACTGTTTTCGAAAGACGCTACACTTGCATCATCAGCAATTATGTGTACTTTAATTTTAACACTTCGTTCAATATGAGTTTTTTTATTTGTGCCAATTTTATTATGAAAAAGCACACGAGAACTGGTAACACAATTTTGTTAAGTCCTTGTATCGTCCTATTTTGTGTTGTTTGTACGAAATAATAATTCAACAACTTTGAATTAATTTTTCCAGCGACTTTATATTTTTTTTTACTTTGTTGTTTGAATTTTCTTATTGTATTTAAAGTCCGTTCTTTCTCCTGTTTTAGATCACATGGAATTTTATTCCACAATTTTTTCTAATTTTTCAAGGTTTTACTTATCAACGTTAATTAGCCATTTACCTAAATAAAATATCACAACACTTTCTCTTAAATTAATTATGTTTTAGTTTAAATTTTTATTTTATATATTTTCTGTCTTTAATTTTTTTTAATTGTTTTTTATAATAATTAATTTTTTCATATATTTTCTTTACCGACGGTTTTACTATTAATTTTCTTTTAATATTTATTGTCTTGCATTTGAACCGAAATTTACCTGCGGACTATCCAACGCCAAACCGAATAATGGATTATTGGGAACATATCCTGTTTCAGGTTCCACAGGACCTCCATTTGAGACATCGCACGATATGTACATGGCTCCACCCTCTTGATCTTCCAGGGAATCTGCGTAGTTAATGAAAAGAAATTGTATTTAATTAACGACTAACATTTTGCCAAATAAATCAATTTGTTTTTGGTAGTCCGTATGTAAAGCATCCCTTAAGATTATGACTTTAAAAATCTGTGAGATAAAATTCTCAGGTGTAGCTGAGATATATTTTAGTTGTTTTTTTTTTTTTGTTTTTTCAATTGTAAATTCTATGAGTTTGCGCGATGCTGCCAGTAACTGCAAAAACATGTTAAATGCTGTTAAGCTAAATATTAGCAGCTTTTGCGAAAGAAGAATTTCAAGTTGCAAATAAATTCGCAGGACTTTTCACGAGCATATATCTCGCTTAACTGATGTAATTGTTCTCAAGGAGTGTTGAGATTTACGTGCCGTTTCTAGCTGTAGCCTGCCCTTTTATTTATTTTCCAAAGTTCCGTGTCTATTTCTTACTTTGATTCATATCAAATAAAATCCTGTAAAAGGATATAATTCAGGTTGTTTGTAGAGGGATAGAGAAATCTAATATTCCGGGGTAAAATTGTAAATCAATTGAATACATTTTTCTTATTTGGATCAGCACTCGGGTGGACGACTCCTGCATGTTCAATGCAGTGCGCTGGAACTGGGAGGAGGACGTTCGATTTAAACCTTCCCATGTGGAAAGTGGCGGGGAAGACCTTCCCTGCAGGTAGTTTGTTTCACAAACAGACTGTTCTGCCAAAAAACGAATTTTTTTGTAATGCATAGTGCGATTTGTTGGCATATCGATCACAAATGCATGCGCTCTTTTTTTTATCAGTAGGAGCTGCACTCAGGGAACGACTCCCACATATGCAGTGCATTGCGCTGGAAGTGAGGAAGGAGGGATAGTGTTAAGAGGACAGATCAAGACAGATTAGAGGATATAAAATTTTATTGAAGCTATTTTTTACTTTCTTTACTTCGCCGGTGAATATTTTTTTGTTACAGGTACTGACTCTGCTCTTAAGAGCATAACGGTGTTGATCATTGTCGGTGCTATGCCTTCGTCCTTGAGACAAGCCGACAACAATTAACACAATTCTGCAGAATTCAGATCAGCGAAATTCGACACCATTTTCTAGGTTCAGGATTAAACTCGGAACCTAACGCATCATAGTCTTGTGTCTCACTAGCGCATCCCTCATCGTGATGAAAAACGTCAGGACCATAAAAACGAAGGGGTTTTGGGAACAAGTTCCCTGACTTCTTTAGAGCACATCCGATTTTAGTAACAATAAAACAGCGATGCTCAAGAGAGTCAGTAGAGTTGGCTACTCTACCGTTTCCGATAAGCTTTTTCGCCCTCTCCTGCCCGCAGTGGGGTAACCTCAAAATAAACTTTGAAGCACCGGCCCACACAGGAGACTTGTTGTATTCCATTTGCATTGTTGGGGAGTATTCTTTTCATTATCTCTTGAAGTTGCTTATAAAAAGGAGAAATTCGCAGAGTTTTCTATTTATATTGTTATAAAAACTCCTCTGTTCGTCGATTCACAGAACAAAAACTTTTGGGAAAAAATTTAAAAACTATTTCGTTTCGTGTCAAAAAAAAACGAAGTTTACTAATTTGCTCAAAATTTTCTTATTCTCTAACAATTTGCAACCAATTCATACGATGATTTAAAAATCACGTTTTATTTTTATTCAGACACAAAAAATTTCTCGAATAAAATGGAAAAAATATTTCGATGGCTTTTCAAGAAAATGACGAAAACACACATCAAAATGAAAAATTGGCAATTTTCCTCAAACTATTAGATTTTTTTTCTAACGAATTCATACGATGAT
The DNA here is from genome assembly GCA_963675445.1 of Linnaemya vulpina. Taxonomy (NCBI): domain Eukaryota; kingdom Metazoa; phylum Arthropoda; class Insecta; order Diptera; family Tachinidae; genus Linnaemya; species Linnaemya vulpina. Next base: position 28,863,956 of record OY776277.1, on the reverse strand, counting down.
TTAAAAAACAAAAATTAAAAACAAAAATCGGTAATTTAAATCTTCAAACTGTCCGATTTTTTTTTATCAATTTACGGCCAACTCATACGGTGATTTAAAAGTCTTTTTAGTTCTTTTTAATTTGCTTTCAAAATCCCTGTACATTCACACGATGATTTGTTTCCATGTTTTAAATATATTGTTTTTCCAATTGGATATTTTCTTTCCTGAGGCAGTAAAATATTCAATTCAAAATCCTATTGGAATAATCAAAACAAAAAGTTTATTTAAGGAAAACAACAAAATAAATTCGAATGTGCAACGGATATTTTCTTCTACACGGTTCGTCTATAAAAAAAACTCCTTTTGAAAACGTAAGAAAATTATGGGTTTTTCTTTTATGAGAAAAAAATGTTTTTTTGTTATAAAAAATTTACAAAATTCTATTCGAAGGCCTATTAAAATACTGTAAGAAAAAATTTTATTTAAGGAACACAATAAAATAAATTCGAATGAGTAACGGATATTATTTTCGAAAGGGGTCGCCTACACAAAGAAAAACTCCCTTTAAAAACACAGAAAAATTCCAACTATTCGAGTTACAGGAGTTGACTCAAAGCTAAATTTTTGGGTGTAGCAGATGCGCAAATACCGTGAAGCAGCTTTTTTGTTGTGAAGCGCCGGAAAACTAGTTTGATTTATAAAAGACGACTTCCAAGTCTTTTGAGTGCTTCTTATTAATAATAAAAGGATCGGCTACTGAAAAAATGGCATCTACAATTTCAATGCTCCCAGAGAATGGCTGCTGTAACCACAACAAGCAACTCATGAGCAGCAAAAATACTGGGATTATTTTAATTTGAATCGTTTAGCAACGTGGTGTTTTACAAAATCAGTGAAACAACAAAATCTTTAATTTTGAATTCTTTAGAGTTCCATTGAGAGTTTAGGATCTGTTTTCCCACTTCTGTACAAAATTTGCCGCATAAGCGGGTTATATAAGACGACATCATCGTTGACAAAATTCATTTTTTCTCTTTTGAAAAATTCAATATTTTATAAATAAATCTTTTGAAGAAATGCCGGTCATAAAAATATTTTCAGTTCTTCTCATCTAAAAAATTAAATGATTTTATAAATAAATATTTTAAAAAAATTCATAAAATTCTTAAAATTTTTCTATCTTAAAAATTCAATAATTTTATAAATAAACATTTTGAAAAAATGCCGGCCATAAAAATCTTTTCAGTTTTTCTCCTCGAAAAAATGAAATGATTTTATAAATAAATATTTTAAAAAAATTCATAAAATTCTTCAAATTTTTCTATCTTAAAAATTCAATAATTTTATAAATAAACATTTTGAAAAAATGCCGGCCATAAAAATCTTTTCAGTTTTTCTCCTCGAAAAAATTAAATGATTTTATAAATAAATATTTTAAAAAAATTCATAAAATTCTTCAAATTTTTCTATCTTAAAAATTCAATAATTTTATAAATAAACATTTTGAAAAAATTCCGGCCATAAAAATGTATTCTGTTCTCTTTTAAAAATTAAATAATTTTTTTTTATAAAAATTTTGAAGAAACTTCGTTCATTAAAACCTTTTTTTTTTCTTTTTTGAAAAATTAAATAATTTTAAAAGTAAATCCTTTGAAAAAAATGCCGCTCATAAAAATCGTTTCTGTTCTTCGCTTCTAAAAAAATAAGAGTTTTAATAATAAATATTTTAAAGAAATGCCAACCATAAAGATTCTTGCAGTTGTTCGTTATTGAAATAATTTCATAAATAAATCATTTGAGGAAATTCTGTTTTTCTCTTTTCTAAAAAAATAAACTGCATATTTTTAGAAAAGCGGGAAAAATATCTCTTTTTTTAAGTGTAACACGCACCACTGTGCACAGTCTGTGCTACAGCTGAGACTCCGCCCTTTTCACACATGTACAGAATATTTCATAGTATGCGTGAAAGTATTTTTCATGGCTGGCGTTGTTGTTGTTGTTGTTGTTGTTGTTGTTGGATTGCATAGTTAAAATGGGGAAAATTTGATGAAGACATTTTTGTGTATCTCAGGGATGCTTTCCATTTCCAAACACCAACACTTTTGCATTCCAAAACATATTTTGTTTCAATTGAAACAATTGATTGATTTATTAATTTAATTTTTTTTTTGTGCTCTTAAAAGAAGTTACCAACTTACCCAGAATTATTTTCAAGAGTTTGGAACTTTTATATAACAATCCCATGACATGACTCCTTTAGCAGGTTGCTTTTGTCGTTGTTGTTGTTGTTGTTTTTGGTTTTTATATACAATTTGATATTTTCTACGTTTCATAATTTATTATATTTTGTGTGTTACTAAAAGCGAATGAAGAAAAGTTGAGAATATTTAATACAAAAAAAAACTTTGTTGGAAATATTTTTTTTTTATAAGACTGCGATGTTTTTTTTTTTGTATTTTTATCATTATGGAATTGCAAATTTTGGTTTTGAATTCCATTTTAATTTATGTTCTTCTTCATATGCAGTCTTTACTTTTTTAGTTGCAAGATTTAGTTCACAAGTTAATCTTAAAGATTTTTAAAGAAGTGCCAACGAAGCAGTTTCATTTAAGTGGATTTAAAAATATTTTATTAGTATTTTTTATCCATTTTCTTACGCGAAATTATTAAAGTTTCCACAGGTAATTAAGCATCTGTTTATATATCCTCAGGAAGTATTTAATATCCCCTGGACTTGTATAATTTCTCTCAAAATTGAATTAAAATATTCCACTTTAAAACTATTTAACGAAATCAGCTGTTTTCTGACTTCGTCAAAACAGGATAAATTATAAATTTTATATTATTATTCACAATTTATCCTAAAGAAAATAACTAAAAACTTATTTGAACCGTACCCCGCGCTTTATTTACACTTCGGAAAGGAAAAGGTATTTCCTAATTATTTATCTACTCCTCGGAAAATGAAAACTAAACTCTGGAGTTCTTTTTTTGTTGTTTGGAAAAATTTTCAATTTTAAAATGAACAAATTTCATTCTATTATAATATAATATAAAAAAAAGATTAATTTAATATAACAACCAACCTTAAATCGGTTCATTTCAATATGAAAACGCTCTATTTTTAATTCCAAATCCCTAAAGAAAACTTCAATTTTGATTACAAAAATAGTCAGATGATTTTTTTTTTTGTATCATTCAGTTCAGAATTTTATATTTTGTAAGAAAAAAAAACATGAAAAACGGTTGACTATAAAAGCCATCCCTGTAACTTCTCGCTAATTTTAACCACAAAACTATCGTACAAAACTATCGTAACCTGTGCCTCGTGTCTGTAACTGAAGTGAGAAGTTCTCGCATCGAAGAACAAAATAATTAGGGTGGTCATGATTTTTATTGTAGGGTTATCCATAGAATAATATATTTATTATTAGAAAAAACCAAAAAAAATTTGAAATGCATTAAGAAGTACATTCTGACTTATCCTGTGTTTCACAGAGTGACGACAATATTTTCGATGCGAGAAGTTCTCACTTCAGTTATAGAAACGAGGCACTGGTTCTTGCGCTATTTTATAGTTTTGGGCTCTTCGAGCTAGAACTCTGTTATTTTAATCTTCAAATCAACGAATTCCCACGTGATAAACGGTGATTGATTTTCGATTTTTTTTACTATAAAACATAAGTAATTTCCGAGTTTCTTAAAAAAAATAATTTTTTTCGAATTTTTTCGATCACAAAATCTCACAAACAGATTGAGCGATTTTGACCCCAATTTGCAATGATCAACGTGGTCTTTAAATGTTAAGATTAGTTTGTGGATTCGACCGGTGAAGCTGTTGAAAAGATATTTAAAAAAAAATGCTGTGAAATCTATCGTATCGAATCGGTTCAAATTCATAGAAATCCAAGCTCAGGAACACTCTTCACCAGAATGTCACAAGTTTGGTTTGATTCGGTCAAGCCGTTCCAAAGTTATAACCTGGTCACATGCTTACACACACACACACACACATACATACATACAGATGTACTGACGGGATCTCAGGACTGGTCAGGAAAGCTTTCTAGGATCTCAAAACGGGGTAAGTCAATAACTTCCGAATATTGGAAATTTTCATATTTTCCTTGCGGGGAGTTTAAAAAACAATTAAGTTCAAAAAGTGACTGCTATTTCCCAAGCAAAAAGTAAAACTCTTTAAATTATTATCTGACGAATAAATAAAGAGAAACGGCGGCCAATTAAAAAAGAAAAGAACTAAAATTGCATGCGTCTGAAGGTAGTCGTCATTTAGCCAAAATTACTTTAGAGTATCGCTTGCGCAAGTAGCACTACCCGTTGCAGTTTGATATTATTGGCAGAGGACCTCCGATGGGCTGTCCTCCGCTAAGTCAAACGATCCTGTGCTTCTCAAGAAGGATGACATCCTGAAAAGTTCGATGTACCCCAGGTCGTCTAAGTCAGCCAAGAACTCAGAGCTCACTGCAGTTACCCTTCCGCTAATCGGGAAAGGACACTGACACAGAAAATGGAGACTGTTTCGTCCTTCTCTTCATCATAAGAGCTTCTACAATAGGTGTAACAAACCACACGCATTCTTCTTTGTGTTACAGTGTCCTGTTAGGACAGTCAGCAATTGACGCACGTGAACCTTGTCAACCTTGAGAAGGTCGCATTCTCTGCGTGTATCATAGAACTATCAAGTGGCTCAAATCAAAACGGTTCGCATTAAACTAAAAACTTGCAACGTTATAACGGCCGGTAGTCCCTACTGGCTGAACATTGAGTTAGTCAATTTCGACCCCTGTCTGGCGATTCCGAGCGCAATATGGTAGTCAGGACAACCCGAGTATACTCGCAGCCATACTCTGGTCCTACTAAAAAATTTAATTAAAGAAAAAGGAAAAGTTTACGCCAAGTTTTTTTGCAATCCCAGAAGCATTTCTGATATGTACTTTTTATTATATCCTTGAACTCTCTCTCTCTCCCTCTTCGTGATCCAGCTTTTATCTTCTCAATTGTCTCTCATGAACCTCAACAATCTTGAGAACGGAAAAAAGCTTCAAAGTTGCGGGAGGCCAAATGTAGTGTATACGGTGGCTACGGCACAATCAAAACTCTGTTTTTGAACGAACTTTACCTTCACATACTTCAAGTCGAAAAAATTGTTTCAACACTGTGGGATCAATCCAGTGGCCAGTGATATACATTCGCCACGACGCAATCGTGGTTTAAAACAGATCACAAAAATTTTATCTCATATTGATGAGTTGAGTGTGGGATCGAGACCTTCCGTTTCCTAGCCTACGTAATACACATAAAATTTGAGAGTGTAGCTTGTGATCCACTAAAGAATAGAGGAATAACGCAAGATTTTTTCGAAAAACAACCGGTTTTTAAATTTTTACTAAATAAATTTGTTAGCGGGTCACACCGAAACTGAAATCCGCTTTTAAATAGGCGACTAGAAACACCGTGAGGACCAGGAGTAACAAGAATTCAAATCAAGGATTATGAGAGAGCCAACAAAGAACTTTATATAAATAGATCCTGTGAAATCTTCTCAGTTTTTAAATAAAATTCTTGCAATCATACGATTTTCCATCAATAACTTTTTCAAATCCGTTAATGTTTTCCTCCATTTCAGTTTCATGCGAGTGAACACCCACAATTTCGTTGGCCCTTCTTCTCTATAATTTTAATTATACTTTTTAAAATTTGTTAAATTATTATATTTCTCACTGCACCTTTTAGACAAGTTGTATTCCATAATTATTTGTTTGGATATCCTTAATAATATTTATAATGATTTTCTCTAAGTGTAGTCATATAATTTATATGAGCATATATTTAATTTATTATTTTGTGCTTCAAGTTGACTATATACAATTTCAGATTTTTATATATTCTTTGAATATCTTAATTTCATTAATTGTTATCAAATTGTTGTTTTATTTTTGAGTTTAAATTGAAGAGACCGTTACGCGTTAAAATTTCAATACACGTTTCAAAATTTTAGTTTTGCATCTAGAGGAACAACTTGCAACGACGAACTAAAGCCAGCAACTAATTTTAAATATCAGATCAATTCAGAAAAACTATCGTTCAAAAACAGTATCGATGGATGGGTTTCGTTAAAAAAAAAAAACAACAAAAATTATAATAAAACAAAAACCTTAAGCGACAACCACAACAAAAAAAAATGTACTAAAACACTCTGCTTAAAAAGCAACAATAACAACTCGTACTTAATTACAAATACAAATAAGAAGAAAACAATAAGAAAGAAGAATGAATATCGCCCTTAAAATTCGAACGAACTCACACACACGCACACACACACACATAAGCTAATGAGTGAGTGGTTGAATCAACTCAATATTGAACAGCCAGAAATCCCACCTCCTTCCCTCTTCCATTCAACATCTGCATACACTCACACACACTAACACACTCGCCTGAACATCCCATCCATTCACATGGAAAGTGTCATACAAATCAGTTTATTATTTTACTACCCCTTGTCCCAGCGTGTTTTATTTGTACAACAATTTTTAATATATTTTCTTGTGTTTTTTTTTGTTTTTGCTTTTTTTGCTTTTGTCATTCAATATCACACATTATTGGACGACATCAGATACCGACAGTGAGAGAATAAATACAAGAACAACAACAACAATTGAAAAAAGAATTGTAACCAGAACAAATGAATGAAAAAGTTTAAGAAGTCAGTTTGGCCGAACTGACGGATGGACAAACTTTCACAAGACATACACACACACTAACGAACCTTAAGCTGGGCGAGATGTGAGCAATAAACTACTCATCACTACTGATCGTCTTGTTTGTCGGCGACACCAACGAAAACCCACACATTGAAACTTCTGTTAAACTTTACAGTCAGTTTGTTAGTGAAATAAAAAGAAATACGTGCTTCCTTATTTGTTAACCCCTAAAGCGCCGGCGTACACAAGCGGTGTGACCCCGGGGCTATTGTTATTAATGACTATTATATATAAATTAAGTTTAGACTATGGAGAGCTTAAATAAATCAATGCTGGAGCTGTTTAATTAGTGCACCTTTCCTGCGATAAATCCCTTTATTTATGCTGTTTTCTTTTCTAAGAAAACTACATTTCTTGCACTTTTTATTAGAAAATGGCAAAATTGTGTCATGTGAAAATATAGAATTTATTGGAAATTAATTTATCGTCCCTTACGACATTCGCTTCTGTTTTAAAACTCCTCCAAACTGCCACTTTTTAAAAAAGAAGTGGAAAAATTTTGCATATTTTCCAGAAAAGAACACGACATTAGAGCCATTCATTTTACATAAATCCCCTGTTTAAGCGACTCTCAAAATGCTCATCGGTCACCAATTTCGTAGATACGCCAGTTTAGGGTTTAATAAGCTAAAAAATAGATCTAGAGTATTTTATCTGATTCGATTTGTGTGGAAACACAACACAAAAATTTATTTGCAAACGATCTAGACTGGTAGATATACCAGTCTAGGGTTTGCAAAGCTAAAACCAAAAAAACACGGATTATCTGCATCGACTTAAGTGGAGACGGGAACGAAATCCTGCGTTTGACTTTCGAAAATGTATTAAAATATTATCCGAAATTTATCTCTTGAGTTGTAGAACGAGAAACTGATCTTTCGCAAATCTAAACATTTACGAAAGACTTTTCGCGGCACATGTAGACCTATTTGACTATCCGAAATCGCATAGGGACTTCCAGGAGAAACCCTAAAACCGACAAGTGTCGCTTTAGTGCTTTTAGCGTTGTATCAAATCAGAATACGGTTGCCATCTCTTTCGCTTCTGCTGTATTTATGTAATATTTCTCTTATAATTACAACTCTGCATGTCATACAGACAGATTGTAGGACACCTACGATGTTGCTACCGAAATTATATTTCAATCTTGCGTTTCTCGATTCAAACTGTACGTCCAGTGCCTCGTTTCTGTAACTGATGTGAGAAGTTCTCGCATCGAAGAACTAAATAATTAAGGTTGTCATGCTTTTTATTGTAGGGTTATCCATAGAATAATATATTTATTGTTGGAAAAAACCAACAAAATTTTAAATGCATTAAGAAGTATATTCTGACTCATCCTGTGTTTCACAGAGTGACGACAATTTTTTCGATGCGAGAAGTTCTCACTTCAGTTAGAGAAACGAGGCACAGAATATATAAAAAATTTTATTTGTGTACAACCCCTTTTGAAAACTTTACCGCTTCACAAAGGATTAACCGGCAATTGCAACAATGTGTGCTGGGCCTTTTTTTTTATTTTTCAATTTATAATTGTGACTGGGATTTTTGCATTATTTTTCTCAACTCCACGTTCAAAAGTTCAAAGCATTTGCTGGCAGTCTGATGAAGCTACCCGGTTAACTCCAAACAAAAACCAGCCACATTTTTTCAAACAGAAATAATGGTGACAATCTCTTGACTACCTGGAACTCATTAAATTCTTGTTAACCAATGAAATCGTCTACCGTTTCATTTCGTCCGCTTTATCCATAAAAATGTGATTGCAAATGGATGGGATGGATGGATGGTTGGATAGATGTGTCGCTTTATTTGTTTTTATTTTTTTACGCTTCTGTTGTTTTGTTTTTTCATGCCGAGTTTTTCCCTCCTTGTCTTTTAAACTTCCACTTCCATTTGTCGTAGTTCCACTCCACCATCATTCTGATGGTGGTTCGTTCATTTTGTGATGGAATAAATAAATAAATATTTCTCGTAGCAGCCCGATGTGTTCATTCAATTGTAATCAGCCACAAATATTATAAATCTTGGCTGTTATTAAATTTTTTTGCTTGCTTCTTCATTGGCGTGCTTGCGAGTGTGTGTGTGTGTGTGTGTGCGTTTTTGACATTTGATATTGTATTTGTGGTGGAATGGGTTAAAATTATGAAATATTAAAAAAAGTTAAAATAAAAACAAAAACAGTTGAACATAACACGACTAACACTCACAGATCTCTTATACAACGCACACACACACAAACACACACACACAGACACTCATGCATAAATGCATGCATGTTTAGAATCATGGGTACTTAATTTAGTCTTGTCTTGTTGGTATTTAAACTTTTAAAAGTTCTTGGCAAATATTTGCACCGAATGAATGGTTGCATTATTATGAATCGAATCTTAATTTTAATTAATGCGCTACAATTTCTAAAATATCAATTAAATCCCAAATAGAGTAGCGAAATCGTTTATCACTTGGCAATCGGTTGATTTGTAAATTAAAATAACAGCTTTTTTGGTGGAAGAGCTCCAAACCATTGAATAGCACGAGAATCAGGTTTTTATTTATTTAATAAGTCAATAGATTTTACATCCTTACTGACTAGATAACAAATTAGTTCAAGAATTTAAATATAAAATAAGATTTCTTTTCAATACGGTATTACTCTCAGATAAGTTCATGATATGGTAACATTTGTTAAAGTTGACACATGCGCGACGAAAAGAATCATTATTAGCATAAACAGAGCGGTAATATTTTAATGCCAAGATTTCAAAATTGCGAGTAGGTCTTACAGGAACGTTGAAGTATAGTTGATTAAGTAAGAACTCCGAATCAACATCGCCTCGAACCAGTCCCATAACAAATAAAGCACTCAACGTCGATCGTCGACTTTTTAGTGTAGGCAATTTTATTAGAGCAAGTCTACTTTGATACGGCGGTAAGACATACGAATTCCAACCAAGCCCACGCAGACAAAAAATTAGAAACTGTTTCTGTACAGATTCAATACTATTGATATGAATGAAGTAACAAGGGTCCCAGACAATCGATCCATACTCAAGAATTGGCCGAACAAGAGATGTATATAATAGTTTTGTAATATAAGGATCTAGAAATTCCTTAGACCAGCGTTTCATAAATCCAAGTACACCGTAGGCTTTGTTGACCATTATAGAGATGTGATCACGAAAGTTTAGTCTATGATCCAACAGTATGCCAAGATCCAATATAGTATCAACTTTATTTAAAATATCATTACAAATATAATAGGACGTCTCAATTAGATTGTGTCTGAAAAATGACATGTGTTTGCATTTCTTTACATTTAACTCTAATAAATTATAGCTGCACCATTGAAAAAAATGTGTAAGGTCAGTACACAGTAAAGTATGTCCATTAATATCATTAAAAGAGTTAAAAATTTTTACATCGTCAGCATACATTAACACTCTAGAATGACATACAACCGTCGGAAGATCATTGATGAATAAAGTGAACAAAATTGGACCCAAGTGACTGCCTTGAGGAACACCAGAATGAACATAAATGGTATTTGATATAGTGTTTCCAAACTTAACTTGCTGAGTTCTTCCAGACAGATAAGAGTTTAACCATTTTAAAGCAGAATTATTAAAGCCCATAAGTGATAATTTGTGTAATAAAATATTGTGGTTAACTTTATCGAACGCCTTACTGAAGTCAGTGTATATTACATCAGTTTGCATTTTATTTGTAAAACCTTCGTTGACAGTAGTAGTGAGTTCCAAAACATTAGTAATAGTTGAACGGGAATTACGAAAACCATGTTGGCAAGGCGTTAAAATGGAAGAAATTTGATGAGTTAAGTAATCAGTGATAATTTTTTCAAGTAGTTTTGGAATTGCATTAATTTTGGCGATACCTCTATAGTTAGATACCTCGGACTTACAGCCATATTTAAATAGAGGAATTATATACGATTTCTTCCACACTCATGGTAAATAGCAAGACTCAATAGATTTGTTAAACATTACAGTAAGAGGTACAGACAGGTTGCAATAACTTTCCGATTCAAATTAGCGGGCAGTTATAAAAATGGGCTTTAGGGTCAATCTTTTCAATATACTTTTTCTTTTCTGGTAGTTTAAATGATAAATTTTAAAATAAAAGAGGTCTTCTGTTAAAGATTTACTGCGTCTTCGAAACTTTTACGGTTCATTAATATTTTTAAAGTTGTAAAAAATAATAATTGAAAAAGTTATTTGACAGTAAAAATAGTTGGTGCTGTAACAGGCCAGAATATGTCGAAATCAGGTGAACAAAAGAGGTCACCTGAGCAAATATCGCGTTGTTTTTTTGAAAACAAATTCCAGTGCCACAGAAATTTCATTTACTGCAAATAAATCAAACCACAAAATAGAGCACCCTTAAAAGAAGATCTCATTCGTTGTTATAACAACGTGTTTCCAATCTTGTTTTCACACTTTTTTTTTTTTTTTTTGATGTTCCAAAAAGCGTCAACCACCCCTTCTAAATTGTTACTCGTCCTTAAGAAGTTATACAAACACAAGTGGGCAAACAATATGCTGGTTGTAGGGGATGAACTCGCATTATCTGCTACTCAATTACTTGTTCTCTCAGTCATCATGATTCTCATCGCGTTAAGGTTTGAAGGAGCTTTTTGTTGCGTGTTGCCTGGTAACTGAAAGCAAAAATTTGACTTTAATGAAAATGTTAGTGGAAATCACCGACCGGAAAATCCTTCTTTTAATACAAACGAAAAAACAAACAGAATCTCTTTTAAATGTTTCTTTTGCTCGATTTACAAAATGTTTAACAAATTTTGTTTGTTTTATTACACGTGCAATTAAATAATGTGATTTCGATCTAAGAAGAGACAATGTGGCCACACAGCGTTCGAAGTAAAAACTTTCCAGAGATAATAAAAAAAATCAGGCTGGTGCATAAAATTTTTTGTAGTGCACTTTTAAGTGTCTCATCCCTTACCGAAATCGATAAAATATTTGTAACTTGAAAGGTGTTATTTTGTAGATGTGCACAATATAAATATATTTTATAAATTTTTACTATAAAATTATTAAAAAAGTTGTTTAAATTTTCATCGAACCCAGCAAACAAAATCTGTTGATATCAATTTAAAATATAAACTGAAACGTTACGATGACATTTTCTTTTATTGAATAGGAAAAGAAAAAAAGGTTTTTGACCTTTTCTCAAAATATATTTTGGTAGAGAGCAAAAGGATATATGAAAAGCCATTTTATCTCTCAAATATTTGGCCTTGTCTTGTAGAAAGAATCGTTCATAAAGATTAATTTTAAATTTCAATGTGAAACTCTCCAATTTAGACCATATACCGATTCTATTTATAATGGTTGGTAAAGGGACCTAAAACATACAAAAATTTTTCATAATCCTGGCATATATCCTTATAGAGAAATCACTTGGAAGAGGAAAAGAAACGGCAATTAATTTTCAACTGATATGAAAACACTATTTTCAGATGTTTCAGATTATTGTTGGCCTATTTCATGGAAGGAGGCATGGTCGCTGAACATAATCGACGGCGATTGGATAGTGTCATGTTCTAAAGAGCAGAGGACAGCACTCTTCATCGTCGGTAGTGTGGCAAAAATTCATGTGTCATGTGCTTTCTAGGGGGTCATTCCCTAAATGGAGGTTCTAAAAAAAAAAAATAATAATAATAATAAGAATATATGGAAAACGGTTGACCCCAAAGGTCATCCCTGTAACTTCCCGGTAATTTTAACTGAAAAACTCTCGTAGCCCGGTTTTTGTGATTCTCTTCGAGCTGAAACTCTATTATTTTAATTTTCAAATCAACCGATTAGCACTTGATAAACGGATGAGAGCACTAACTGATCTGAAAAACGAAAATATCGTGAGCGAAATTTTATATCTGAAATTATATATCTGATCCGATAGTGTTCTCGATTCTTTTATAGCAACCAGAAACTAAAATCACTTATTTGGAGTTTTTTCGTTCACGATATCTTACCAACGGATTAACCGATTTTAAGCCAGCTTGCGGTGATCGACGCGGTGATAAGTTGCGAAAATTCTCAAAAATACTTTTTCCTAAGTTTTTTTGTTATATCTTGAAATCTGCCGTTTCGAATCGGCTCAAATTCACAGGTAAACTAAATATTATTTCGATAACTATAAAAGAACCGAGAGTACTAACTGATCCGATATATAATTTCGGAGTTAAAAAAAATCTGTTTCCAATTTTTTCATTCAAGATTATATCTCACGAACGGATTAACCGATTTTAAGCGGTGATTAGTTGCGAATTTCATCGGTGAAGTCACGGAAAAGTTAGTCTGAAAACTCTTAAAAATTCGTTTCCTAAATTTTTTGCTATATCTTGAAATCTGCCGTTTCGAATCGGTTCGAATTCTCTAGAATGAATACTAAGTTCAGGAGCGCTCATCTTTCGATTACTATAAAAGAATCGAGAATACTAAACTGATCCGATATATAATTGCGGAGTAAAAAAATCACTTTCCAAATTTATTCGTTCACGATATCTTACGAACGGATTTACCGATTTTGAACCGGTTAACGCTGATCGATGTAGTTTTCAAATGTCAAGAGCTAATTAGTTTATTTTTAAAGTTATTCTAAAAAACCCACTTCGAAAAGGGTTTGTTTTCTTAAGTTTTTTTATGAGATTTTGAATCTCGAATCGGTTAAAATTCACAGACAATTTTAGTTGGGGAACGTTCTTCCGCAGGTTAACAGTTTGATTTGATTCGGCTCAGCCGTTAATATAAGCGGGTCATGTACACACACACACATATGCAGACATAGTGACGGGCTGTCAGAATTAGTCAAGCAAGTTTCTTATAACCTCAAAACGTGGAGATCTGATGAGACCTCGATTTTTTCAAAACGGAGTAAAACCAACAACTTTCCGATTTATGAAAATTTTCAATTTTCCTAGCGGGAAGTTGAAAAAAGGCTCCCAGAATTTTAAGTAACCCGAAGAAGATGGCAATTAAAAATTGTTTAACCAGGACTAGCATGCAGGAGAGCTTATGCCATGAATAATGCGCTAACTGTGAAAACATAAAGAGCAAAATGAGAAGTCAGAGAACTCCAGGCTATTTTGGCTACAGAAATTTTCCCATCGTAGAGAGGACAATTCATCGTTTGCCCTTCTTTTATATTCTGATACTTTCTACGCATTTCTTTAACTCATGTTAAAGTTTCTCTGCTATTCAAGGCGTCTATAAATCCAGAAGTTCCCAGATTATCTGTCCCTCCGTTCTTGGGTTAGAAATGGCGTTACTGAACCGACTTTATGTTGTTTATATGAAAGAATAATTTCAATGTTGCCAAAGAGGCAGCAAAATCATTCAACTGAATTTAAATTTTATATCTAAATTTAATATTCTAAATCTTATAATACAAAACTAAATAAAAATCCTTTTTAACTTTAACAAGTTCACATGATCGCCTTTTACATAAATCCCCATCTGACATGCCCGTCCAGTTTGTTTCGGATTTTCATTAAATTTTCTTTTTACGCCTTTTTTTTATCATGTTTACAAACTCATACAACATACAAAAAAATAAAAAGAAAAAAACATTTTCCAAAATAAAAAACTTCTTTGGTTTCGAAAATCAATGAAATACTTTTCCTTGGCGTTAGAAAGCACTCTTAAGGTTTCCCCCGTTCGCTTTTATGTTTTGTGCTGGCGTCTGTTTATTAGAAAATGCAAGAAGAAGAGAAAAGGGACGAACACTCAAATACAAGAAAATTAAAATCCATTTCTATTTCTGTTGGAAAAGGCCAGTTTTGTTAAAATGGTTGGTTGGTTTGTGTGTTTGTGTGTTTGTTCTTGTACAAGAACAAGTGGGTGCCAGTATTTTGAGTGCAAAAAATTATTATAATTTTTTTTTATTTTTTTTAAATTTATTTTGTGGCCAATTGTTGTGTCTCTCTGTCTGTGAATTTAGTGACAGAGAAAAGAAGATCAAACGGAGTATTTTACATTCAACTGAATTGATTATTTTTTTCAAATTATATCTGATTTTTAGGACACGTCAACAATAATTGTTGTGCGGCTAAGAAGCAATTTTTTTGCAAATATTTTCTTTATTTCTTTTATATGGAAATATAAATTTCCCTGAAATTCATTAATAAAAGCTCTTCCATTAAGAGCTTTCTGTCTTTAAATTTAAATGGAAAAAAGTATGTGTGAGATACCATCGAATTCTATTCGTTTGAAGGACCTTCTGATCGCATTATGTGTGGAGTATAACATCGTTCACATGTCTCCCATGGCTTTTCTGGGTAGAGCGCATCCGAAATTTACAATTTTCCATGACTGCCACATAAATCCGACTGGATTTGACTGATTCCAGACGTTATTTGGGATTTGAGGGCCGCTGTGGATTATTCGGATACACCTGCAACTTAAGAATACCCTACAAGCAGAACAGTGGTGGCCAATTCTAACCATTTTCATGTGACATTACCACGACCTCATATAGTTCGTGAATATCGATTCCGGCATGAGCAGTGTGACATGTGACACCGCTGTGTCCACATGTCGTTGTTGTGTAGATCTCTCAATGCAGGCCAAATTGAGTTGCTGATCATCGACCTATAGCACTCGCTCTTGAAAGTAATATCCTGGCCAAAGTGTACGCTCTTGGACCTCATGTGAATCGATTTCGTGCCGAATTCGACAGTTTTGTCTGTCCACGTACCCATTCATACCGAAATGGACTTCATTGCTGAGGATTATTTTTCGATCATAACGTTGCGCGACCAGAACACCCATTTTGACCCATTTTATTATTTGCACTTCCGTTTAAGACGACAAAAACTGACTACAGAAATGACAACTAATTCCAGAGATGCATCTGCAACAAAATGACCGATATCAACTGTCAAAGCTTGAAAGTACCTGTTGGTACTCCCCCTCTTTTTTATTTGCCATCCACATGCAGCAATAAGTTTGGCAACAATTCGTATGATGTGAGAAATTTATACAATTCGTGTTTCTATTTCGTTCCTTCTCACTGCGAATCAATAATTATTGCCAGACTTGTTGCTGCGTGTGGACGTGCATTTATAAAAATTCTGTTCGATATGCAATCGAAATATTTACTTACAGTTTCCTTTGATCAATTCTTAAAGTTCTGTCTGACAACGACTTTCCTAAAGTTTCAAATTAAAGAAAAATTTTGACACCCATTTTCTGAAATATAAAGGGTGTTTTTTATAGAGTGATACAAGTTTAAATTATAATAAAACATAGCAATATATTTTGGATATCAATGAATAGGTCTTTATTGGATAGAAAATTTTATGACATTAATGTTTAAATATGATTTCGGGCATGTGACAGCCACGGCAGGCGCCTACAAGGCGCAATCTGGAACACCAATTTGCAGTAACATTTTGCCTATAACCGTTTTTGAAGACATATGGGCCAATGACTCGGCCAGCCCATAAAGCGCACCCAACAGTAATTTTCTGTGGAAAATTCTCATTCTAAATGAGACAATTCAACCAAAAATAGGCTTCATCGGAAAATAAAATTTTGAATGGACGAAGTGCATGATAAATTTGACGAACAGAACCATTATTTTGATTAAAAATTTCCACAATTTGCACGCGTTGCTCTGGTGTAAGTCGAACCATAACGAAATGTCCAAGCAAACTAAACAAAAAGCAACTATCAGCTGTTAAATGGGTGCTCAAATAAAGCAGTGATGCCAACTCAAAGTTGTATCACTCTATGAAAAGCACCCTATATGTATAAAGAAGTTGCAGGAGTAACTCGTTAGTCGAAGAGCAATTTTTGCTTAGTTCAATTATTATTTTCATGAATAGTAATTCTAATCTAAATCAAACTCTTAGTTTTCTGATTTAAAAATCTTTGCTTTTGAAGGGATAACTTTTATGATCGCTGGAACAAATTTTTTTTACAAAATTTCGCAGTTAAGAAAAACTTACTCCTGCTGTACTCCTGGTTTTATGGATATTGTGAATTCTCATTTATATTTATTTGATCGTTATTCGTTTTGACAATCAGAAGCAACATTTTTTGTTTCATTTATTGTTATTCCTTTTTCTTTTTTTCTCTCTTTCTTAATGTCTGTTGTGCATGATGTTTTTTTTTTTCTATCTTAACTTTGTTAACACTGTGAAATGGATACCCTGACTGTTTTTGTAGACTGCAATTTATTTGAAACTGGTTCAAAAACAACGTTTAAATCTCAGTAACAACGTCACCATTCTGTTGCTTTTTCCATACGTTGTCATCAAAACGTTTCATTGTGTGTGTGTGTGTGTGTGTGTGTGTTGCTGTTGTTGCATTTGATATTGTTACCGCTTTGAGAGTGATATTATTCGGAGAGTCATGAGACAGTGTTAACAATTCCCACCGTGTAATGCGATATCGATTGAGTGTGATCTTCATCATCGAATGCCTTTACACTTGACTACATTTTTAGAAAACTATCAACAATCAGAAAATTTTGTGTGTGTGCTTTTTTTACGTTCTGGATTTTAAAAAGCTTTAGAAAGCAGTGTGGGAATTAATCAAATCAGTGTCGAAAGATAAAAAAGAATTTTTCAAAAAATGTAGAGCAGAACTTTTAATAATTTCTGTTGAGAGCGACTTTCACAAGCAAATGGACGGACGGACGTTTGTTATTTTTTAGTAAAAAATTTATAATAAATTAACTATTTGACATACTGTCATTGTACTATTATATTGTATAAGTTTCATAGCCCTACTACACTTATTATAATGTGATTTTTTGAAATCATTTGTGAATTTTTATAGTTAATTTATTAACATAATTCTCAGATGGTTCATAAAAGTCTTTTAATAAGTTGAGAAGCTTGAAACTTTTGAAAACTGTGGTTGAAGTCTACTGACGATTTGGTAAAAAGCGCCAATGAAATCCATATAGACATTGCTTAACCACCCAACAAATAAATTTCATATTGTAAAAAATTGATATTAATTTCATTTACTTGTTTGAGTGTTTTATATATAAAAAAATTCATTTAAATCAAGTTTGTAGATTGTGGAGACGCCATTTCGATTGGCTGTTATCAAAATGTGTGATCACAATTAAAGTCATGGATTTTATGTCACAAATGTAAACGCAATAATTCTTGTATATCTTGATTTTCATAAATATTGTGTGTGAGCAGGAGAGTCCAAGAATGATGGAACTGCAACAACTTCCGAAAACAGTGTTGTTCTGCTCTACTTTTTAAGTTGCCTGAATAAATAGATCATGATTTTTCCTTGTTTCTTGGAATGTTTATCTGAATTGGATACGACATCCTTTTTTTCTCTTTTCTATTAAAAATATTCTTTAATAAAATAAAACTAAATTTAACTTGAACGTTTTAAGAATAACAAAAAGAAAATTTTGTTTTCTTATTGAATTCTTTTTCCTAATAAACTTTTCATTAAACCAACTGTCCCTCAAAAACTGATATATGCTACTTATTATTTCCTCAAAGGCCTTATGACATTTCCGAAATACAACAGACTTTTAATAAGAACAAAAAAAAAATCAATTGAGAAAAGTATCGATATCCGAAACTGGCAACTGTCAACACGCTGCAATATGTTGTAGTACGAGCGAGTGACACGCCGTAACTATTTGTAGGTGACAGCTGGTCTACGAAAAATTTAATTTGTTTCTCCCCCCTCTTGCCCTTCTCCCTTCTAATAGTTAGAAGAAGAAAAAAAAAAAGAAAGAAAAAACCTGGCTAAATTTTAATAGGGAAATATTATTATTGTCCTGTTTTAATAAATTTATTTTCTTTAATGAATTCTTGCCCTCTTAACAATTGACTGATTGTCACTTGAACAGACAGAACAAAAGTTATATTAAATACAGTGGCTAATAAAAAAAAAACACACACACAGCAGTAGTACATGGGATCACTGTGTTTATTAAAAAGTATTAAATTACTTTATCAAGTCCTCAAAAATGTGACGCATTTTATACCCTCAAAAATATTCAACTTTTTGCTTTTTTTTGCTTGTAACCATCCAATTCATGTTCACTTGAATGCAGCGCGCCGAATGAGTTTTGGTTGTTGTTGTTGTTTGTGAAATGCGATACCCTACAACAACTAGGACTAGTTGTTGAGATACTTACCGAAGGGGGTAAACATGCAAAAAAATAAAATAATAATGACACCAAACAATTTTAAATTAAACTTTAACAAAACAAATCAATAATAAATTACAGTTTTTTCATAATTGAAAATTGCCAAAACTTAATTATTCGTATATCAGGTGTTTTCTTAATTGCATGAGAAGAAGTATTGATATCTACAACTTTGACTTCTGAGAATGTCAAACTCTCTATTTCTACCAACCGCATGACAATGAAATTGGAATACAACTCCCATGTATGGACCGGTGGTGCCTAAAAGACTATTTTGAAGTTACCCGACTGTGTACAGGAGAGGGCGAAGAAGCTTATCGATGACTTTAGGGCAGCCTACAGACTTACTGGAGCATCAACGGAACGCAGGGTATGCTTTACGGTTTGGCAGCTCAAGTGAAATTAAAAAATAGTGCGACACCATTTGTGATTGAGGTCCCAGTGAATCGCATTGCCGAGAATACTCGCTCTTTAGCGGAAAGGTTTTTATATTCAATAAACTTCCTGCAGGACTCTCTCTGCTACGCCCAATTCGGGGAAACTCACGTCTAATGCACTATTTCATATTATCCTCCCTCTCATAACTAGTTTTCCTAGCTCGGACAGAATGAATCGCATGTGTAGGGGTCAGCCCCTGAGTGCTGGTCCAATACAAAAAAAAAACTGCTGACAATCGTTTTCGGTAGGGTTTAATAAGTCCTCATAGTCGGCCCAGTTTAACTCTTAAATAACGCTTTCAAGGAAACGCTTTACGGAAACTCCTGCAGTACATAAAGCACTTCGTCCACTTTATTTATGATTCGGACCAGCACTCAGGGGACTTCTAAAAAATTTTCTTAGAATATTTGGTAGTGCCCTCCTCTTGGCGAAATTAAATAATTTTCAAAAGCAGGGAAGCATATTTTTTTAGTTTGCAAAAGAAAAATTGCAATTGAAAATTAATTTTTTATAAAAAAAAATCGATTTTTTTTAAATTTTCTTTGAAATGGCTCAATTTTTGGAGCCCCCTCCTTTTTGGAAAGAAGGGAATGGTGTTAATAGGACTAATGAAAACAGAATTTAATTGTGGCTATTTTTACTTGTTTACTTCGCCGGTGAATATTTTTGCTGCAGGTATCGACGAAGGAGGGTGCTCTTTAGCACATGACAGCGTTGATCGCTGCCTGTGATGTTCCGCAACCAGTGCTATGCCTTCGCCATTTAGACATGCCGATAACAATTAACACAATTCTGCAGAATCGAAATCAAAACTGCACTCAGTCATGAATATGGTGTCGAATTTTTCTGATCTCAATTCTGCACAATTGTGTTAATTGTTGTGGGCCTGTCTCAAAGACGAAGGCATAACACCGGCAACGATTAACACTGTCATGCTCTAAAGAGCAGAGCTTCGTCGGTACCTGTAACAAAACAAATATTCACCGGCGAAGTCAAGAAAGTAAGAAATAGTTTCAATGAAATTCTCTATCCTCTAATCTGTCTTGATTTGACCTCTTAACACTATCCCTCCTTTCCCACTTCCAGCGCAATGCGCTGCATGTGTGGGGGTCGTTCCCTGAGTGCAGCTCCTACTGATAAAAAAAAGAACGCATGCATTTGTGGTCAACATTTCAGCAAAAGCCACTACGCATTAGCAAGGAACTAATATTTTGGCACAACAGTCCGTTTGTGGAACAAACGACCTGCAGGGAAGGTTTTCCCCGCCACTTTCCACTTGGGAAGGTTTAAATCGAATGTCCAACTCCCAGTTCCAGCGCACTGCATTGAACATGCAGGAGTATTCCACCCGAGTGCTGATCCAAATAAGAAAAATGGATTCAATTGATTTACAATTTTATCCCAAGACATCGTAGACTTGTGTTTTACTACATCTGCGGTCAACATAATCGGTCTAGTGAAGCAGCCATTCGTGCAGTTACACATAATTTTGCTATTCTCCATTCAAATGCGCGTGCTGAAGATAATTTTGACGCTGTAGCGTGAAGTGTTGACGAAGACGCCGAAATTTTGTTGCGCTGAATGGCGAACGCTATTGAGCCACGTTGAATAAAATTTTGGTTTCCCAAAAATAAATAGCCGACATTTATTTTCAACAAGACGCCAGAACTTGTCATACAGCACGCTGGACACTGCATTTATGCAACCTAAATTTAGTGATAAATTTATCTCCCGAAGTTGTCCTGTTCACTGGCCCCTCGCTCGCGTGCTGACATCAATATTTGCTGGATTACTTTTTATGGGATTATGTGGAGTCATTGTTTTATGCCAACCAACCAGCAGCTCTTGAAGCTTTGAAAGCCGATATTAAAACCAAAAAACCCGACATTAAAACCGAAAAAGTGGTCAAAAATCGAGCTGATCGGATGGACCAGGTAACTGCGGCGAACTTATAACACTTAAAGTCCATGAAATATTATCCGTCTGATTGCAATAAAATAAATTTTATACCAACAAAATTTCGGTCTTGCATTATCCTTTTGAGTTCTCAAAGCAGCCAAAGAAATAGAAAATGTTAGTGAACTCCAGGGCATGAAAAAATATGTTTTGTTTGGCTAAAGCACAACTTGACGCATAATCAGTGAATTTGGAAACTAAATATTACTACAACATGTCGGAAAAAGTTTTAAAAATAGTTTTGAATGAAATACTCGAAAACATAAACTATCCCACCAGCATTAAGAACTGCTGCGATTTTTCTCCCATTCCCAAAACAATTACATTTATTTGCACAATTTCTTAGATACATGCCACATCAAATTGGAAATAACTGTAATTATTTATATAATTCTTACGCGAGAGGAGGGCAACACAAACAGTAGCGAAGAGCATCCTCGCTGTAGCATTTTATCTTATTGCAATTGAATGCTTTTGAAGATAATTTATAAAAATCTTCAAGCAAATAACTGATAATAAATGTGACTGTTAATCTCTTAGAAAAATATTAAATTACAATTATAGTGATTGAATAAATAAATTGTGTGTGTGTGTGTAGACAGATTCTAAAGCATATTTAAGTAATTGCAAGCACCAGTGCCTTAACAAAATTACCATCATCGGTGATGATGCTGATGCTGATGATGATCATTATCGGATGCACAGAAAAGCTTAAGACACGTGTCATGTATCACTGGTGTTGTTGGTTGTTCTCTTATTCTTCCCATTTATTCGTCTCCTCTCTTTCAATGCTGCTGTTATCTTCACTTAATCTGTGCACACTGTGAATAGGAACGAATATAAAAGTGTTTGTAAGTGTTCAACCGTCAACAGTTTTGCTTTAAAATGTTAAGGGGGTAATTTTTAGTACTTTTATTTAAGTTGTCCCGCACTGACATGGTTTTAATAAATTCTGGTTAACACCTGATTTTGTCAAAAATAACTAAAAACCACTTTTGTATTGGTTTTAAGTATAGGGTGTTTTTATAGAGTGATAAAATTTCGGAATGGAATCACCGCTTTATTTGACCACCCATTTATCAGCTGATAGTTGCTTTTTGTTTAGTTTGCTTTGACATTTCATTATGGATCGACTTACGCTAGAGCAACGCGTGCAAATTGTGGAATTTTTAATCAAAATAATGGTTCTGTTCGTCAAACTTATCGTGCACTTCGCCCATTCAAAATTTTATTTTCCGATGAAGCCCATTTTTGGTTGAATGGGTACGGGAATAAACAGAATTGTCTCATTTGGAGTGAGGAGAATGCACAAGTTTGCGGGCTTTAAGGGGCTGGCGGAGTCATTGGCCCATGGCGTCTTCAAAAACGATGATGGTCAGAATGTTACTGTTTGTCAAAATTGGTGTTCCAGATTGCGCCTTGTACGCGCCAGCCGTGGCGACCACATGGCCAAAATCATATTTAAACATTAATGCCATAAAATTTTCTATCCAATAAAGACCGTTTCATTGATATCAAAAATATATTACCATGTTTTATTATGATTTAAGCTTGTATCACTCTATAAAAAAACACCTTATAGAAGTTTTGAAATGCAACCTTATTTTTTCAGTGCTAAGTTGAGTACTGCCAAGTTTTTTTATTGGAAGAATCTGTCAAACAATTTCCAGAAAAATCCCCAGAATTTGCATGATTTTTATTGATTTTTATATGAAATAATAATGTGATTTCCAAAGATTCATTTACTTTTTATAAGTATTTTCTTGATATTAAAATAATCATTTGCAAAATATAACCGAATTTCTATTTTAGAGCTGAGAGAAAAACATTTTTTTGTATACAAACAAAAATAGCTGCGGTACAGTTTGTGAATGAAGTGTTATAAAATGAAAAGAAGAAGAAACAGTGGTGATAAACACAATATACACATGAGCACTGAAGATGAAAGTGTTGCGACTTTCGAAAACAGCTGTTCTGCTCTGCTGTGTAAGTTGAATAAAAACTGATGTTGACTTTCCTGTGTGCCTCGGAACATTTATCATCATGTCTTTCTGAGATTTTAATTAATTTCGAACAATTAGCCTACATAAATATTAATATAGTAAAACAAATGCAATTATTTCCCTTGGAAATTTAATTAATTTTTTTTAAATTTATTGGACAAACTGTGCATTAAAACCTGAATTTATTTGTATTTATATTTGCATTGAAAAGAAATTTGCAAAATATCGTTGCACAGATGCCGACAGGTCAACGATTCCTACTATATTTCGAAATGAGTTGTTTGCGTTTCTATCATTAACGCCAAGTGATTTAAAAAATTAGGGAATCACAAAATTAATCAACATCAACCTGTCTTTCAAAGTAGAACTCTTCATGCACACAAGGGGACTAAAAATATGCGAAAAATAGCAAAAAGTACTTTTTTTTTAATTAAAAAGTACAAAAAAAGAAACAACATTCCTGCACTTCCCACGCCCTTTTCCGTACTATTCTCATCGTTCAGTTGTTGTTATTTGTCTGGCAATTATGTACTTAATAAATGCAATTATTTCAAAGTGTAGAAAAAGGGTGTGTGTGTGTGTGTGTGTGTGCATACATCATCGCTGTCATCATCATCGACATGAAAGTCGAGTACTTTTAGTTGTTGTTGTGGCCAACTTTATTATCTGTTAATCTTGCCTCAGCATTTAATTTTCATTTTGCCGGTATCCTGCTGCTGTCCTTTGGGAATCTCAACGTTGGAATATTTTGCACATTTTGTTGGCAGATCTACTTTTGATACGTTGCGGTTGCACACACACAGACACACACACACACACATATTCAGAAGCAATAACAACAACAGCAACAACAGGTAATTATGAGAGTTTGTTCGATGTCACTGCTCGTTGTGTGTTCGCCTGCTAATTCTTAAACTTTTTTTTCCTGTTTAATTTTAGCTTTGCCAGGGAGTGTGAGAACTTTTCTCTTTAATAAAGATAAATAGTGTGTGTGTGTGTGCGTCTCACTGAATATGTGTTTATTTAAGGATATTCATTAATATCCTTTAGAAGTTAATTTCATATAATTTTGTTGGCTGCTACTGAACCAGTTTGTTTGATTTTTTTTCTACGCACGGTGTTGTACTCGTAAAAGTACTTGATTTTTAATTGAAAATATCGAATTTCTTAAAATCCGTTGTGAATTATTTACGTACTGGGTTCTCAGAAAAATTTAAATTTTCAATTGTTTTGCGCTTGATTTCTTGTTGAGAGTTTTGCCAGTCAACACTTAAGGACATGGAAAGTGTAGGTTCGATTGAATGAATTTCAAAGCAACGGGCATGTAAATTTACTAACTCTTTAAAAAACCTGTAAATAAATATTGGAAAAATTTGCTGAAAATTTATAGAAAATTTAAACATTTAAATTTAGACAGTTAAGGCCTTATTCATAAAAAATATTGTCTTTCTATAAACTGCTTATTTGACAATTTTTGTATAGAAACTTGTTGATTAAGGGGGTTATAAACATGAAGTATTTTTTATGAATGAGACTTTTTATATCTCATGTTTGCTTTATGAGCTCCACGACATTTAAAAACCTATTGGGACAATTTTTATATCATCTGAAAAGGAATGTTTTTATACTCTCTACTTTAAAGTTATTTGTTTTACAGCAGTTATTACAAAATCACTTTAGTTAAAAGTAGGACTTTATAGGCCGTATAAACAATTTGCCTCTTTATAATCCCTTTAAAATACCAGCTAGATTGAACCTGCCTTGAACTTATCGTTGTCTTTATGTTTCATCAAATTTGTAATAGAGGAAAACTTTTTATTGAAACCATAAAGTCTAACTTTTAACTAAAAAGAAGTTGTAATAATATCCCAGACGTATATTTTATAAGTTAAAGAAGTTTTGTAATTTTTTCAGGCAAGTAGTAAAAAAATGTATTAAAAAAAATTAAATCGGGCAGTGGTTAGTTTTGCCCTGTTTTGAAAAAATTGAATTCCCATCAGATATCCACGTCTTGAGGTATCAGGAAGCTTCCCTGACTGACTCTGAGAACCCTTCAGTATGTCCCAAATTATAACTTTTAAATGAATGAAGCGAATTAAACCAAACTGGTAACATGGTAACACTCTGAAAAGCATTTCCGAACTTAGATTTCCAGGGAATTTGAACCTATTCGCAGCGGTAGATTTCAAGATCTCTTAAAAGAACTTAGAAAAGAGAATTTTTCTGAATATTTATTTTCATATCTTTTTAACGGCTTCGCCGATCCGATCCACAAACTAATCAGCTTTCAAGATTTAAGAACCACGTCACTGTAAAATGGGTCAAAGTCAGTTGCCCCGTTCATGAGGTATCCTGAACGAAAAGAAAATAGATGACATTTATATTCAACAACACGGCCGAACTTGTTATACAGCACGCTGGACACTGCATTTATGCAACCTAAATTTAGTGATAAATTTATTTCCCGAAGTGGTCCTGTTCACTGGCTCCTCGCTCGTGTGCTGACATCAATATTTGCTGGATTACTTTTTATGGAATTAAACAGCAGATCTTAAAGATTTGGAAGCCAATATTCCAACCAAATAAAAATCGATATTAAAACCGAAAAAGTTATCAAAAATCGAGCTGATCGGATGGACCATATAACTGGTAACTGCGGCGAACTTATAACATTCAAAATCAGTTGTTCCGTTCACGAGATATCGTGAAAGAAACGAACTCGAAAAAATTGTTTTTTTTTTAAACTCGGAAATTATATATCTGATCAGTTAGTGGTCCCGATTATTTTATAATAATCGAAAACTACATCAGTCATCGTTTATCACGAGGGAATCGGTAGATTTGAAAATCAAATTAATAGAGTTTTTGCTCGAGCAAAATAAAAACCTGCCGAAATTAGTGGGAAGTTACAAGGATGGCCCTCAGGGTCAACCGTTTTCCATGCTTTTCTTTTTTAATAAATCGATCTCGTCGAAAATAATTCTTAATATAGAAATAAATTTATAAAAGATATCAGTATTAAAAACACGCAATACTTTGCAAGGACAGTTTACAAAGCAACGGTGCACACATACCGCCACGGTGGGTCCGACCATACGTCGGCGATGTTATTAGAAAAAGGGAAGTAAAATGGAACAAAAATTCTGAAAATGTTGTCAATGCTGCCATATCATAGAATATAAAATCTACACTCATACAGGGTTGCCAGACGTAGTAGTTGTCTGTACGTCTGATCGATGTACTCATGAGCGAATAAACAGGCCTCAACTAAACTTTTCTGGTGATTTTTTGCAACATCGTTTTTAAGAATTTAAAATTTGTCCATGCTGTCGAAAGCTCTTTACACTTTCACCGTTCACCGATGTTTGTTTACTATTTTACTTTTTGTTATTGTAAAAAACTTTATTGCAAAAGCACAACCATGTTTTTCTTGATGGCCACTTTTCTTTGACAAAATGATAGTGTTTGTTATACAAACTATATTGTTGATATAGTAGGGTGACCTGGTAGTTGAGCCATGGATGTTCTGTTGTCTATATACGTTGCACAGATCCTTGCGTTATTTGGGAATAGTACGTTGAGGTAGGAAAAGTTATTTATATTTAATAAAAATTATGTATATATGAAGTGAGATGTAAATAAAGATTATATGAATTAATAGGAGTTCTTCGCTTATCTTAAGCTTAGTCGAAATTAAGCTGCACGAGTTGCCACATTTTACCGCTTTTGCCACGGCTACTGCAACCTTGATAAGGCGAAATACTTTATTTCTATATAAAGTTTGCCTAGACGACTACAGTATACTTTTATTCCTTCCATTGAACCATATTTTAAATACACCGAGTACTGCGTTTACAACTTATATAGGGTGTTTTTTATAGAGTGATGCAACTTTGAGTTGGCATCGCTGCTTTATTTGACCACCCGTTTAACAGCTTATACTTGGTTTTTGTTTAATTTGCTTTGACATTTCATTATGGATCGACTTACGCTAGAGCAACGCGAGCAAATTGTGGAAATTTTTAATCAAAATAATGGTTCTGTTCGTCAAACTTATCGTGCACTTCGTTGAATGGGTACGAAAATAAACAGAATTGTCGCATTTGGAATGAGGAGAATCCACAAGCTTGGTTCGCTTTAAGGGCTGGCGGAGTCATTGGCCCATGGCGTCTTCAAAAACGATGATGATCAGAATGTTACTGTTTTACCGTGTACGCGCCAGCCGTTGCGGCCACATGGCCGAAATCATATTTAAACATTAATGTCATAAAATTTAATCTATCCAATTGGTATCAAAAATATATTACTAATTTTATTCTAATTTAAACTTGTATCACTCTATAAAAAACACACTATATGTCAGGCAAGCCTACACTCCTGCAGTATCATCACTTCGATAATGCTTTTATTAATGTTACATAAAAAACTTTATTCATAAAAAGAAAAGATGTTAAAGTAGAACTTAAATTAAATTTTTAAAGTCTGTAGATACCACATATTAAACTAAAACAAGCCTACTTAAAGGAAATATTACAAAAAGAAAATCCATTTAAAAAAAATATTTTTTTTGCCTTAAATTTTCGGATCCTGAGGAGTCAACTTTACAATTTTCACCGATTCTTCCCAGATTTTCTTGCCCTTTTCCTCATCCATGGCGGCAGGATTTAAAGTGGCCTCTTTACAGTCCATAAAGTATTTGCCATTAACACTGGCCACCTCATCGGATGTTGCCAAATAGATGGTAGTTTGGGCACCAGCCTTGGGTGTCTTAAAGAACCCTTTTGTAATGGCCATCATGGGCAAATTTAAGGGGAACGGTACATTGCGCCAAATACCCGAATCGATCATGCCGGGATGCAAGAAATTAACAGTGATGCCGGAGCCCTCCAAACGTTTGGCCAACTCGCGGGCAAAATATATGTTGGCAAATTTGGAAACGTAATACAGATAAGCAGCGGGGAAGGTGCCAATAGGATTCAATTTATTAACATTGACCGAGGCCAAGCGATACAATTCCGACGCTACAATAACAATACGGGCAGGTGTACTCTTGCGCAAAACATCCATTAGCAAATGGGTCAACAAGAATGGGCCATAATGATTGGTGGCCATGGTCAATTCAACGCCATCCTCACTGGTCTGGCCACGAAAAGCCAACGCCATACCAGCGTTGTGTATCAAAACATCGATTCTCCTTTCATTCTTGACAATATCAGCAGCAAATTCACGTACCGATTTGAAGCTGCCCAAATCCAGTTTCTTGACAATTAATTTTTCATTGCCCGTCTCCTTGACAATTTCATCTGAAAATTCATGGAAGAGAAAGACAAAGAAATATTCAGCCTTTTTCAATGAAAATAATTTCAAATAAACTCAAACCTTTGACGGCGTTGGCAGTTTCCAAATTACGACAGGCCATTATAATGCGAGCACCACGTTTCGCTAAATCGCGGGCAGTCTCTTTGCCAATACCGCTATTCGCACCGGTAATTATAACTGTTTTGCCCTCCATTATGGTCTGCAACATTAAGAGAAATTTTATATAAAATATTATGAGTGGGAAAGAAATAGAGATTCTAAAAATTGTTTGATGGTGTTTAATTGTTTGTCAAATATGTTTCAAATATTCTCTGCGGTTTCTCAAAAAAAAGAGCACACACTCACATTTCGACTTACACCAGGGCAATGCGTGCAAATTGTGGAAATTTTTAATCAAAATAATCGTTCTGTTCGTCAAACTTATCATGCACTTCGTCCATTCAAAATTTTATTTGAATGGTCTCATTTGGAGTGAGAATTTTCCACGGCAAATTACTGTTTGGTGCGCTTTATGGGCTGGCAGAGTCATTGGCCCATTTGCTTTCAAAAACGATGATGGTCAGAATGTTACTGTTTGTGATAATTCGTGTTCCAGATTTCGCCTTGTATTTGGCCAAAAATATTTTTAGAAATTACAATGTCATAAAATTGGCTATCCAATAAGGACCGTTTCATTGATATCAAAAATATATTACTTTGCTTTATTATGATTCCGTTTGAAAACTCCAAACGGAATGACAAACTTTTGTTTTTAAATGAGTATGTCCGTTCTATTGAAATTTTAGAAAAATAATAAATGGCCTTTCATTTTCCGTTTATTCCTTACACAGGACGTTTTAAAGGAACAATAAAAAGCACTCTATGTCTCCACCATTTATAAAAAGTCCCTTGAACATCGACATATTTGTGCGTATGTGGACTTGCAAGTACAGAACAGAAGTACAAGGAGAGATTTCGTTGTTTGTTTCAAACACAAATCAAACGCTTTTTCAAACAATTTTATGTCAAAATATTTGTACGCTGCATGACTATATAAAATTACCTAACGAACCATTCGTGTTCCATGAATATCCGTGAGCGATAAGATATTGAAAAAAGTACCACAAAAAAACATGTGGCGTATTCATATTTAAGTTATTTCTTATTTCAGTGTAGGTGGCTCTAAAATTAGTTTTAATTTTTAGTTTTAGAATACTTTTTGTCTAATTCAATGTAATAAATAAAATTTAAAATATCGTTTGTGCCGCTGCAAAAGCTTTTTAATTGCAATAATTCCTTGTTTGTATGAGAGCTTCGCTATTATCTTGTTAATTTTATATTTTGTTTCACGAATAGCACATAACATGAGAGGGTGCATTCCCCTTGAAACCACCCACTCAGTTTGTCGTTTCGTAAACTGACAAGTTATTTGTAAAATAACTTTTATCGTTTTTAAGAAACTTTTTGAATTGTCGCTTTCCTTGATAGTTAATACTTCCCTGGAGATCATATTGTTTATTACAGGCAATTCGAAAATAATTAAATCCAAAAGGATATTGAAAAAGGGTCCTGGACTCCTTTAAAAATTGTTGTAATATTCTTAACACTCAGTGAAAATAACTGACTCTTTTATTACAATAAAGAATGAAATAAATAACATTTCCAATGGAATAAGGTCTTGTTACTCTCTGGCCAATTAAAAATGGTTACATATTTTAAACGACTTTATTTTTTTTTAATTATTCTATATTTTTTGAAATAATTGTGCCTGTTTTAAACGATCATAAATTATAACGATAACATTTTAAATGTTTCCATTATAAATAAATTATTGAATCAATTAAGTTAAACCTGAGCAAAATAGTTAAAAATTTATTGCTGCCCATTTCGATGACAGAAAGCTTAAACTGTAGTAACTACACCTATACCTCAATTTGCGGTACTAATTGCTACTGGTGTAAAGAAATAACCATGAGTATAATAAATTTGAAAATCGTTTATTTTTCTCTGTTAAATGTTTTCTATCGTTTAGATGGTAAATAAATAAACCGTTGCACTGAGGGAGGGGTGTTTTCATTTAGTAGACGTAATAAAAATAATAACACAAATAAGAAGTGAGAAAACTGCATCGCTAACAACTACTTGTTGTTGTTTAAAGCAAATTAAAAGGGGGAAAAGCCATGACTGCGCTAAATATATGCGGCATGAAAATTATAGAAATTATTTTGAAAATAATTTTTTTGTTTTCATAATTTAAAAGTAGACCGCTTACAGAAGTATTGAAATGCAAGTGTTTCTTAATCGTTATTAACAAGGGAAAACAATATTTAACTTTTTTTAATTTTTGCATATAAAAATTTACTGTCACTTGTTGCGTCCATCGAAAACAACGTGTAGTGTTCAGTGTTGTTCCACTTAGATAATAATAAGTTTTTATCAATATTTATTTCTTATGAGAAGGACCAGCTTTCAAGGGACTTTTTAAAAATGTTATGGCCTTAAGTCGATTTCTTTTCTTGAAAATAGTGCAACATTTTTCACACTTTTTAACACAAAATGGCAACATTTTGCCATTTCAAAAGAACGAATTTATTACAAATGAGTCCAACATTCCTCACGAAAAATACTTTCTGTTTTTGAACTTTTCCAAACAGTCAGTTTTTAGAAAATAAGTGAAAAAATGTTACATGTTTTCTAGAAAAGAAAACGCCATTAAATAAAATAATTTTCAAAAGCAGGGCAAAATATTTTTTTTATATATAAAATAAAACGTAAAACTAAAAATTTTATTTCTTAAGAAAAAAACAGAATCTTAAAAGTTTTCCTAGAAATAAAAGTTTTGGTAGCACCCTCCTTTTGACCAAAAAGAGCTGGGAAAGAAGGGGACAGTGTTAAGAGAACTGATGAAGGCAGATTAAGAGAATAGAAAATTTCGTTGTAGTTATTTTTACTTCGCCGGTAGCGACGAAGGAGGCTACTGTATTAAATTCGATTAATATTGAAAGATCAGTATTCGTAATCTGTTTTATTTAGAAAGACATTATAAATATTTCAATGAACAGGGTAAACTCAAATTAACTATCCAAATTATAAAGTAGAGCAGAACATCGATTTTCTGTTGCTGCTACACTCCCATCATCAGTACTCACATGCAATTTTGTCTGCCAACACCTGTTAAGGTGCCTCAAGTTGAAAGTGATAATAGTTTTGATTTATAAAAGTTCCTTGAGAACTGAATTGATATCCTTCTCTTATGCGGATCGTAGCAATAACTAAATCCTTGTGTTGCAGTTTAATTATTATCTCCACGCCCCGCTCTCATTTTATTCAAACGATTCTACTGTGACATAATAAAAAAAATTAATATCTCGTTGATAAAATTCGTTCCGCTAGTGTAAATTAAAAAGCACTTTAATGATGTATCTTAAATTTAATATACATCATGATTAATCAAAATATGAGCCTTTTAAAATTTAGCTGACGATATGAAAACAAAATGGAGATCCTTGCTACCATATAATTTCTTAGTTTTTTTATAACAAAATTTGCCCGGAAAAGTACACTTTTTGCCGCAGCACGTCATCTATTTTAGAACACTACAATTCGATTTTACCCTGTCGTTCTCACTATTCCTCTCTCTCTCTCTCTCTCTCTCTCTCTTTATCTCTTTCTTTCGGTTTCTCTGGAATTTAAAATATTACAAACAAATAATTTTTCTTTGAAAAAACAAGCCTGGCTGACGTTACTATAAAGTGGAATACTTCTTCGTTCTCGTGTTTGTGGGAGGAGGGCTGAGGAGTGTCTACCAGGGTTGCAAAATGAGATCGCTAAAGTTTTTCAACACCAACTGGACCAAAAATAAATATTTTATTACATACAAATTTTTGCTTTTCTCTACTTATTTGAAGTTGAATAAATAAAAATATTTAATTATCTGTCCCATTCCATTTTCTTAAATTTCGTGGCTTATAACAGGTTAATAAAACAAAAATTTATATCATAGACGTCTATGAACTTTTAACTTCCCGTTAGAAAAAGTTTAAATTTTAAAAAGATCAGGAAGTTATTAGTTTTTTCCCGTTTTAAAATCTCGACGTTTTGAGGTCTTAGGAAGCTTCCCTGACTAATTCTGAAAACCCGTCACTATGTCTATGTATGCAGGCATGTGTGTGAGTGTGTGTGTGTGTAAGTATGTGACCCGCTTTTAACTTTGGAACAACTTGACCTGTTTCAGCCAAACTTATGGTGTTCTGAAGGGTTCTACTGAACTTAGATTTCCTGTAAACCGATTCGAAGCGGTAGATTTCAAGAATTTAAAGAAAACTTTGAGAAAAAAAAACAATTTCTTAAGTGGTCTTTTTTTAAATAACTTTTAAACTTCATAAACTCTACAAAAATGATCAATTGCTGTACCATTCCCCTTTTGATCCTGGAGGTAAAACTGCACCAACTTTTGCAACCCCGGTCTACACAGAAAAGAAAAAAAAAATGGTTTAAAAAATTATTACCTCTGTGAAACATCTTCCCGCTGTGATGCGCAAATAAAAACGCAAACTTGCAAGTGTGGCCACAACAGCTGATATAAAAGCGACTATGAAAATATCTCGTACATAAAAATCGCATGGCAACCAGCCGAGTAACAGTCCCATCCTATAAAATATTCATAATTATTTATTAGGCAAATACACACGTTTTTCAATGCACTTGTTTTGCATGGAGTAGTTTTAAAGTTTCATAAAATATTTGTGCACACAAATACACTCGTCATCAGACGATTACGTACACTTAAGTGGCTCCTATCATGTGATCGTGAGTGTGCGTGCACTCAAATCGAATGTATTTTAATTATTCATTTAAAAATTATACAATCCTTGAAGATTATGCTAATTTTGGTATGGCTTGAGTTTATAGTTAATATTATTTTCGTTAATGTTGTTGGTTTGTTTGTTTATAAAATAATTAAAAGTGAATTAACGGGGGTAACCAGTTATTAATAAATACCAGAATATTGTGGGTCTCAAGCAGCATGAGAAAACATAAATAAGAAAATTGTCAACATGTTTTTTAACTTCCCGCTTTGGAATTGGGAAATTTTAAAAGAATCGGGAAGTTGTTGGTTTCATCCCCTTTTGAAAACATCGAATTCTCATGAGATCTCGACGTTCTACTGAACTTAGATTTCCTGTGACTTTTGATCAGTAGATTTCAAGAAATTTAAAAAACCTTTAAAAATAATAAACAACTTTTAAGCGGCTTCAGCTCTCAAGATTAAAAAACCACGTCCGCTATTGCCCACCGGGTCAAAATCGGTTAATCTGTACGCGAGTGATCGTGAACGAAAAAAAATCGAAAAAACTGATATTTTTCAAACTCTGAAGTTAAAAATCCCATGAGATACTCCTCCCGATCCTTTTATAGAATCTGAAAAACTACATCGATGCGCACTAATCACTTGACAATCGGCCACGTTTTGAAAGCTTTGCGGATAAAATTAGCCAGAAGTTGCAGGGTAAACCGTTTTCCAAATTTTGTTTTATTAATTATTGACTTTTCAATGAAACGGTGAAGAAATAAAAATAAAATAAATAACAAAAGTAAATCCCTGTTTCTCTCGTAAGTGAATTTTTTCCAAATTATCAAATACAATTTTTGTGTTATTCCTTCTTTATTTAAAAAAAAATTGCTAAAACTTAGAATTTTAAATTTTATAAAATTTGTTTGTGCTCTTTTTAGTTTTCGCAACATTAAATCCAGAACAAAAAGTCATTAACTCTCTACTATCCCAAAGTTTTTTTTTATGGCGTTAATTTTATTTAGAGATATAAAATAACAAATAAAAATGCTGCGACATAAAATTACAGTAATTTTATAAGACTCGCAACGCTAAAAACGTGTATTTCCCTTTATTATGAATGACGTCAACGGTGTCACTCACTCAGATCGACACGACAGCAAAAACGTTTCATCAACACGAAAGAAAGAAATCGTTTGAAACTTAAAGATTCAAACTGCATATTATTTTTGGGAGATGTTTTTTGAAGATTATCTTAAATTTTGATGCTGTTTTTTATATAAAAGGTCTTCCTCTTTTATTACACGCAGTTATCTTTTGTTAAATTGTTGTTGGATTTTGCATAAAATCTTTATTTAAAAAACCTGATTTTTGTTGTCATTTTTAAACTATTAAATTAGATGTAAATAGATTTATTTAGTTAATCGAATAATATTAAATTGTTCGAATGTTATTCGATTAAGTTTTTACTTCGAAAAATTATTAGCGCGATTAATCAATTAATTGAATGCTCTACTAGATTGTCAACTTTTGTTTTATAGGGTTTTTTTATAGAGTGATACAACTTTGAGTTGGCATCACTGCCGTATTTGACCACCCATTTAACAGCTGATAGTTGCATTTTGTTTAGTTTGCTTTGGCATTTCATTGGGGATCGATTTACACCAGAACAACGGGTGCAAATTGCGGAAATTTTTAATCAAAATAATGGTTCTGTTCGTCAAACTTATCGTGCACTTCGTCCATTCAAAATTTTATTTCCCGATGAAGCCCATTTTTGGTAGAATGGGTACGGAAATAAACAGAATTATCGCATTTGGAGTGAAGAGAATCCACAAGCTTGGTGCGCTTTATGGGCTGGCGGTGTCATTGGCCCATATGTCTTCAAAAACGATGATGGTCAGAATGTTACTGCTTGTGAAAAGTGGTGTTCCAGATTGCGCCTTGTATGCGCCAGCCGTGGCGGCCACATGGCCGAAATCATATTTAAACATTAATGCCATAAAATTTTCTATTTAATAAAGACCGATTCATAGATATCAAAAATATATTATTATGTTTTATTATGATTTAAACTTGTATCACTCTATAAAAAACACCCGATACAATCCCATTCTATAATCAGAACGGTCTCATGACATTCAGTTATTGAGTACCGATGTGAAGCCAATAAAATTATGAAACAAAATCTTGCGTGCGTCTATGACAGAAATCAGTATATAAAAACATTAAAATCTGTGTGATCTGAGACACGTAAGACTTCCAAAGCAACCACTACTGCTGAGTCACATTTTCTTGTGCCACTGGGACTAGACAGAAAATTTAAACATGTTTCGAGTTCAGATTTGAATGTTTATTGTTAATTAAAATTTTCACTGCAGATGTTTTTTTTTAAATAAAAACAAGATCAATTCAATGCTGTTTTAATATATTTTTTTTTAAAGCAAAATGCCAACAACTATATCAAGTAACTCTTGCCCTTAACAAGAAACTGATGTAATATTCGTGGTAAAACACATAAAATATGAATAAAATTATAGAAAAAATTCCACTGATTTAAATAAAATCTTGAGTGTAAAAAAATAGAATTTTTTTGTTTTTCAAATTCTACCGGCTTCCATTTTCTATGCGTTTTTATTTAATTTTTTGATTTTTCTTTTGTAATTAAAACCCTTCATTATACAATTTCGTAAAAAAGACTTGAAAAATCCATTAAAACACTTTCACCAAAAGCCAACATATTTATTTTTGTTGCAACACCAACCAAATAAAAACTGTTTATTATGAATTTTTTTTAATGCCTTGAATTTGTTGTTTTGTTCGGCAAACTATTTGTGTGAGTGGTTGTGTGTGTGAGTGTGTGTGATATGTTTCTGTGCGACACCGCATACTCTCACAAGATAGAGTTTATTACAGTTCAATGTCAAAGCAGAGAGAAACTCAACAACTACAACACAATGAAAGAAAGAAGTACTAATTCAAAAGCTAAATAATCATAGTAATTCATGATAATAAATAAAAAAATAAAATAAAAAATAACAGCAAAAAAAGGGCAAAATTTATGAGAAAATAACTTGTAAAAAAGGTGGAAAAGAAAAGATAAAATTCCACGTCATTGAAAAATAGTTAGTGGGCTAAAAAAGGGAATGCTAAAATATTCCCCACTTTGAGCAGCGAAAAAAGTTGGTTCGAACACTCAACGTCAGTTAGAGGTGGTTTATATAAAATCTAGCATTTCTAGCCGTGCATTTAATTAAAATTTATTTTAATAATTTAAACCATCTCTCGTCTGGTATAATTTATTTCACTCGTTAACTCACCTGATGATAATTAATATTTCTTAAGTATTTAATTTGTATAACAAATTTTAAATTTACTCTTTTCTTCTTCTTCTTTTGTAGAACTCTTCTTGTAGTCCAAACTTGTGCACAACCTTCGCCTTGAACGTGTTCTTTAAGACTGGTAAAAATGAATCGCGTCTCTACAACTGAATCGTACACAAAAGCCAGTTAATGGCACTAAAACAATAAAAAGCCACGTCTTTTCGTTATTGTGTGTTTTTTTTTTGTTGTATTTTTAATACAACCAACAGTTGGCTGTTGCCTACGATCAATGCGCTGAGATTGCAGAGAGTGAAAAAAGATGTGAGCAGTCAAAATAGTCAAAGTGAGTACGATTCTGAGTTTTTCATTTTATTTGTTGTTCTTTTTTATTATAATTTTCCCCAATTATTTATTTCATATATTTCAAATGTGTTGCATAATGATCATCAATGCAAGTCTTCTTCTTCTTCTAATTGTTGTTATTGATTTTCTTTACCCCCCCACCTTTTTTATGTGCTTGAACAAGTTTTTTGCTTAAGTCATTTGTTTTGCATGCCCTTAGAAA
This sequence comes from Linnaemya vulpina, assembly GCA_963675445.1. Lineage (NCBI taxonomy): Eukaryota > Metazoa > Arthropoda > Insecta > Diptera > Tachinidae > Linnaemya > Linnaemya vulpina. The sequence goes on along the minus strand of OY776277.1, from coordinate 28,826,634 downwards.
TGAATTAGAGGAAGAGAGTCGCTCTTAATATTTTATTCTCTTGGTTCATCATGATTGCCAACTATAAAATTTAACTCATTTAACAAATATTAAGTCTTTTACAAATTGGAGGTTATAAATTTTCAAATGCAGTTTCAATAATACAGACAATCGGTAGGTCGACTTGCCTGGAAAATTAATACACTGAGATAAAAAGTTTAGTGTAGTAAATGAATTTAGTGCCCATGAAATTAATAGAGTTTTCTTTTCTCGAAATAATTTTGCCTTTTTTCTGTTATTTTCTAAAATAGAAAAGTTTAGAGGAGTTTTAAAATAGAAACAGTTTTTTGTAAGAGATGTTGAATGAATTTCGAATAAATTCTTTATTTTCAAATGACAGAGTATGACCGTTATCTAATAAAAAGTGTAAAAAATGTTGCACTCTTTTGTAGAAAAGAAATCAACTTAAGCCGATGAAATGTGCTGACATTTTACTTGATCGTAGTCTTGTTATGAAATTTATTTTGTCAATTCTGGTCATCATGTAAATTTTTCAAACAGGAAATTAATTTTCCAAGAACACAAAAAAAAACAAAAGTAGTTTTAAATATTTATAATGAAGTATTTAATTATGAGTGCGTGAGCACGCATACCTCAGGGCCGACCATTAAGTAGGTCTCTGCTCTCATTAAATATAATCGTTTAACTTTAAATCAATTTTTAATAAATAAAAATACAATAATCATTCATTATTTTAAGAATTTCTAACAGAAATAACTAACAATTCTTGACAGTATTGACAGAAGCTTTAGCAGAAATTCGTGGTAAAATGAAAATCTTATATTTTAAAAACTCACAACATTTTGTTCTTTAACAATTTAAAACTATTTTTATAAAAAAAGGATTTAAAGGCCTAATTTATAACAGTGTTTTTTTATGTATCGGGTGTTTTTTATAGAGTGATACAACTTTGAGTTGGCATCACTGCTTTATTTGACCACCCATTTAACAGCTGATAGTTGCTGTTTGTTTAGTTTGCTTTGACATTTCATTATGGATCGACTTACACCAGAGCAACGCATGCAAATTGCTGAAATTTTTAATCAAAATATTTGTTTCATTCAGAAAACTCATCCATTCAAAATTTTATTTTCCGATGAAGCCCATTTTTGGTTGAATGGGTTCGTAAATAAACAGAATTGTCGCATTTGGAGTGAAGAGAATCCACAAGCTTGGTGCGTTTTATGGACTGGCGGAGTCATTGGCCCATATGTCTTCAAAAACGATGACGGTCAGAATGTTACTGTTTGGTGTTCCAGATTCCGCCTTGTACGCGCGGGCCACGTGGCCAAATTCATATTTAAACATTAATGTCATAAAGTTTTCTATCCAATAAAGACCGTTGCATTGAAATCAAAAATATATTACTACGTTTTATAATGATTTATACTTATATCACTCTATAAAAAACACCCGATATAAGAGTTTTAATAAAATAACAAAAATTTATTGTATAACTCTCTTATGAATCGAACTTTTTAACTTCCCGCTACTAAAATTGAAAGTGTTCAAATATCGGGAAGCTATTGGTATTATAACCCGTTTTGAAAAAATGGAGGTCTCACCAGATCTCAACGTTTTGAGTTCGTACGAAGAGTCTGGGAACTAGACAAGCCTTAAAACTGTTAATAACTTTTCAAAGCAAAAAAGTTTGACTTAAATAAAAATTGGAAAAAATAATTTAAAAAACTAATTTGTGAAATCAAAAGGCAACCGAGGGATTTAATGAGAGCTACCATTGTTTTCATGCACTTCTCGTATACTATTTCCTGATAAAAATTATTTAAACTGTCGTCAGTTAATCATCACCACCGACGTGTGTGTCGTGGTAAATAAATAAAAAAGAAAATTTATTCATAAGTGCTTCTAATGAAAGTGTGGCGGCTTGCGAAAACAGCGCTATTCTACTAATGCTAGAAAAAATTTAATTTAACTTGTGGTTGACTTGCTCTTTTTCTCTGGAATATTTAACGTTGATTTCTGAGTTTAACATGCAGCGTATAAAATTCAAAACAACTTTCCCTAATCTCACGCCCAAATCTTATACGAATAAACAGTTCTCTTGAGCTTTTTCAGTGTTCTCTTGCTCACTAAATAGAATCCTTTTATCAAAAATAGTTTTTATTTAAAAAAAAAAACTCTACAAAAAAACAAATAAAATTACTAAAACGGTTAATTAATAAATACAAATAAATATTTTAAAAGAAATATAATTTTCCCTTCAGACCGCGACTCTGAAGTCTCTCATATCACACGATTTCCTTTAGTGGTGGTGGTATTAGTTTCCTTCAGAACCACGCCCAGTTGTTTGCTTAAGGCGTTGTACCATTCATTGGCATGATGCGAAAATAGGTCCACCAATTTCGTAAACTGATCCTTAAAACTCTTAACAACTCTTGGCCCCACACCAATTTCATCGTAATCTCCATTGTTTTTGCTGTTGTTGTTGTTATTGTCGGTGCTACGTACGACCTCCTCTACGTTGTGTTCGAAATGGTGTAACCGTACTGGGGACATGTCCTCGGCTGCTGGCATGGCATCATCCTCTTTACTTATCATATTTGTGCGCCATGAATCGGCTGAATAACGTGAGTCCAGAGAACGTTTCAGACGTTTGGCCGACAAATCCCACCACGGCAATTCGTCAAACTTTCCCCTACCATTTTCCCTGGATTTATTTTCGTTAGCAGCAGTATTTTGTGCCGGTTTTCTAGCGGCATCGCCAAACACATTCGAAAGATTTTGGGAATTGTCGAAACCATTTTGCTCGTCATTTGCCAAGAAGTGCTCTAAATTATTTCCTGTACTTTTCCTATCATTTTCGACAGCAGTTCTGCCGACTTTTTGGTTTATATCAAACTGAGCCTTCATCGCACCGTCTTGATCCAGGTGTGGCATTTGCTCATGCATCTCTGCGGCAAATCCTTTGCTAGTGGGAACTTCTTTTACAGGCAAATTTTTGACATAAGTTTTGCCAAATAGATCTGAATATAGGAAAGAATTCAGCGAGGGATCGTAGTTAGTATGAGAGGGCATTAGCTGAACGGGTTTGGTGGGAAATGTTTCGAAGAATTCTGTTGGCAGTAGACGCAAAGGCTTCATTTCACTAACGATTTCCTTTTTCTGAAGTCTGCCGTTGTTGTTGTTTTTAGTTTCAATGGTCAGTTCCTCCTCCGGCTCATCGCCGTTCACAGAGGCAATATTACTTAGAAATACATCTCCTTCAGGAATGGGCACATAATCTGGTTCGGGTTGCACGCCCACATTTTTGAAAAACTTCTCCTCATCGAACTCTTGATCTTCGACAGGAATTTCCTTCGTTTTCTTTTCTGGCTTCTTGATTTCAGTGATTTTCTTGGTAATTGTAGTCTTTCTGCCATCGCGTGTCATAAAGAAAGACCCTCCCGTTTGGGCATTTGACTGGCGGGCATTTCTCTTTAGCAGAGGCAAATCAAAATTTAAGGGATCTTTGAAAATATTGCTCAGCCATTCTAAGGCCGCTATTCTGCGTTGGGGTGAGTAAATGTTCCTTTTAAAAGGAGTCTTCAGTTCTTGCACCAGGCTGCCGGCAATGTTGTCCAAAGGTTGGACCTCTTCTTTAGCTCCTTCCAACACGAAGCGTTTAGATCTGTCCTCATTGCTAGCAGATCTACGATGTCTGCTTATTAAACCGGCCAAAGGAAAAGCGGGAGTATTTACAGGTTTGGTCGTTTCCTTAATCAATTCCTTCAGCAAACGATCACTAGAAGAATAACGTTTTATTTTTTGGCTGCTGTTGTCCTCTGACACTATAGGTGTCTGGACCTCAGTGAAGTGGCAATGCTCCAAGTTGGCATTAGGCAATACCCAAAAGCTAACCGACGAGCCCGGTGTATTCAATTGCAACGCAGACAGAGTATTCTTCCTTCTGACCTCGGGTATTAAAGTAGAATTTATAGTTATTTTATTATTATTTAACATAACCTGCCCATTGTGCATGGTCAAAGCGTATTGCCACACCTCCATGTCCTGCAGTCTATTCATAGTCCTCACAGAGATGTGCAGTGGCAGTTCTTGTTTATTGACCACCATAAAAGCCAGACCACCGGACACCATGTTGGCACAGTGTGTGTACAGTTTGTTATTGCTACCGAAGACAGCCATGGGTCGGGCCGGATAGACTCTTGAACCCATAATTCTTTTAAACAAAACTGTTACATAAAAGTTGAAATTCGGTCTTTGCATATCCTCCAAAGTTAAGGGCTTGAAAATGGTGTCGAAGCCCATGTTGGCCGCATCTCCCATACTTTGAGCCCATCTAAAGCCATCAGTGATCTCATCGTTCATATCCATCATCATTGATTTCCAGGTAGAAAATGACAGCCACACGGGGACGTTTGATGTGAAAAGTACCCTGAGAGCTGGATCCACCTGCTCGAAGGTTACATCCATATCGTTGCTCGGAAACATGTCTTCCGATCTTCAAAAAAATAAAAAATAAGTATAATGAATTAATTTGTCTGGTCTGTTTATATATTAAACCTACTGGATCCAGCCATAAGCTGAATTCAAATCTCTTGACATCTCTACATAACGGCGCGTTTCTTCCGGACTACTTCCAGCCGATATATCCGCACCCATCGTTTGCCAATTGGAAACAGTTTGTTTGAATGAATCCACCATGACATTAAAAGTCTTCAATTCGCTGGCATAGTCCGCAGCACGGGAAAAGCCAAAATCTGAAGGTAAAAAAGTTGTTAGAAAATAGAAAATTATTACGAATTATCCACTAAAAACTTACCCGTGCCTAATTGCCAAATGGCTTCGTCAATATTCACCATCTGAGAAGTATTCAAAATTTTCAAAGTGTCCATAGGATCCCAATTGTCGGGCTTGTATGGCACCGGTATGATCATGGACCAATTGACGGCTCTATGAAAGAAATATTTCTTTATTGGATTTCTTGAAAACTTTTAAAACATTCAACAACTCGGAAAAGTTCAACATAAACTTTTTATTAGATAATTTTGTTAAGAGAAGGTATCCGCTACAGAACTTTCAAAACTATATTCGCTCTGACTTGAAATGTTCAAACAATTTCTAAAGTGCTCTTTTATAATTCCCCATATTCTGTAAATATTTGTAAATGTCACGTCAATTCAATATCAGGAAATATTCATTCTGTACAATTGACAATTTCTAACAGCCTGTTGATAAACTCCTGACACGAAGGAGTAGCTACAGCCTGTCATAAGTACTTAATTGTTGTCTTAATGTGACGACGACTAATTTACAGAATAAGAGGGAGTATTTTTTACCTTCTGAAAGCAGCCTTAAAACTTTGCACTACTGCTCACTGCTTCCAAATTCATTTCAAGTAATTTAAAGAACTTTTAAAGAATTTGAAAGACAGGCCTCATCCTGTCATAAGTACTTAATTGTTGTCTTAATGTGACGACGACTAATTTACAGAATAAGAGGGACTATTTTTTGTACCTTCAGAAAGCAGCCTTAAAACTTTGCACTACTGCTCACTGCTTCCAAATTCATTTCAAGTAATTTAAAGAACTTTTAAAGAATTTGAAAGACAGCCCATAGCCTGTCTTAAGTACTTAATTGTTGTCTTAATGTGACGACGACTAATTTACAGAATAAGACGGACTATTTTTTGTACCTTCAGAAAGCAACCTTAAAACTTTGCACTACTGCTCACTGCTTCCGAATTCATTTCAAGTAATTTAAAGAACTTTTAAAGAATTTGAAAGACAGCCCATAGCCTGTCTTAAGTACTTAATTGTTGTCTTAATGTGACGACGACTAATTTACAGAATAAGAGGGAGTATTTTTTACCTTCTGAAAGCAGCCTTAAAACTTTGCACTACTGCTCACTGCTTCCAAATTCATTTCAAGTAATTTAAAGAACTTTTAAAGAATTTGAAAGACAGGCCTGATCCTGTCATTAATACTTAATTGTTGTCTTAATGTGACGACGACTAATTTACAGAATAAGAGGGAGTATTTTTTACCTTCTGAAAGCAGCCTTAAAACTTTGCACTACTGCTCACTGCTTCCAAATTCATTTCAAATAATTTAAAGAACCTTTTAAGAGTTTTTTTCCTGGAATTTTGAAGCTTCTAGAAGCGATTTTCTTACAAAATCTGGGCTTTAGAAGATAGATTTTGTAAAAAAAAATGGTTTCTAGACGCTTCAAAATTCCATTAAAAATTATTAAAAACCTTTTGAAAACAACAGTCATGAAATAAACTAAAACTTGTACTTTTAAAAATCTTTTTTACTCACTTTGTCCACTTATTGAAGCCTTTCCAAACAATTTTCGTGGGATTTCTCAAACGTATGCCGGCTGTTTTATCGGCAAAATAATAATCGCCTACAAATTTTATATGAGAATGGCTCAACATTGAAGCCATTCGCGTTATAGTTTTCCTTTAAGAAAATAATTAGGCCGAATTACAGGCTATAAAAATTAAATATTCAAACAAAAAAACCAACCCACCTATTGGAACTATCTAAAGCCGCGAACAAATCTTCCGGCTTCATGGTAAAACTAACAAATTTATCGCTGACATCGTGGATGGGTTGATTTATATTCAACATCACATCGGCTCCTGTTGTAGGGGCCAACAGCAAAAACGCTCCACATAAAAAAATAATTCCTAACCAGGACATGTTAATCAACCCGCTTAACAAACGCACTTCACTTGATTGTATTTGTGGCCACTTTAACGTTTCACTTTAACTGTTTTATTTTTTTTTTTTAATTTATTTTTAACACAAAAAAGTCTTCTTTCACGCTGCGTTTTATCTCTTTCGTTTGTCACATTTAATAAAAGTGCTGCAGTTTAATTAAGTTCTATAAAGAGTCTGGCTTTATATAGAAATTCTTGAAGTCGAGCCAATAACTCAGTTTTGCTGGTTCAGCAAAAATCTGTAAAATAGCTGAAGAGAGTTCATTGAAATTAACGTGTATTTATTTTACAAACGAAAAAAAAAAATCAACTAAAAAACGTGCTGCAAAAAGTGTTATTAATAAAAGTAAATTAAAAAGAAAAATTCTCAAGATTATATTTGAGGGCTACGTTTTGTTAAATTGTTGTTTACCAAAAACGAAAAAAATTAATTAAAAGTACGATCACATTTGGTCGAATGTATGATCGAAAAAGCGTAACCACTAAATTTAAATATAAAATATTTTCAATCAAGTGTTTGTCGAGTTAAACAACTTGAAATAATATTTAATTTCACGCCACTGGCTATTAAAGTTATTTATGAAGTTATTTTACCTAAAAACTCTTATCTAATACCGTGTTCAGACATGCCCCTTAATTGCGCAATTAAAGCATTTTTCGCAATTAAGGCCTTAATTGGCCACAATTTATCATACAATAAGTCAATTAGTAAATTGAGCAATTAGTAGTTAATTGACTCACTAATTGCGTACAACTCGAATTGCATGATAATAGTCATAAGTGTGTTTATTAAGAACTGTGTTCAGTGAGCAGAAAAATTTCCAATAATGGCGAGCCAAACGTCAAAAAATATACTGAATAAATAAATAAATAAACAAAAACAAAATGGCTGATGAAGGTGAGCTTTGAGTTGCATTTTGCTGGAATAATGAAAGGAGAAATAGCTGCTGCTCTCTCAAACTTTTTGTCCAGTGTTCCTTTTTTTAAGCACCGATAATTTTTAAACAAAAATCGATCGCAATGACTCCAAGAGCTCCATATTTCTATTATATGCAAGTAAAATTTCTTTTAAGCAAAAATTTGCATTCAGTTTTAAAATTTAAAAACACGACTATTCGTAACAAATAAAAACAATGTCTTTGCAGCTGTCAAATGTTAATTGATTCAGCTAAATTGAGTATGTTTGAACACTAGACTTAATTGCGCAATCAAAATTAAATTGACTCAATTAAAAAGGCATTTCTGAACACGGTATAAATTAGTATATGTATATTTCTTTAGTTGTTAGTGGTTGCGCTTTTTTTGGGCAAATGTTTGCCGAGTGTGTGATTAAGATCACTGGGTGGTGTGGTCGACAAATATCTTTATAATTATTTTCTATTTCTCAAGTGCAGCATTTTTTTAATTGAAATTGTTTCTATTAAAAGACGTGAACAGAAAATTAGACAAAGCTGCCTCTGGCTCTTAGCGGTTTCAGAATGTAGAATAGGAAAGCTCATTTGTGGTACTACAGCAGGTCTTATTTGCTTAACTGTATTGCACAATGGGGCCAACGAGAATAATTTTACGGCATTCCTTGTAAAATTTTCATTCCGAAATTAGCAAAACAAATCGAGATTTATAACATTTAGAAACAACAACAAAGAGAAAGAGGCGTTGATATGCCACGCCTTACTTTCAAGGTCTCCCGTGTCAATAAAAATTGAGAGAATCTTTTCTAAATTACTTTTCATTAAAACAAAAGAAATAAAATCTCTTCTTCGAAAGATTATTTCGTAAGATTGTTGTAAACTTTTTGGCCATTTTTTGTTTAAAAGTTCTTCTCTTTTGTTATCTGAAGTTTCTTTTGTAAAGTTGTTGTTAATTTTTAATAAAATCCCCCTATTAATTTCAAACTCTAAACTAGACAAAATAGAAATTATTCGATTAACCGAATAATAATAAATTTTTCGATTATTATTCGATTAAGTTGTCGCCTCGAATAATTGTTCGCTTGATTAATAGTTCAATACAAAATCTCAAGAGCCGGTTCATGCAAAAAGAAAGTAGATGCACCAGTTCAGCACAAGTCTAAATATTATTCGATTAAGTTTTTAATACGAATAATTACTCGTTCAGTTAATCAATTGATAAAAAATCTCAAATAATTGAACACCCTTCCAGTCCATGTAAAATGAAAGTGGGTTAACTAGTCACAAAACCCTTTCCAGATACAATAAATATTGTTTTTATTTACTTGGACACTATTATTATTTTCTTTATTTATTAACGATTTATTTATGCAACAATAAATTTAATCTTCATCTTCTTCCTCTAAAATGGCCTTAAAACTGAAAGGCTGGAAGGCATAACCACCTCCTTCATAAAATTTACTCATAAACTCAACCCTGAAATTAGAAATATATTTCAACAGTTAACGTAACGCCTAAAAATATACACTCCAGACTCACCAATGCAAACGTAAAGTGTGCAAAAAGGCTGACAAGCCCTCCATCATGACCATAATGGCCATGGTGAAGAATACCCAGATGGCGAAAATAAAGAAGAGAACAATGCAGCCGGTGTAGTTTTTAGATTTCAGACCCATCGCCAACACCATAGTCCACAGAACCTCGGACAATTCTAAATTCAGAAGTAATCAGAAACGAAGTATAATTTTATTTTTAAAGAAAAAGACTTGCCCGCATGGGCCAAAGACAAAGCCCACAAACGCAAATAGGAAGCGGTGTGAGAAATAGTGCTGAGCACATATTCAATAGTATGAATGGCTTGATGGATCCAAATTTCACTCATGGGCTCCTCCCCGTCGTGATCATGACCAGCATCGTTCGTGTCTTTGTTAGAAGTTTCGCAAACCTCTACAACAACAGGCGTATCAGTTTGAATCATTTCCAAAGTGTCTGTGGAAGAAAAGTCATCGGGATGCTGGGCAGTAGAAAAAAAAATGTTAACAAATTTTTTCAGTGTAAAGAAACCATTTAAACTCACCACTGGCTTATGTTTTCTGGTGAATTTAATATAAAGCGGTTTGCCCATCAACATCCAGGGAATGCAAATCAATGCCACTACAACCAAAACCATTTCGACTTTTGGCTGATGGGGATACATGAACTCATCGCAACCGGGCAAGGCGGGAGTACTTTTAAACAGCATCATATTAATAAACATGATCAGTACAGATGGGGCACACCCAGGGCTATCCGGCTCATAGCTTGTAGTCGCTGAATATTTAATCCACTTATAGAACATCATAAACACCATGTAACCGAAGAGAAGCAGCATGAAAATAATTTGCGGTAGAAACTCCAATAAAATGCTGGCATAACGTTTGAAGAACACAAAGTTCTCCACCGACATGCACACCCCGAATATCATATGCAAGACCCCGAAAATTATCGACAGTTTCATTTTGTAGGTGTTTAAGAATATGATCTTGTTGTCAGCGGACTGCCAAATCGGATCCACGCCCCACACATAAACGCCAGTTGTGGAATAGGTGGGATCGAGAGTCAACCCCTGGGCATTTGTAAGGACGGTGGTTGTGTTGTAACGTATGCGCCAAGTCGAGCCAAACACGTTAATGGACTTGGAAAATATGTCGTTGTAGGTGAAACCCGTGTAGATAGCAAAAATGCCCATGAGCATGATGATGTAGCGGCCTCCAAAGAAAATATTCCAAATCTCACCACCCTTTTTGCGAGACAAGGACTTCTCATACAAAACCATCCACACGCCAAAAAGGAACAAAATGAAACCATGGCCCATGTCGCCAAACATGACAGCAAACAGAAAGGGAAATGTTATGCAGGTGTACAGAGCAGGATTAGCCTCACGGTAAGTGGCCACGCCATAGGCATCAATTAAGTTTTGGAATCCTCGGGTAAACTTGTTGGTGCGATTGAAAGTGGGCGGACGATCATTCGTCTCCAGCACATTAATAAACGAGGGCACCGTGCTGCCCACAGCAGCAGAGCCCTGTGCCAAACAGTCCTGCATATTGGCCAAATCCCGAGTGGGCACCCAACATTCTCCTATCAAACATTTGCTGGTAACATCCTGGCTCAACATGTTCAAAATGTGATACACGGATTTCATTTTCTTGACCATAACATTCCAGGCAGCCAATTGCTTGGAAACTCCCACTAAAACGCAGGCTCTTTGATCTGCAGTCTGCCTCAAGACCACATTTAAATCTTCGATCCTCAGACGCAAACCTCTAATCATTTCCTCACGTTCCTTGTGCTCATCGGGACAATGATACACGGAAGCATGGAAGCCCGTACATATTTTCTTAACTTTACCGCGCAGCTGCTCTCCCTGGAAGAAAACGACAAACACGGTTTTGTACATGTCGTTGCCGGTTTTGGGATCCTTCAGAGGCTCTTCCAAAAGTGATCTCTTCACATAAGCATTGCCGCGTGTCACTCGCCACAGCATGCGCTCAAACGAATACTCTCTCTCGCGGGCAACTATTCCCGCTACAAACCCCAAATGGCCACCTTCTTCGTGCTGATGACGATGATGATCGTTTTGCTTGTTCAGTTCCATATTGACAACTTCCTGTTCGGCAAAGAAGATTTGGGTCTTCTCCAAAACTCTCAGCATTTCGGTCAATTCAAGGAAGTTGGCCTTCAGATTAACATCGTTTTCGGCCAGTTCGATTATTTCCTTTTCACACTTCTCCAACTGAGCTTCCAAATCAATCATGTCTCTGGGCTTGGGAGCTGCAGGTATCGATTCCAATTCGGGCATTTTAAGTCCATCTTTTTCTATTTCACTTTCGATAAATCGTATTTTGCGCTCCAACTCGTCACAGCGACGCACTTCAGAAACGTATTTACGCAGATATGCTGTAGTGCCTGCGTTCATCTGGCAGCAGGGAAAGAAAAGTTAAATTGGAAATTTTATGAAATACGAGGGGAAATCTAAAAGGGCTTTCAATGCAGCTGTAAAAACTTTAAAGAAAACGGATTTTCTACAACATGTCTGATTCGCGTTTGCTTTGGGTTATCTGTTCATCCGTGGACTACTCGGCGATGTCGCCAATTATATAAAATAAAAACAACATTTTAGAACTTTTTCATGTTCACCTGAGCGCACGATACATGACTCAGACAAATAATTTGCATGTCAAGTTGGTAGCGAATTGAAAAATTATAAATTTTCACCGAATATTTTCAATTCGCTTTTCAGTTATTTCTACGAAGGAGTTACTTTAAAAAAGTTATTTAAACTGTATCACGAAAACGGGGTAGTCAAGGACATTGTGTCGTAAGGTTTTTTAAGCGTTTCACTTACATCACGAAATTGTGCACAACCGCGTTCGCCCAGCTGAGCCACTGAGTCGTAGGCCGCCTCTGGCTGCAGGAAAATTTGGCACAAGGACATTTTCTCACTGCGAAACATGTCCCCCATGGTGAAGCCGTTTAAACGATCTTAAAGAAAACCTAAATTTTTAATAAAACACTCTCGAAACTTTTATTCTGGCAAACAGAGCGAACCAACCTTTTCCGTTAAAAATTCAAAAGTCAACTGACTTTTCAATCATGTTCCACTCGTCCATCATGCGCTGAAAATTCCAAAAATAAAAATTGAAAAACTTTTCTTATCCAACTCTTCGTTATCGTTTTCTAAGGCAGCCGACTAATTATGGTTTTTATCTCTGCCGTTGCTTTGCCTAAATTAATTATTTATTTTATTTTTATAAGAACAAACAAACGTTGTGTAGGGAATCAATATTAATTGCTAATTGGAAAATAATTCGTAATAGATCATTTACAAATCAATCAAAGTTTGTTGCAACACTTGAAAAGGTTAATGGGTAAATAACACTGGGCAACACCAAAATGAAAGACATTTCTTTCGATGCATGGTAGCAAGAGAGTGTAACGCCGTTTTGAAAGCCTTTTTGCGAGTCCTATTTTAGGTGAGTAAAACTTCCCTTCTTTTGCACGTTGTTGTGGTTGTTAGAGTTTAAGAAAAACATGTGCTCAGACCATTTTATATGAAACAACACCAAGAAAATTTTAAGTCTTGTCTTGTATGGCTTTTTATGTCTCTCCCCTTCTGCAACACCCGCGCTGTGTTGTATATAGAAGTGCTGCATCAACATTTTGTTTTTGTTCCCTTCCACTTGAACCAACAGTTGGCAGGTTCTTAATTTTTTTTTTTTTGGCTTTTGTTACACAGTGTAATAGATAAAATATTTTATAATATTAAAAAAGTACTTTTAAATGGTTCTTTAGGAAATTATTAATTAATTTACAATTTAGTTCAGTTGAGACCAGTGACAAAAGCAGTTTTTATTTATTTTGTAGTGCCTGAAAGTAAATTTTTTTCGAAGCAGAAAATTTTAAAACTTGAGGATCTTGTTCGATCGCACAAATGACATTCAAAAGAAAAATAATTTTTTCGTATATAATTTTCTTCTAAATATTATTTGTGCGATAGATTACAACAACACTGAGCAGTCAGTGAAATTTTTATATTCTTAAAGGACACTAATTGAATAAGTAAATAGTATTTGGAGTATCTAAAAATGTGGTCATCAAGTCAGGTGTTCTAAAATATTAAAACGAAAACTGTTGTCAACAATCTGTCACAATTTAGTTTGACATTTGAAAGTGTAATCAGCTGTTTTTTAAATGTCAAAAACACATAAAAAAAATAATATCCAGTTTGTGAGCTTTAATTTCCTTTTAAAAATGTTTGTTTTGAGCGATTTTACTTATTTAATATTCCGGACAGTTTGTTTTTAGCTAATTTTTTTTAAATATATTTTAAAATTAACAGATTTTTTTAGTATTCTCTTATTTAATATTCTTGCAAATTGTGTAATAAAAAGATTTCTGTACCAGGCAGCTTAGACGGGTGTCAGTGTTATCAACTGCTTGCAAGCCAACTGACTGAAGGATTCTACTGAACTTAGATTTTGTGTGAATTTAAACCGATTCGAACCGGTAGATATCAAGAAATTAAAAAACACTTAGAAAATAAAATATTTTTTAAAATGTTTTTTTTATAATTTTTTAACGGCTTTACCGATCAATCCAGAAAATAATAGTCCCTCAAGATTAAAAAACCACGTCAGCAAATCGGGTCAAAATCGGTTGATCCGATCGTGGACGAAAAAAATTCGAAAAAAGCGATGTTTTTAAAAAACTGCGAAACTATATATCTGATCAGTTAATGTTCTCGATTCTTTCATAGTAACGGAGAAGTACAACCCAACTGACTGGACTGTGAATTTGAACCGATTTCAACCGGTAGATTTCAAGAAATTAAAAAAAAAAAAATATTTTTAAAATTTTTCAACGGCTTTGCCGATCGATTCCAGAAAATAATCAGCTCTCAAAATTAAGAAACCACATCAGCAAATCAGGTCAAAATCGGTTGATCCGTTCGTGAGATATCGTGGACGAAAAAAGGGATTTCAGTTCTCGAGATCAGTTAGTCCTCTCGATTCTTTCATATTAACGGAAAAGTGCACCAATCGTCGCTTATCACATGGGAATCGGTTGATTTGAAAATTCAAATAACAGGGTTTTAATTCGAACTATAATTTTGTGGTTGAAACTAGCGGGCGGCCTTTAGGGTCCATATATTTTTTTACGTTTTTATAATAAAAATACGTATAAGGAAAACATTAAAATAGAACTCTATGAATAATTTTGAAGTAACCTTTTTAAGTCCAAAACCTTTAAAAATGCATCTCTCGTTTTTAGCCCGTATTTGGTCAACATTTTTTAACTGCCCCTGTTTATATTAGAAAAGTAGGTCTAAAGGACACGAAATAGCGCGGCAAAAAGTCATAACATTTTCAAAATATCCAAAGCCCTAAATTATAAGGCGTTGGGTACTGTTTTTTTTTTCAAAAAAAATATTTTTTACGCGCACAAAACATCAAAGATTTGCGGTTTCAAAAAAGGAGGCGATGAGCAACAGTGCCTCCTTGAAAGAAAATATTTCCTTTTTTTTGCTGCTTTCTCTTCTTCATAATGATTTTATTAAAACAAAATCTATAAATTGTATAAATATGTATTGCTTTCACTTTAAATACGCTGCTAATTAATATCACTAAACATTAAACAGTTATTAACAAACAAAATGGACGAAAGAGTTCAACAAAGGAAAAATAAAATTAAAATTAAAAAATATATTTGAAAGGACAATCAAAAGAAAATAATTGTAAACTAGAAAGTGGGAAGAGTACCACCAATACTGGAATATTGGAACAAGCTAAAAGTATAATAATACAAGACAATGTAAAATATTAAACTTTATTCCTCCTCTTCGCCATCTAAAATGATTTTGAAGCTGAAGGGTTGGAAGGCGTAGCCCAAGCCTTCATAAAATTTGCTCATGAATTCAACCCTGCAAACAGAGACAAAATGAAAAAGTGCAAAATTAATATTAAAATAAAAATTATTTTATAAAATTTTATTGCTTACCAGTGTAAACGTAAAGTGTGCAAGAAGGCAGATAGACCTTCCATCATAACCAAAATGGCCAATGTGAAAAGACACCAGGCACCAAAGATTAAGAACACAAATATAGAACCGACATAGTCCTTTTGTTTCAGACCCAAAGACAGCACCATGTTCCACAACACTTCAGATAATTCTAAAAAAAAAGAAACAATTGAAAGATAATTAGCAATAAAATTTCCAATTTTATAAGAATTTAAAAAAAATTGCAAAAATTCGGGGATTTGAACTTGATCGGAATAAATAATCTTAAGCTTAAAAAAGATATGGGTGTTTATATAGACTTTTTTGCGAAATTCTAAATTTTTTAATATGCCGTTCCACTGATTTTATTATTTATTTAAAAAAATATATTAAATTTTCTTATAAATACAAGGTGGCGCAAAAATAACCTTCCGATGTTTTTTTGCTGTAGTTTAAAAAAAAAATGAAAAGCTTTGATTCTTCTTGTGGATTATTTTTATTTGGTCTTTTAATTTTTTTACATCAAGTCGAGAATATGATGTCATGTAAATGGCCGCCGCCACAGTTGATTGTCATTTGAGCCCTTTTTATGGCATTTTCCATCACTTTGGCCAAAACTTCCGGCGATAGGTCCTCACATTCTTGACGGATATTGTCTTTAAGAGCTGCAAGAGTCTGAGGCTTGTTGACATAAACCCGCGACTTCAAAAAGCCCCACAAAAAGAAGTCTGCAGCGGTCAAATCAGGCGATCTTGCTGGCCAGTGCAAATCGCCAAAACGGGAGATTAGGCGCCCGGGAAATGCATCCTTCAGTATATCGGTTGTGGCACGTGCAGTGTGTGCCGTTGCACCGTCGTGTTGGAACCACATGTTTTCGAATCCCAATACATCAAGTTGCGGCAAAAAGAACTCGTTGATCATTGCTCTGTAGCGCTCACCATTCACAGTAACCGTTTGGCCCGCGACGTCTTCGAAGAAAAAAGGTCCGATGACTCCTCCAGCGAAAACAGCACACCATACAGTGACTTTGAGCGGGTGTAATGGCTCTTCGTTTGTTACACGCGGATTTTCAGTGCCCCAGAAGCGTAAATTTTGCTTATTTACGTACCCGCTAAGATGGAAATGAGCCTCATCACTCATGATTATTTTTGATGAAAAATCATCTTCCTCTTGGTGGTGATTAAGGATGGCTGGAGCGTATGTTAGACGCGATTGGTGGTCAGCAGCTAACAGCTGATGCACCGTCTGGACTTTGTACGGAAACATCTTTAAAGCTTGTACAAAAATTCGCTGTAAAGACCGTCGACTGATATCCATTTGCGTGGCACGTCCTCTGGTCGATGTGGACGGCGCTTCCATGACATCCTCGGCTACAGCAGCAATATTCTCTGAAGAACGGCTACTCCGGGGTCTGCCACGCCTGGCAGCATCTCGTGTTGTGCCAGTCTCTTCGAGGCGAGCGGCTAAACGTCGCAGTGTTTCACCAGTAGGCGTTGGACGGTCAGGAAATCTGCGACGAAATTCACGTTGTGCCAAAGTCACCGACCGATTATTGGTCAAATAAATAGTCACCAATATTCCGCGTTCTGGAGCAGTGTAGCGTAACATTGTTTATTAACGTGTATTTCGCATGTGTTTACTACACAAATGTCAAGACAGAACTGACATTAGGGGCCAATCGCAAAATTTATAGCATTTTCTGATAGGAGGATTACTTTTGCGCCACCTTGTACATTCCATTTCATTTTTAAGCGGCCTACCCTGTGGCAATATGATTGTGCCATTTATCATATGGGTAATTCCATATCAAATCAAAAGAGGCTTACACACGACCTCTTTTCAATTGTACGGCATTCGTTCAGAGGTTCTCTTTGGCAGTTTTAGGTTTTTTTTTTTGGAAAATTTGCTTCATTTATATCAGCTGTCGTATTCATAAAAAATAAAATATAATGTTTATCAAAAATTTGTGTGAATGCGTGACTTGCCTTTAACACTTTGCAAAATTTAGGGATGTAACAAAACCGATATTGATAAAAAAAAAAAAAAATTGCGGCGTTACCGAAACGCGTTTTTTATTTCAAATAATTTTTTTTAAGTTTAACTGAAAATTAACAAATCTCAAGTGGAATAATTTTTTTATTACACACAATTAAATTGTAAGAAGTTATTAATTTATAAAACAGGATTTCAAAATAATTTATTAAATTTCAATCCAGCTGAAAATTAACAAGTTTTACTTTACAAAATAGCAGCGATAAAAAAATTAAATAGCCAGACTATTAAATATTAAAAGTTAAAATTTCAAACGGTTTCTGTTTAAAAAACATTAATCTCAGCTTTTGCGAAGAAACACGATCTCGCAAATCTTAGAACCAGATCGACAGTCGCAAATAGCCCCCCGGTTCCGACAGAGGTCATTTGAAAATTTAAGCATTTCTGCGCCATTTTTTTTTTAAATTTGGGTATTAAATCTGATTGCGCCAAAAATAAGCAGTTTTGGGTCTCTAGAAATATTAGGACTCTTAATTAGTTCACGACCTCTTCTTCTCCTTCTGTTTTAAAGTTATGCTCTGATTTTTAATGTGTTACTTGTCTTAGCTTTAATGCAAAGAATTAGGAGTTATTTGTGGCGAAACCGAAGACGATAAAATATCGGCGGCATATATCGCCAAAATCGTTATATGGACAAAACTGAAGTATCACCGATTTATTGTTATCGGTTACATGCCCATTTAAATTATTTCTTTAAGTGTAATTGACCCCGTTAGCTTTTTTGATTTATTAGCAATTAAAAAACAAGTTAAGTTTCGTCAATTCACCACGGAACGGTTGTCGTTTTCCTGTTGAAATATAATTGTGCTAAATATATGAAATAAAAATAATTGAGGTTATGTTAACATCTGTAGAGTAATCGGAAATTTTTCCGAGAACCCCATCAATTCAGTTTATTTAGCATTCAATTAGTCACATCAGCACGACCGCAAAAAAAAATTGCCACTTGTCTACTCATTGTCGACAACAATTGACTGCTATTAACGTACTCCATCAATGCCATACGACTTAAGGAATACTGAGATATTGTCAATAAATAGTTGCCGGCAACTATTGCAAAAAATTAATATCTGCGGCTTCGTGAGGCAGTAATAAAACTGAACTGTTCTTATAGTTTTGAAAAAATTAAAACGATGTTGGGTCACATGCCATTTCATTAACTATTTCGGCCTGAAAAAGTTCGAAATTGAAGTCAAATTTATATCGGTTAAAGAGTATCAAAAACTTTCAAAATCTCAAAGGACTCTTTTCATAAAGAAATTAATTTCGTTGCACAGTGTTAACGAAGAAATTTATTGATGCGAACACTTACGAGCATGAGCCAAAGACAAAGCCCACAAGCGCAAATAGGAAGCCGTGTGAGAGATGGTACTGAGCACATATTCAATGGTGTGTATGGCTTGATGTATATAAATTTCACTCATGGGCTCATCGTCATGACCATGGGCGCCACCTTCATGGCCTTCCGTAACCGCTGGCAATTGAGTTTCACCTTCATTCAATTCCATATTGCCAGTCAATTCGCCGTTGTGTTTAGACTACAAAAACCGATGATTTGAATTAGAAAATTCCAGGATTTAAAACAAAAACTTACATGATCCTGATTTTTGCGGGTGAACTTAATGTACAGAGGTTTGCCCAACAGCATCCAGGGTATACAGATTAGGGCAATGAACACGAACACTCTTTCAATGGTGGACTGGCTATCGAACATGTACTCCTGGCAGCCATCCAATGGCGGTGTATTCTTGAACAACATCATGTTGATGAACATAATTAGCACAGATGGAGCACAGCCGGGTGTATGGGGTTGGAAATCGGTCTTGGCAGTGTATTGGATCCATTTGAAGAACATCATGAACACCATGTAGCCGAACAATAGAACCAAGAAAAGAATTTGTGGCAGAAATTCCAAGAAAATGCTCGGTACACGCTTGAAGTGCACAAAGTTGACAACCGACATGCAGACACCGAAGATCATGTGCAGGACACCGGTAATAATGGACAACTTCATTTTGTAGGTGTTAAGGAAAATGATTTTATTGTCAGCCATCTGCCAAATAGGATCCATGCCGATGGGATACACGCCTTCGACATGATACTCGGGGTTCAATTGTAGCGAAGGATTGTCCAAAACGGTGGTCGTGTTGTAACGAATTGTCCAGGTGGAGCCGAAGATGTTCATCGATTTGGAGAAAACATCGTTGTAGATGAAACCAGTGTAGCAGGAGAAGATGCCCATAAGCAAAATAATGTAACGGCCGCCAAAGAAAATGTTCCAGATTTCACCGCCTTTAGTACGACCCAAAGACTTCTCATACATACACATCCAGCCGGCGAATAGGGTTAAAATGAAGCCGTGACCCAAATCACCGAACATGACAGCGAACAAGAAGGGGAATGTAATGCAAGTGTACAAAGCAGGATTGCACTCACGGTACGAGGCAATACCGTAGGCATCGATTAAGTTTTGGAAACCACGAGTAAATTTGTTGGTACGATTAAATGTGGGCGGCTGTTCATTCGTATCAATCACATTCAAGAAGGAGGGTATGGTGCTGCCCACCGCAGCTGACCCATCGGACAAGGCCTTCTGTACTACTGGCAAGTCCTTGGTGGGCACCCAACATTCGCCAATCAAACATTTCTTGGTAACATCCATATTGAACAAGTTCAAAGTGTGATAGATGGCTTTCATCTTCTTAACCATAATGGACCAGGAGGGCAAATTTTTTGAAACGGTAGCCAAAACACGACTACGATGATCTTCTGTTTGGCTCAAGACCAATTTCAAATCTTCTAAACGTGTGCGCACGCCCTTGACCATTTCGTCACGCTCGCTATGAGAGCTGGGACAGGGATACATGGAGGCATGGAATCCTGTGCACACTTTCTTAATGCGATTCTTCAACTGCTCGCCCTGGAAAAATGCCACAAACACTGTTTTATAGATGGGATGGCCGGTGCTGGGATCGTTGAGGGGCTCATTCAAATCGGAACGCTTAAGGAAAACGTTGCCACGCGATATGCGCCACAACATGCGCTCAAAAGCAAAGACACGTTCACGATTAATAACGCCGGCGACGAAACCCAAACGGCCGCGATTTTGTGCAGCAGCCGCATCATCTACAACAACACCGCCAACACCACGATTACTTGAATCCAAATTAAGCACTTCCTGGTCGGAAAAGAATCCCTGGGTGTTCTCCAACACTTTGCGCAATTCTGTCAATTCCAAATAGTTCGATTTCAGATTTACTTCGTTTTGGGCTAATTCCAGAATTTCGTTTTCGGTCTTTTCCAAATGGGCTTCCAAGTCAATGATTTCTCTTGGATTGGGGGCCTTGGGGATGTCGTCGTAAATTTCGGGCAAAGTGACGCCATCCTTTTTGATTTCCGCCTCAATGTAGCGAATTTTACGCTCTAACTCGTCGCAGCGGCGTACCTCTGTGACGAATTTACGCTGGAATGCATTCACGCCGCTGTTTAACTGTTGAAGAATGGGAAAGAAAAATTCGATATTATTTTTGAATACTCCTTTTAATGAAAGTATTTTGCGTTTGACTTACATCTCGAAACTGTACACAACCGGTTTCACCTAATTCGGAAACCGATGAATATGCCGCTTCCGGTTGTATGAACATCTGGCATAAAGCCATTTCCTCACTGCGGAACATATCACCCATGATGACGATCTGTTGTTGAGCCTGTAAAGACACGAAAGGAAAGCCGTTGCTATTATCAAATATATAAAATTAAGTTGTGAAACGTTCTATTATAATGAATTCAAAGAAAGTTGCTTTTTCGTAAAGTATTTGCTATCGGCCATTTTAAGAGTTCAATGGGAAATTGAGACCCGCTACTGTTTTAAATGTCCTCTTGGGGAGTAAAAAATTTTTATTTATGGAACAGAAATTTTTTCCTATTATTATTAATATTTTTTTTAAATCTTTCTTAATAGATTTATATTGCAAATCAGCAATATCCAAAATACTGTTCCAGAGCTGGAAAATTTAAACTTATTTTTGTTATATAAAAAAGACTTTAAAACATTTTTTATATTAAAAATTACACTTCAGTAAGAGTTGAATTGGCATTAAAAATCAAATACCACCAAAAAGTCGTTTCCCGGATTGGACAGTTGAAACTTGTTTTGGTACATAAAAGTAACAGACGTACGTTGGTGAAGCGTATATAAGATTCGGCACAGCTGGACATAGTAGCACTTGTATTTATTTTAACAAAATTTCATGCAAATTCTTTGATCCATTTTGTTCGACAGCGAATAATCAATCGCCAATATGCCAAACACTTCTAACTTTAATGACTCTCACAAACAAATTCAGGCCGCGTTTATCGTAGTCTGAAACTCTGATTGTTCCCGCGAAATGTGATTTTGTTTTATTATTCCATTGAAGACCAACATTTTCAGCAATTCTAAGCAGTTCCATCAAAACTTTTTAAACTAATTTGCTGATCACGGCCCAAGTCAGTTTTAAGGTTAGCTAAATCTGGTTTAACTGAGAGCTTAAAAACCCGTCCTAAACATTCTGAAACTATAAACATACTTGCGAGACGAGTGGACCCACTTGAAGTTCGTGACATTTTTAAATTCACCTTATATTTTTTGTACACAACTCGTATGGAAGAATGGTCTGGTCAAATTTAAAGAAATTGGACTACGCCTATTTTATCAAAATTTTTATAGAATTTAATATCTGAAAGTTACTCTTACAAAAAGTTACACTATCCTACAGAATCGTGCCATCTGTCAAATATTGTATGTCTGTTAAAAAGTATGGCAACGATATTTTGGCAAGTCGTGCGACATGGAAATTTTTAAAAAATCAAACCTTTTTTTTATTATTGTTGTTTAATAGAGTCTCAGCTACAGCGTCATTTGGAAGTCGGTCAGATTTTCTTGTGAATGAATCGTGAGATTGTGCTGCGCTCCTTAATTTTTCTAATCACAAATGACACCCTTTTCTTATAATATTTTGGGTATTGAAATCAAAATTATTAAATATAATATGTAAATTAAATAATAATTTAAGCATTACACACAATAACGACAGCAGGCTACAGACTACAACTTGTCAAAAATAGAATACATGTGCGTATATGAGAATGATTATTTTTACTACTACAGACAATTCGGCTAAGGGTTGTTGTCCATGCTGTTTTTGTAGTTGTAGTCAAATTAAACTAAATCATTAAACACAATAACGACAACAGACTACACGAACACCGACTACAAAAGCCTCGTCGCCTCGTAGTCAGCTACTTAATTATTTTTAAGACTGGTTGTTGTCCCTGCTGTTTTTGTGGTTGTAGTCAAAATAAACTAATTTCTATTTTGTTGAGCGACAATGAGTAGATGCAGTGTTGCCAGTATAACATAAATAAATTCAATTATTGTAGACTTAAAAAAATATAATGTTTTATTTTACAAAAAGAAACAACAAATTACATTTCCAAGCTAATGAAATGAGATCTTGTCATATACTGTGGACTTTAAATATATTTTAATGGAACAACACTATTTAAGAGCATTAAATATATGAAAGCGGCTACACTGGCGTATGAAGAGAATTCTACTACAAACAACAATAGATGGTTATTGATTTAGTGGTCTCGTTCTAAAAATAATTAAGTAGCGGACTACAAGGCGACGATTGTAACCAACGACTTTTATAGTCGGTGTTGGTGTAGCCTACTGTCGTTATTGTGTTTAATGCTTTAAGCTGTAATTTTATCATTTTTATAATTTTTCGAAAATAGCTTTTAATTCAGAAGGATATGATAAATATTCCAAAATACAAGAGAAAGTCAAAGTAAGTTTTATATATTCAACTTGCACAGTGTTCGAAAGACATGAGTTGAATCCTAAACATCAATTTAATTTTCAACTCGCACAGCAGTATAGAACGGTGCTGTTTTCGTTTGCCGCTACACTTGCTCATCAGTAGTCATGGGTATTGTTTTTAGCACCGCTTTTAAGGCGGTTTAGCTGAATGTAAAAATCATTTCCATTGATAAACATTTTTATGAGAAATTTTTATAGCGGAATTGATTCAGTATTAAATTGAGGCAGAGATCTTAAGATCAACTCCCGGTGACAACGAGGATAATTTTTTACTGTCGGATGTTTTAATAAAGACTGGCCAATTACGAAATACATTTTGGCATATTCTATGAAATTGTTATGAATTTAAAACACGCCGCTTTGGATTTATCTCATGGGCCTTGTGAACTTATACTTTGCTTATCTCAGACTTCTGTGGCTTGTGTAGTGCACACTCAATTATGTATGTATATATGCAGGCGTGTGTGTGTGATTTGTTTTTTATTATTGTTGCCTTACTGTCATCCAGTCACATTGTCTTGTGTTATGAATTCCGCCGCCAGTAGTTATTTGATTTGATTTGATTACTAGTGGAATTTTTTTCTTAAGTCTATTTGAAATATCTCTCTTTAAATAGTTTTCAAGGGCGATTGTTTTAATTGTCGTCGTATATTTTTTATAATAGAAATATTTATGCTGCAGATAGTTTTTTTTCTTTGTAGCACACGGTTGTAAACTATAACTATTGCCGCAACTGTGATACCCGTCGTAGCATACATACTATTCACCTCAATCATCGACTAGTGAAACAGACACACACACGCACACTCACTCGTACGATGGGTCTTTGTCTTGAAAATTGTATCTTTTATTTGTTGGCCACTCGGCAGCATATCGCAGCCAAAAAGACAAATAATAATAATAACAATAATAACAACAAACGAAAACAAATTCTTCATGTTTTTATGGTTATTTTTGTGATTTAATTTAATTTTGTTTTATTTTATTTTTTTTTTTTTTTGTTATTTTAATTTTATTTTTTTTCTAAAAATCTGTCTGTGTTTGGGCTGGCTGTTAGTCTAGCATTTTTGAATACACACAACCAACAGCCAGCCAGCCAGCCGTCTATTTTAGTTTATCGCTCATGAAAGAGAAGTGGTCATGACCGACCTTTCTTTATATTATTTTCTTAACTATATAATATATTATTTTCACAAATCAAATGTTTTGTAAAATTTGTTGCAGTCTAGCTGGGAGTTGGTTTATTTTTAATTATTAAAATGTTGTAAAAAAATAATGCAATTCAAATAGGTTTCTATCTGTCATTTGCATTGTTGTTTTTTTTTTGTATATTTTTATTTGCAATAAATTAATTACGAACACGCACACATATTCAAAAAATAATCTTCAATTTGCAACTATTCAACTCGGGCTGCGTTTTGTCAATTCACACTCTTATTTTAAATACAATCTTTTCAATTTATTTCCACTCTCACCTGCTGCTCTACCCGCCCGAAAAAAAAGTTTTTGAATTTTAAAAAGCAGTGCACTACACTTTAGAAAAAAATATGGAAAACGCTTGAGCCTAAAGGCCATCCCTGTAGATTCCCCGTTAATTCTAATCGGAAATCCATCGTAACCTGTGCCTCGTTTCTGTAACTGATGTGAGAAGTTCTCGCATCGAAAAACTAAATAATTAAGGTTGTCATGCTTTTTATTGTAGGGTTATCCATAGAATAATATATTTATTATTGGAAAAAATCAACAAAATTTGAAATGCATTAAGAAATATGTTCTGACTCATCCTGTGTTTCACAGAGTGACGACAATTTTTTCGATGCGAGAAGTTCTCACTTCAGTTACAGAAACGAAGCACTGGTTCTTGTTTTACTCTGTGCTTTTGAGCTCTTCGAGCCAAAATACTATTATTTCAAATATCAAATCAACCGATTCCCATGTGATAAACGGTGATTGGATATAATTTTCGATTACTATAAAAGAATTGCGAGCACTACTGGATCAGATATATAAATTCGAAGATTTCAAAAAAAATTTCTTTTTTCGAATTTGTTTCGTTCAAGACATTCCACGAACGGATTAACCGATTTTGACCCGATATGCAGTGGTTTTTTAATCTTGACAGCTGATCACTAAAGCTGTTTAAAATTATTTTAAAAAACAATAAAAAAAGTTTTATTTTTCTTGAAATCTTTAAATCGGTTCAAATTTACAGGAAATCTAGAACCTTTCAGAAATTGGTCAAGCCGTTGCAAAGTTATAAGTGGGTCACATACTTACACACACACATACACACAAATACATGCAGACATAATGAAGGGTTCTCAGAATTAGTCAGGGAGATCTGATGATGAGAACTCGATTTTTTTCAAAACGGGGTAAAACCAATAACTTCCTGATTTCTAAAAATTTTCAATTTCCGTAGCGAAAAGCTGCTCCACCCCCAATAAATCGTTGTCAGGGAAGCTTCCTAAAAAGTAGAGATCTCATAAGAACGCGATTTAATCAAAACGGGGTAAAACCAATAACTTCCTGATTTCTAAAAATTTTCAATTTCCGTAGCGAAAAGCTGCTCCACCCCCAATAAATCGTTGTCAGGGAAGCTTCCTAAAAAGTAAAGATCTCATAAGAACGCGATTTAATCAAAACGGGGTAAAACCAATAACTTCCTGATTTCTAAAAATTTTCAATTTCCGCAACGGACAGTTAAAAATAAATAATAAATAAAATAAAACACTCGCACGTTTTGTACTTCCAACCCCAATAAATCGTTGTCACTAAAACTAATTTTGATTTTCTTTATCTAAATCATATATGAACTAGAAATATTTAATATCTATAATTAAATGGCTTTAATATCTTTACCTGTTTCATGAAATAAAGCATGTGATTTCAACTAAATCATATCATAAATGCTGACGTCAAATTTGAAAAGAAGTGATACTCGATTGCAATAAAAAACTTATCACGACAAAAAAAAATTAATAAATAAATCAAACACAATTAAAATAACAAATCAAATAATTTTGTATTCACAATTTATGATTCTAGCGTTCGCTTAAATATTATTATTCCAAACGACAGCATTTGGGAAATCATTATTCAAATAGAGCGTGATTAACTTGGAAAAAAATTTCGAATTTCCGATAGTGGTCCTCTGAAATCCTACTGTCTGTTGACAATAAGTCCGTGTAAGTTCTCCATGCTTATGATGTTTATATAAAGAAACTACTTCGTCCCAGTAGATTTTCAGAGTTTTGGAAGCAGAAAAAATGTATCTACTGTAGCGGTCGATTCCAAATTATAATCTGCTCGTAGTCAGTTTTGTCATTTAGCCGATTTCCAGCAGAGTTAGTGGACAGTTGCTTCATTTGGGCATTCAACAGTTATATTTAAGATTTTTTTACTTCCCGCTACAACAATTGAAAATTTTCCAAAATCGAGAAGATGTTGGTTTTACCCCGTTTCAAAAAAAAAATCAAGTTCTCATCAGATCTTCACGTTTTGATGTGCTGGAAAGCTTCCCTGAATTCTGAGAACCCATCCTATGCCTGTATGTATATATATATATATATATATATATATATATGTGTGTGTGTGTGTGTGTGTGTGTGTGTGTGTTTGTGTGTATAATAAGTATGTGACCCGCTCATAATATTAGAACGTCCTAATCGATTTCAGCTAAATCGCGTTCTAAAGGGTTCTACCGAACTTGGATTTCCTGTGAATTTTAACCGATTCGAACCGGTAAATTTCAATAAATTTTAAAAATAAAACATTTTTAAAGTGTTTTTTTAAATCACTTTTAAACGGCTTTACCTCACCGATCGATTTCAGAAACTATTCAGCTCTGAAGATTAGAAAACCACTGCAAATCGGGTCAAAATCGGTTAATCCGTTAATATGTTCGGAAAAAAACGTTATATTTTAAAAACTGTCGATCCTTTTACAGGACTTAAAAATTATTAATTTTATTAATTGAAAATTTATAACATATTGAAAATTATTATTGAAAATTTTCTACGATTTAAAAATTATCAATTGTATTAACTGAAAATTTATAACATTTTGAAAATAAAATTAATATTGAAACTAATGTCGATTTCTTTTCTAGAAAATAATGCAACATTTTTCACACTTTTTAACAGAAAATGGCAACATTTTGTAATTTCAAAATAAGGAATTTATTAGAAATGAGTTCTACATCTCTGACGAAAAATAATTTCTGTTTTAAAACTTTTCCAAACCGCCACTTTTTAGAAAAATAAGTGAAAAAATGTTACATGTTTTCTAGAAAAGAAAACGCCATTAAACAAAATCGAAAATTCTCTAACGGATAATTAAAATTTTTATGGTCCGGAAGGATAAAGGAACTAAAATGTTTTATATATTTTTGTTTCTATAAATTAAATATAGTTGATATATTTGAATGAAATTAATTAGTACTAAACTAATTAATTTATTAAATTCTCAAAGAGCTCAACATCGCAGAGCAGCACAACAAACCACGTTTTGATTAG
Source organism: Linnaemya vulpina (assembly GCA_963675445.1). Classification (NCBI taxonomy): domain Eukaryota; kingdom Metazoa; phylum Arthropoda; class Insecta; order Diptera; family Tachinidae; genus Linnaemya; species Linnaemya vulpina. The sequence goes on along the minus strand of OY776277.1, from coordinate 28,799,024 downwards.
CAGGAACTTGCAGGGATGGCCTTTAGGGTCAATCGATTTCCATATTAATTTTCTTTGTATCGTGCTGTTCTAAATTAATTTAGTATTTCAACTTTATTTGAATCATTAAAAAAAAATTTCCTTTGAATCAAAAATTTTGAAAAGTCTTGCAAAATAATTGTTATTTTTTCAACCAGACAAATAAAACTTAAAAATTGCAACTATTTACAAAAAGCAATAAAGTCGCAGTTTTTTAAATGTTGCAATAAATAAAACGAAATAAATATTTATTTAGTAAATATAACTTTACATCAAACTAATTCGTTTTGAATAAACAATGAAATTGAAGAAATATTTTCACTTGTTCAAATATAGGGTGTTTTTTATAGAGTGATACAAGTTTAAATCATAATAAGACATAATAATATATTCTTGAGATCAATGAAACGGTCTTTGTTGGTTAGAAAATTTTATGACATTAATGTTCAAATATGATTTTGGCCAAATACAAGGCGCATTCTGGGACACCAATTTTCACAAACAGCAACATTCTGACCATCATCGTTTTTGAAGACATATGGGCCAATGACTCCGCCAGCCCTTAAAGCGCACCAAGCTTGTGGATTCTCCTCACTCCAAATGCGACAATTCTGTTTATTTCCGTGCCCATTCAACCAAAAATGGGCTTCATCTGAAAATAAAATTTTGAATGGACGAAGTGCACGATAAGTTTGACGAACAGAACCATTATTGTGATTAAAAATTTCCACAATTTTCAGGCGTTGTTCTGGTGTAAGTCGATCCATAATGAAATGCCAAAGCAAACTAAACAAAAAGCAACTATCAGCCGTTAAATGGGTGGTCAAATAAAGCAGTGATGCCAACTCAAAGTTGTATCACTCTATAAAAAACACCCTATAGAAATAATGGAATTCTTATGCCAACTTCGCTTTTTTTTCATAAACTGTTGAATAATTTTACGACCACTTAACTTGTCGTGTGTAATACTAGACCGTTGTTTTTTTTTTTCTTTAATTCTTCATGACTCTGCTCATATCGTTGTTTAATTAACTTATCATGCAAATAAAAAAATTTTATTCAGCACAAAAGAAGCAACAACGAGAAACGAAATACAATCAACTCTAATTGCGTAAAAACTAGCACAATTTGCTTTTAAGCAAAAGTGCAAATAAAATAGAGAAACATTCGCAAAAAAAAAAAGAGTTTAAATAAATTATTATTATTATTATCAAATTCAGCTGATGTAAGACAGGAAAAATGATCACGGGTCTAGTCGTTTGTCTTATAGACTGAATACGAGCACTCAAGTAAGTTTGACGTGAATGTGTTTTTAGCCCCCAAATAAAGGACGGACATGCACAAATAATTATTTGCAAAATGTGTTCTTCCATTAAAAAAACTTTTACAGTGGCTGCCACAATTGGGGGAACGATAAGAATGAATTGCAAATTTTGTTATAAATTGGAAATGTTTAATAAAAAACTTAATAGTTTGAAAACGTGCGATTTACGAGTAATAACATAAATTAATAGCGCATTTTACCTGCCACGGACGTTAGTAAGAACAGATTCATGATTTTGTAATAGAGATGTCTGGTGGTGAAAACAGTTCCAATAAATAATTATGGGTGTGTGTGCTAATTCTTCTTCATTACAGTCGGTATTTTTTCGTTGCACAAACCAGAGGGCGAATTACGGCATTCGATATCGATTGAAATTTTCTTTTAAATTGTATTAAAATTCGATATCGAATGCGGTAGGTTAGGTTAGGTTATTAGGGCCATTGTCGAAACAATGCACTTGGGTCCGTTCATTCGGTCGCGTTGTGATACCCCAAAACAGGGACTACTCATGAGTTATCCTCTGCCGCATTAAGCCATCCTGTGGACGCTCCACACTCGCCAGGCTATCCAGATCTGGCAGGAAGTTGGAGCGCAGTGCCACTGTCCTTACGCTGTTCAGGACAGGTCACTGACATAGAAGATGGCGTATTGTTTCCTCCTCCTCTTCATCATTACAGCTTTTACAGAAGTCGTTTTATTCCAGATCCATCCTTCTTGCATGGGTCCCAAAATTACAATGTGCAGTTGAGACATTCACAAGTTGACGCAGTCGTATCTTATTGAAGTTAAGAAGGTCTCGTGTTCTGCGTGGGTCGTAGCGGGGCCACGTGGCCCTTGCCACGCGGCAGTTGGTCACGTTTTCCCATCTTAATTGAGCGAGTCTGTATGATTCACACTGAACCAAAAACTTGCAGTGCGATAGGGGAATGCCTGTGAAGTAACAGATCTGTCCCGAATGCGGTAATTTGGCCCCAGTTTTAGAACTTTTACTCACGTGCTTTTATTTTTTGCTGAATTTAAAACAAACTTAAAAGGCCTTCCTAAGACTTCTGTATAATAAATTTGGAAAAACTATTTATACTGTGTATATCTACAGAAAACAAATATTTAAACGTGTGTGTTTCATAAAAATCGGTGGTCGATTAGATAGCTAAAAGTGTACCACAAAATCGTGTACTTGTGTAAGATACAGTGGAGCACCTGTAATTCGTAATCGAAATAACCAACTGCTCTTCGATAGAACTCTATTTCGATTTAGCTGACTATGAGGCGACGATTGTAGCCAGCGGCTTTTGTAGTCGGTGTTCGTGTAGCCTGTTGTCGTATTGTGTTTAACGCAAAAACAGCATGTGCAACAACCCTCAGCCGTGCTGCCTGTAGTAAAAATAATCATTTTCATATACGCACTTGTATTCTATTTTTGACAAGTTGTAGTCTGTAGTCTGCTGCCGTTATTGTGTTTAATGTCTTAATGTATGAGTACGTTTTATTACAAAATTCGAAAAGACGTTTTAAATTTATTATTAAAACAGTGTCCTTTTGAAAAATAAAAAATTTACAAAAAAAATTTATTTTGCATAAAATTTTCAAATTAACTTGTTCATATTTTTGTTATACTCTTCTAGCAATAAAATTTACCCTTCCCCAATTTGGGCCATCCAGTTTGTGGCATGTTGTTACTAATTAGGCCGCAAGTGTGAAAAGCTGAAAAATAATACGATATTTTGTACGCTACGAAGTGGCTTGATGGCTTGAACTTAATTAACACTTTAATTTAAACATGCTGTTAACTATTTGCCTTCTCGTTCTATTAGCTTTTCCTAAAAAGAATTGAAAAGAATTGTTTTTGTTGTCATTGAAAAAGAGTAGAGAGAAAAATGTTTGAAAAATATTAAATTGCTGTCAGCCTTCGACAACGTTGCAGTCATTTTGTTTGTTGTTTAATAATTTCAATACAAACACATTTTTTTTCTATTAAAATCACATGCTAACGTGAGAATATTGAATGTAAAAAATTGAAAAGGAAAAAAAAATAAACTTTTTATTGGAAACATAAAATACTTGTCAATGTAGAAAACTGCGTAAATATGTGCGTTCATAATTGGCCTTCAGGTCCGGTACGCTCTAACAAATTTCGCACTGTGGAGGGGTGAAGAGATCGTTGTGGGAAAAGATGATGTATGAAGGTGGGGGGTTTTTTAAACAATTTGATTAATTTTGCTTTTTTTTATAAGCGAATATTTGAAAAGTAAAAGTAAAAGTTTTTTTACAACCATGGAAATATAAATATTTATTTCAGGTAAATACATGAATTGATTTAATAAGAACGCAGAAATGACAGGAATGCGAGAAATCAACGAAAATATGAATTATGTTCACTAAATCAATTTACGTTACAAATAGATTTTCTTAAGAATAGACAATTTCAAATAATTAAATACAAGAGAATTTTATTTAAAAAAAAACAATTTGCCGAAAAGTAGTCGTTCATGTTAATGAGTTTTCAATGTGAAATAAACGCATTGAATGTTGCATGCAAATTGTCTGCTGGCAGAAAGTGGCCAGGAGAGGGCAAAGTTAAGTGGGGAGTGAAATACAGTGTTGACAATTTTTCAAGGCCGTGTTAAAACATCTAAATTTAATAATTTCTCACTGCCCTTATACCCTATTTGGTAGTAGCATTTAACCCCTCGTATTTGTTTTTTAATTCATAAAAAAAATGTATGTACATGTCGCGCATTTAGTTCAATAGTGTCATAACTCATGAAAACTAAAAACTTAGTGGAAACCTAAAAATTAATTTTTCTCTCCGGAATAAAATCTATAAGAAACGTAAATGAAATTGTCACAGAATGTCATCCAGCGATATTTAGAAAATATCTGCATCATTAAATCCAAAAATTAATTTGTTGAGTTATGACAGTAGGACAGCAAATGAGCGATATGTATGTGTATGCTCATTGTACATATCAAAAGTTGTTAAAATATTAAATTTTATGGACTACAAATTAAAGAATATAAAAATGCTTTAACGTATGAAAAACTTGAATTTAAAATACTTGAGAAAAGCTGCTTTCAAGTAATTCAGCGCATTCTAGAAACTTGGCTATTGGCTGGCAGAAAGTGGCACAGCAACGTCGAAAGGGTAATTTTTGAACTGATCGCCAAAAAGTCAGTATCATTGATTTGGTAACTAGAAAGCCCAGTTAAAAGTATGCGCTTGATCATGTCATAGAGAAAAAGTTTTAGTCACTTTTTCAACTCCAAAAAAAAAAAAAAAAAAAAATTCCAATTTCCTATTTATGTATATATTCCCTATAAAGGGTACAACGGACTATTGAGGAAATGGGCGCTAATTATTTTATTCTACAATTTCTGTGTTTTATAATTATTTTTGTTAACTAAAACTTATGGTGTTTTCTTTTCTGGAAAACGTGCAACAATTTTTTTCTATTCTCTTCTAAAATGTGACAATTTGGAGGAGTTTTTAAGCAGAAGTCACTTTTTGTAAGAGACGTTGGATTAATTTCTAATAAATTCCTGAATTTCATATATCGAGATATTACAATTTTCTGTTAAAAAGTGTAAAAAATGTTGCACTTTTTCCAAGAAAAGAAATCAGCATTCGCTTGTCACTGGTTTCAGAAATTGTATAAGAATTAAAAGAAAACTAATTAAATAAAACGAAATGAAAAGAAAAAATAAAAAGAATAATAAGAAGTAACACACACAGACATACATTTACACACGCACGCGGTAGCCATCAACCGCTTATATCCGCTAGTATTTATGAAAATTTAATATTTATTGCCTTCCATATCGATTTTATTTAAAGCGGTGGCAAATAAAACTTCTAAATGCTTAACCCTCTAACTACCGATTTATTTTGTACGATACTCCAACTTATAAGGTGTTGTGTTTTTTAGCTGCACGAGAAGTAACGATATCGATAACTACGATTTGACAACTGAGAATGTCAAACTTCGTTGAAGTTTGTGGTCAGTAAAATTTAGTCTTCATAAATTGTGAATAAATTGTGGAAATTTTATTTAAAAAATAATAATAATCAGAAAAAGAAATGTGCTTTTACAATCTGGAGAAGTTATCGATTCTTAATTCTTTACAAAATGAAGAAGGAGTTGCTTTAGAGTAAAGGGAGGGTGTTGAAAAAATAGATGCAGAATGAAGAGAAGATACGAGAATTCTATACCCATTTCCTGCTTCGCCCATGAACTTTTGCTACAGTAGCGGCGAAGCAGCGGAAAACTATCGTAACGCGATTTTTGTACTATTCTGTGGTCTTGAGCTCTTCGAACCAAAACACTTTTATTTTAGTTTTCAAATCAACCGATTCCCTCTTGATAAACGGTGATTGATATAGTTTTCGGTTACTATAAGAGAATCGAGATATCGGATATATAATTTGAGAGTTTTTGAAAAAAAATAATTTTTTTTTAATATTTCGTTCCCGATATCTCAAGAATGGAAACTCCGATTTTAACCCGGTTTACCATGGACTGATTAGTTGTGAAATTCATTGCTGAATCAGCTGAAAACTTAGACTAAAACCCACTTTTAAAAATATCTTGATGTCTTGAAATCTACCGCTTCGAATCGGTCCGGATTCACAGGAAAACTAAGTTCAGAAGGGCTCATCTTTCGATTACTATAAAAGATATATAATTTCAGAGTTTTACAAAAAAATCAATTTTTTGGAATTTGTTCTTTCTTTTACAATATCTCACAAACTAGTTAACCGATTTTGAGCCACTGTACGGTGATCGCATTGGTTTTTAAACGTCGATTGGTGAAGCACTTAAAAAAATACCGAAAAATGCTTTTTTCTAAGTTTTTTGAGATTTCCTCAAATCTACCGGTTCGAATCGGTAAAAATTCAGAGGAAAACTACGTTCAGGAGCGCTCATCTTTCGATTACCATAAGAAATATATAATTACAATAAGAATAAGAGATATATAATTTCAGAGTTTTCGAAAAAAATTACTTTTTTCAAATTTTTTCTCTTACGATATCTTACAAACGAATTAACCGGTTTTGAGCCAGTGTACGGTGATCGCATTGGTTTTTAAACGTCGATTGGTGAAGCACTTAAAAAAACACAGAAAAATATTTTTTTTCTAAGTTTTTTGGGATGTCTTGAAATCTACCGGTTCGAATCGGTAAAAATTCAGAGGAAAACTACGTTCAGGAGCGCTCATCTTTCGATTACCATAAGAAATATATAATTACAATAAGAATAAGAGATATATAATTTCAGAGTTTTCGAAAAAAATTACTTTTTTCAAATTTTTTCTCTTACGATATTTTACAAACGAATTAACCGGTTTTGAGCCAGTGTGCAGTGATCGAATTGGTATTTAAATGTGGCATGGATCGGTGAAACAGCTAAAAATAACATTTTAAAAAATGCTTTTTTTCTAAGTTTTTTTTTAAGATATTTTGAAATCTACCGGTTCGAATCGGTTTGAACTTTGAAAACTTTCCATTTTCCTAGCGGGAAGTTAAAATTCATTTCATGAGTATTTTTTTCTTGTTTAAGTTCTTATTCAGCTAAAACAACACCCGTTTTATGTAGTTGGGAGTGTGTATGAATATTTGTGCGTTTACTAAAGGGACGTCCCTGCGGAAGACGTTCGCTCATGTTTGATTAAATAACCCATCAAATATCTGTTAAGCTGAAGAAATATTAATTTTACTACGAACGTTCATTTCTACATGCAACAACAAGAAAAAAAGTTTCAATTAATTGTAATTAAAAAAACGGTTTAATAAAAATTTTTATCTTGCTTTGATGACATGGTCAAATAGTCGTGTCGAAATACTGGCACACAATGACGTTGTGAAATTGTACATTAAAGAAATTGTTGATGAGCCACAGCGAATTCCTCCATATTCATTCAAAACTTGTTTGTATGTATTCATAAAATATATGTTGCACAAGTGGTTTTAAAAAATAACTAAATTTTTTCCTTATAATGGGTGTTATTTGCGTTCGATGCTCTGGTGTAAGTCGATTTATAATGAAATTTCAAAGCAACCATCAGCTGTTAAATGGGTGCCAACTCAAAGTTGTGACACTAAAAAACACGCGTTAGATATTCATAAAGGCACGGTCACACTTGGCAAATATTTGCAGCACAAAAGCGTAACCACTAAACATTAAATAAAAAAGATATTAATTTAGAGACTTCTGCTTCTTCACTAAAATAACTTTATAAATAATTAATAGTCAGTGGCGTAGAATCGTATGGCGTTTTCTTTTCTCGAAAACATGTAACATTTCTTTTACTTGTCTTGTAAATAGGCCAAGTTTCGAGCAGTTTTTAAACAGAATTACTTTTCGTAAGTGATGTTGGATTAATTTATAATCAATTCCTCAATTTCAAATATCGGAATGTTGCCATTTTCTGCCAAAAAGTGCAAAAAATGTTGCACTCTTTTCTAGAAAAGAAATCGGCCTTAACGTTATTGGAAACTGTTTGACTCAATGAACACTCCACTGAACCAAAATATTTTTCATTTGTATTTAGTGGTTGCGTTTTTTAGACGAAATATTTGCCCAAAAGTGGCCGTAGCTTAAAGCCCAAATTATAAAAATTAAAGCGACTTTGAATAATATCATAGAAATATATTTTTTAAGAAAATTTTTTTCTACAAATACGGCAGGTAGTCTATAAATAAATGAAAATTTTTCTGTGAAAGGGCTGTAGTCCACCCTAGAAACATTTCTTAGCTACGCCGCTGCTTGTAAACGCGTGTTAATAATAATTTGCCATCAGAAATTTTTTAACTTTGATAAAAACTATCAAAATTTTGATGGCGCCATTTGTTTGCTCATACCAACCAACTTTTTTTTTATCAATGAATTTCAATATGAAAATTTCAAGATAAGACTCAAGTTCTTCTCTCAAATGAATTTGATTGTTATATTTTTTTTTCGTTAAAGTATAAAAAAGTTTTAAACTAAAAAGTGATAAATTTGGGAGAGAGAGGGAAGTCAACTTTATCGCGAATATATCTTTTTTTATCTTTTTTTTAATTTAATTAATTTTTTTCAGTTTGCTTTGTTGAACTAAGATTTTTAATAAAATTCACACAAACTCAATTCTTTGCTGAAGAATTGTAGGTGAAACTATGAAAAGAATCGGAGTCACTTTTAATTTTTATAAAAATGTTGGTCAAAAGTTCCTTCAGAACGACAAAAACCCAAAGTGTACTTGAATTCTTACAAAAGTATATCTCTAATTCGTTTATATTCTGTCCCTCAGAAATATGCCATCTCTAAACCGGTTGGAAAAATATTTATGTTACATAAAAGAGAGTATATGGTCAGCTAAAATGCAAAATAACGTAACACCAATTTTTCAAACCAGTTCAGTAGAAGACAAAAACATAAAATTTAAACCATTTTTCAAGTCTAAATAAAAATCGAATAGTTTTATTATATTAATATTTATATATAGGCTAATTGTTCTTAGTTAAAATATTAGAAGGACATGATGATAAATATTTCTAGGCACAAAGGAAAGTCAACATCGGTTTTATTCAACTTACACAGCAGAGCAGAACAGCTGTTTTCGAAAGTCGCTACACTTTCATCTTAAGTGCTCATGTGTATATTGTGTTTATCACCACTGTTTAGGTGGCTTAGTTGAATGTGATAACAGTTTTCTATTTACACAAATTTTATTGTGGAAAACAATCCGAGAACTGTATCAAACTGATGTTAACACGTTTTTGTTTTCATACCCGTGTTACCGTTTGAATATTTTCTTCATGTCCCATTTTTCTGAATTTTTTGTTCCATTATACATTAAGTCAAACTTTTTTGGTTTGAATTTTATATGTGAACGTTTTTTTTTAAAATTAAAGTTTTATTTTAATCTAGACTTGAAAATTTTCTTTCAATATTCCAAATAGTTTCCATTCTACAATGCCTTCTGCTTCACTTGCAAACTTTTCAAAAATGATGACACGATATTTTGCATTTTAGATGACGACGTGTATCGGCAGAATTGTGTCATTGATTTTAATGGCGAAAACAAACCAACCTCCTTAAAAAAGCTATTTATTTTCAACATAAAAATATGGAAACTAAAACTACTTCAATTTTAATCGGAAAGACTAGAACATGACACACACCGAACATAAGAAGGGATTGGAGTTAGAATACGAGAATTGCTAATTATTGAAAACAGGTTGAACACCATATCAAACGCACATTAATTTCTGTTTAATCAATTATTAAAAAATATACATGGAAAACAGTGGACCCTAAAGTCTATCCCTGCAACTTCTGGCTAATTTTATCCGCAAAGCTATCAAAACGTGCCCGATTTTCACGTGATTAGTGTGGATCGATGTAGTTTTTCGAGTCGTATAAAAAGATCGAGAACACTAACTGATTGAATATATAATTAAGAAGTTTAAAAAATTTAATTTTTTCGAATTTTTTTTCGTTCACGATATCTCACGAACAGATTAACTGATTTTGACCCGATTTACAATGGCCAGCGTGGTTTTTTAATCTTGAGGGCTGATTAGTTTCTGGGATCGGTCGATAAAGACGTGTAAAAGTTATTTAAAAAATAAACACTTTAAAAAATTTCTTCTTTCTATGAAATCGACTGGTTCAAATCACACGGTTCAAATTCACACGAAATCTAAGTTCAGTGGAAACCTTTAGAACGCCATCAGTTTGGTTTTGGTTATAAGTGGGTCACATACTGACACACCCAAACACGCACACACACAAACACACACACATATACATACATATAAACGACCATAGTAACCGGTTCTTACTGCCTGTTCGCCGATGTCGAAAGCTATCGTTCGTTCGAATAAATAACATTCAAAACAAAAACAATTTTCAAAACTTGTTTTTGTTTTGAATGTTATTTATTCGAACGAACGATAGCTTTCGACATCGGCGAACAGGCAGTTAGAATTATTCAAGAAAGCTGAAAACGTCGAGATCTGATGGGAACTCAAGACTGAGTAAAACCAATGACATTCCGATTTTTTTAAATTTTCGCAGAGGGAAGTTAAGAATATCCCTAGATTGAGGCCTCCTAATGAATTGAGTGTTTAAAGAAACACGAATAGAAAAGATTATTAGAAATCCATCCATGTAAAATATTATTTAATTGAACAAAAATATGATTCATAGAAACGAGATGATTCAATATTAATTTCATTGCAGTACAACAACTATAGACAACATCTTTACGCATATTATAAGGTTATTAGGATATGGTTATTTGAAAAATTTATTTTTTTTTTGTCTCTGTGAGTTATCAGTTACTGCTTAGCCCCAGCTAAATCATCAAATTGTCCACATCGCTTATCAGTTACTCGAATGCAATTTCATACTGAATTGAAGGCAATTAAGTGGTCTAGATTAATCTGGTAACAAGCAAAGAATTGAAAGAATGCACAGCAAATATCGCTATGCGCTGTAAAATCATCTTAACGACAAACGTTAATAAATACGATGATTCCCTCAAGAGGAGCATAAATATTTTTTAGACATTCTTAAACAAAATTAATTCAGCAGCATTTTTTCCATGAAACCAAAAGCCAAGCAACTGAAAACTTAATCACATGATTAAGTATTCTCACACAACAAATACTTAAATATTATTTAACATTAACTCAACGTAGATCAATAACAAAGTTTGCTTTCAAAGCGTTTATGGATAAACAGCAAATAAAGATAATGTTTTAAATTAAAATTAATTACATACCCACAATGTGAATACAAATTTTTAACAATGAACTTTTATTAAACGTTGTAGCGAACTCAAGTTTATAAAAAAACTTAATCACATGATCAGCGTTGAGAGAGGAGACAAGTGAAAAAAACGAAACTCTAAAATGAGAGCTTTCAAACGAAAAAGGTTGTATAAAATGAAAATGTTTGTTGGTGTGTACTAAAGCTAATGAAAATTATGCGAAAATTTAATTCTATACTAAGAACTTTGTCATACAAATTAATAATTTACCTAAATAATTATTTTTAGCTTTTTGAGTATTCCCTTCTCAAGCCAGTTTGAGATTTGAATACACCAACAACTTCATACTTCTCTAAATATCAATCGAGAATTAATTTAGTTAACTCACATGCTTTTTGTTCACTTTCATGCATCACATGATCAGTTCTCTAACAAAACTGCCACTTCTTATTTACTTTTTGTATAAAAAGAAACCCTCCCTGACGCACACATACAAGCATACCCACTTCAGTTGCTGTGCGTGGTGTGTTGGTGACCAAATTAACAAGGCAGAAACCCACTCAAACCCCAAATTAAGTACTCACCAACGCACAGAAACACACACCCAAAAAGAAGAAAGAAAAAAACAACAATGCGGTAGGAGCTTTCCGTTATTGTTGGTTTTGTTTTTTTTTTCTTTTTTTAGGTTTGTTGCATTTGTGTTGTTTACGGAGAGGGCAAAGTTAAGTGGGGAGTGAAATACAGTGTTGACAATTTTTCAAGGCCGTGTTAAAACATCTGAATTTAATAATTTCTCACTGTGTTTGTACTCTAGTATTTGGCAGTGGCGTTTAACCCTACATATTTGTTTTTTAATTAATATAAAAAGTACAATAGTGTTATAACTCATGAAGACTAACAACTTTACTAACAACTTAATGGAAACCTAAAAATTAATTTTTCTCTCGGGAATAAAATCTATAAGAAACGTAAATGAAATTGTCACAGAATGTCATCCAGCGATATTTAGAAAATATCTGCATCATTAAATCCAAAAATTAATTTGTTGAGTTATGACAGTATGACAGCAAATGAGCGATATATATGTATGTGTATGCTCATTGTACATATCAAAAGTTGTTAAAATATTAAATTTTATGGACTACAAATTAAAGAATATAAAAATGCTTTAACGTATGGAAAACTTGAATTTAAAATACTTGAGAAAGGCTGCTTTCAAGTAATTCAGCGCCTTCTAGAAACTTGGCTACTGTAGCCTTTAAATTCTCAATATTAAAAATACTATTTTTACTATGATGTCTGGCACAATTTTGATTGAATTTTAGTAAACTGGCCGACACGATTTGCAGAATAGGCAGGTATGCTACAATTGCCGTCGTTATTCAAACAAATATTGAGAAACTATTTAACAAAAGCGTCCATATCAAATAGGAAATCTAACTGCACAACAGCTTAGTTGGCATCACTGGGTGTAGAGTAAACAAAACTGATTTTAGGTGTGGAGTTAATGAGATATTTTAGCGGCCAAGGGGAAGTGGTTAGATGAGTTAATGCTGTGCTATGAAAACAACAAGGAAATAAAACGAAACTCACACTTGAAAAATTTTTGTTTCAATAATTTTTATGTATCCATAAACAATTAATTTTTCTAAAAATTCAACACTGTTAGCAGATATTTGAAAACTGCTGATATCACTTTGGATACTTATAATGAATGAAGTAATTTAGTATTTCCACACACACACACACACACACATCTGTGTGTACATACACACTACATACATACGTATTTATTGTACTTGCAACACATGTAAAAAAGTTCTTTCAACACAATGGCCTAATAAACAAATCACTCACTAATAAAAAATTTTGATATGATTTTATAGTTCTCTTAAGGTTGGTATGAACGTGTGTTTCTATGCGGCAGCTAATAAAAATAAACAAAAACTGAAATTCATTTAAAACAGATTTAGAAAATGTTCTTTATTGCGAATTGCAAAAACTCTTGAAAGTTATTTCAAACAACTTTTCTTTCAAATTACTTGGCACACTTTATTGATTTTTTTATTATTTATTTGCTAAATGGTTTTTCTTGTTAAAGGTATCGCTTCTTGTTTTTTGTTTTTTCATTAAGTTTTCAACGTTTCTTTTAGTGTTCGTATCAAATAGTTGCAACTACAAAATTATTTATGTTTATACAAGTTATTCTTTGAACATAAAAATATTCTAATTTTTCCAATTTACGCAATTTTGTTCACATTTAGCTTTCGCTTGTGTTTAATTAAACATTATTTATTTGTATTAATTCAAACAAACCGTCGTCGATGGGAAGAAAGAGGCAAACAAAAACCCAATCGAACAAAATTATTATTAATTCGTTAAACAAAAACACTTGTTGTATTCTCTCTCTCTTTCTAACTCTTACACAATTTGTTTGTAAGACGGAAAAAAAACCTGAAATGTTGCTTTACTTACGTTGCCACAAACTAAATAATTTCACGGTGTTAAATAAAACCGACGTTTATATTTATAAATTTACTTTTTTTTCTTTTCACTACCTTTCACTGATAGAACCTGCCTCGTCGGTAGAAATCACTCGTCTGTTTTTAGTTCAATTCAGTTAGCTTTTAGCTAGTCTTATCTGTTGTCACAGACCTGGTACGCATACTAGCGCATAAGATGTCAGGGATGGAAAATCCATTACAATTGCAAATTGGCTTGAAGCGTGAGTTATAAATGTTTAAATGTTGTTCTACGCCAGTATTAAATCATTTAAAATCTCTGTAAATCAATTTAATAATTTTAGTTATTATTCGATTCCCGTTTGCTGCAGTGTGTGATGTGAGCACTGTTGCCAATTCAGTTATTTGCTCCTTAAAAATAGTGATAAAAAAATCTTCAAAAGTCTTGGGTTTACTAGAACGAAGATATAAACGGCTTCTTTCTTATCTTATCAAAATTAATCGAGATATTTTACGTTGTAATACTGATTTTTAACAGTTTATGGAAACTTGCGGCCACACTCGCAGTCTACTACTGAGTGTAACCAACATTTCTTCCCAAGTTAAAGATTCTTCGAAATGATTAGATAAAAAATATATAGATAGCAAAAAACGATTATTTCTAAATTTAAACAAATCAAACTAAAAGCGATTTGCTACTTGCACAAGCAATACACCAAGTTAGTCCATGTTACATTAACTTTTACTCCGTGTAAAAACTCTTATCTCATAAATTAAATAACTATTTTTATAATTTTTTAGCGTAAAAATTTCTTGTTTTCTAAACGAAAAATAAAAATCAGGAAATAACTTTTATTTTGTGATGAATGAAGGAGTAACTTTTACTCACTGGGGTTGAATAAAAATCGGGAAATAGCCTTTATATTCTGAGAAATAAATAAACATCAAAAAATAACTAAAATTTTTTGATTTATATATAAAAATCGAGAAATAACTTTTATTTTCTGGCTTTGAATAAAAATCAGGAAACAAGTTTTAACATCCGAGGAATGAAAAAAAGTTAAGAAATAACTTTTACTTTCTGGGATTAAATAAAAATCAGCAAACAAGTTTTAATATCTGAAGAATAAATAAAAGTTAAGAAATAACTTTTATTTTTCTGATGGCAAAATAAAAGTCAATATAAATAAGAATCGAGAAATAAATTTTCTTTTTAACCGAAAACTAAAACTCAAGAAATAATTATAAAAATGTGATTTAAAAAAAAAAGGAAACTTGTAGCTATTTTAAGAAAATATCTTAACACATACTTAAATCGCTTTATATAACTGATATAAAACACATATAAAAGCAAAAGAGAAAGATGTGTTTATCTAAAACTTTAATTATAAAGTTAAGTTTTGGAAATATTTTGTACCACAAAGTGTATGAAAATTTTATAAAAAATTTATTGAAATTGTTTTAATGAATTTGCCATTCCTGAGCCCACTCATTAAATTGTGTGTGTGTGTGTGTGTGTGTGTGTACTTTTAATATGCATGCATGTGTTTTATAACGTAATAATTAAGTTTAATACTCTGAAGAGAGACATTTTATATCATCGTTCTTTGCTCAGCGGCCGGCCCCATTGGAAACGTCGACCTAAATATTAAAACACTATAACCGATCATCTCCAACAAATTGATTGCATCTATAAAATGCATGGATTTGCATTGCTGGTGCGTAATCAATAAAAGACAAGATCTCATATGCTTAGATCTTGTAATATATTTGCGCACATTATTCTCATGGTTGGTTTGATTCTTCTATTCAATTGATAAGATGTTACAATTATTATTTAAATTTATAAGTACATGCACACACATACTATATGTATGTACACTTATGGGCATAAGTATGCACACATGCACACAAACATATGCATTCATACATAAAATATACTGTTTAAAGTAAAATTGCAGACTGTTGGGTACCAAACGAAAGTAGATTACGGAGTGAAAAATATCCCGATATTAGAAATCAACAATAGGCAACTATTGTGATGGCTATAATATCAAAAGAATCTAGCCAAGTTAGTCTGGGATGTCTGTAAGATATCTGAAAGAAATGTCGATAAGAAAGATCGAATCTTATACGATTTATGTCAGTCTTTTGACCCAAAAATATATAAAGTGCTTGACACGAATTCTGGCTGAAATCGAGTGAAAAGTCATGAGTAGTTCTGACATGTTCCACAACATCCGTATCATATTCTAACAGATAGTAGTTATCTGAAAGTGTGTCTGTTGAATGCAGACATCTTCCAAAAGCCTCTTTGTATTTTTTAGGCATGAAATAATAATCCGAAGCTATCAGCATGAGTCAATTGTTAATTGTCAAATCTTTTTTTATTTTGAAATATATATTCTTTGTAATTCTCAATTGGTTTTCGAAAGTTTGTGTTATTTTGGAATTAGGTTGAAGTCTACTTATGATTTGTTATAAAAACCAATAAAATGCAGGTATATGGACGTACTTAACCATGCAACAAACAAGGCGTTTGTGTATTTTTTAAAAAATTTTAACACGATATTTAATTTAATACGTCATTTTTTCTAAATCCTCCCGAACAACAATCGTTTAAGGTGATTATTTTAACGAACATTTTATATTGCTATGTGAAATTGAATTAAGACGCCACCTGAACAGTGGTGATAAACACAATACACACATGATCACTGAAGACGAAAGTGTTGCGACTTTCGAAAACAGCTGTTCTGCTCTGCTGTGTAAGTTGAATAAAAACTGATGTTGACTTTCCTGTGTGCCTCGGAATATATATCATCATGTCTTTCTGAGATTTTAATTAATTTCGAACAATTAGCCTATGAATATTAATTCAATTTAACATAACAATCGTTTAAGTTTATTAACTTGAGATTTAATAATTGAGATTCTAGAAATTTATTTTGGGGCCAAACTACCGCATTCGATATTGATCGAAACATCAATACAATTTACATACAAAGTTCGATCGAGTGCGAGTAATTTGTCCTGCGAGTAATTTGTCCCCTGACGTTTGCTTGTTGTGTAGATACAACTGAGCCGAACCAGGATAAAAAATATTTAGGACGGAAAAAAGTGTTCTACGGATATCTAATAAAGATATCCGGAACTAGGGTTATTCCCTACAGATTTCGAACTTTCTAATGCGCCAGGAATCAGTTGACTCATGTTCCCTGGAGTTTGAAAACTTTTGCTCCAATGACCTTCAAGATCATTGCATGACCCTCAATAACACCTCTTGAAGCATTTAACTTGCAAAATTATAAAGAAACGTCCATTCCGGAGTACTAAATTGACAATTTAGTACTTGAAACAGAATAGAACGCAAGGCTTCTTATGACACTGGGACGAAGTATGAAGCAAAAAATTAAATTATATCTGCGGGTGAGAGACCCTCTTCTGAGGTTCTCACTCCAACCATTAAAATGTAGTCACTACATGTGGCATGTATGCCATCATGCCAGAGCTTAGACATCTAGAAAAGCGTATATGGTGTCGTGTTTAGTACCACAAAATGCAATAAAAACTTCGAATTGGAATTGTAACGCTGATAATAGGAACTTGAAGAGAATATTTGGGTTGTTTCTTTGTAGTCAATTGTGCGTTATATAATTCTTCGTTTATTTTTTAATTATGCCATTTTCCTTTAAATACAAATAAAACAAATCGAATTTTACTTACGTTTTTTTATATGTATTTATTTTAATATCCATTTAATATATATGTATTTGATATCGATAATTTTAATTAATTTAAAGTATGGTTAAGTAATTTTTAGGATGTTTTGTGGGTATTTATTTGTAGGTTGTTGTCAATTTTTTTTTCGTTTTTTTCCTTTATTTTTCTTGGTATTCGAGTAAAATTTGTTTCTGGGTTTTTGGATTTATTTGTTTTAATGTAAATTGTATTGAAAATGTTTAAACTAATATCACAAATTAAAATCGAAATAATTTTTTGTTAATATGGTTCTGGAATAAAATCTTTTATAACAAAAGTGAGTTATATAATAAAAAATATATTTACACATATAAAATATTTGAAATATATGTATTTAGGTATATGTAACTAACAACTAAATATTTCTTTGATGCTTAATCGTTTTTGAAAACCCATCCGATTTGGTGAGTTGTACACAATAAAACCAAATTACAGAATTTAATTAAAATTCTAAATGTTAAAGAAGAACTTAAAATATTAAACGAAAATCTAAATTGGCTGCCTCAAAAATATGTTTGTATGTATGTATGTGAATTTAAATATTAGTATTTGCCAATTTTGAAAATATTTCGCCTTGTAGTTAAAAACTTTTTAAACAAAAATACTTTTGATTTTTATTTTTATTGAACATTTTTATTTTGCTATATTAATATTTATATAGGCTAAATTGTTCTAACTTAGTTAAAATCTCAGAAAGACATGATGATAAATATTCCTTGGCACAAAGGAAGTCAACATCAGTTTTATTCAACTTACACAGCAGAGCAGAACAGCTGTTTTCGAAAGTCGCAACACTTTCATCTTCAGTGCTCATGTGTATATTGTGTTTATCACCACTGTTTGGGTGGCTTAGTTGAATGTATTAACAGTTTTCTATTTACACAAATTTTATTGTGAAAAACAATTCGAGAACTGTATCAACCTGATGTTAACACTTGTGTGTTATAATACCTTTGTTAGCATTTGATTATTTTCTTCATGTCCCATTTTTAGTTTAAAGAAAATAATACTTTATATTTAAAGTGATATTTTCTCTGAAACAGAAAATTATATGATTGGAAATTTGTTTATGAAATTAAAGAAGCTACAATTTTACAAAACGTTCAAAATTCAATTCCAAATCTCAACTTTATTTCGTTTCAAGTAATTGTTTAAACTCACACACTTATACAATATGTATGTCCGCATTTAAATACGTTGAGTTTTGCTTTCTATTTATGTATAGAACATTAATTTTATAGTTTAAGGTAAAAAACACAACAACAATTTTAGCTTTTGACTTGCTTAAGTATTTTGAACTGAAGCTTCAATATATTGTTTATGGCAAAATAGCAATTATAACAGAAATTTGTGCTATTCTTATTTGCACAACTGTAACATATTCTTTTGAAAAGCAGACATATCTCAAAATCAGTTAATTTTCTGCTCTTGAAATTTAGCCGTATTTTGAAATCTACACAATTGGCAACACTAATAAATAATTCAATAATCAAAATAATGCTTGAAACTTGTGTGTGATCATTTATGAGATGTGACAAAAATTAGCGCACATTTCATCAATAAAAAAAAAAATAAATAATAATAAATAAATGTGTGATTTTGTGTTGTGGTAGGTACGTGATGATAATTGTTTTTGTAATAGAAAATAGATATAAAGTGAGCGATGTAGTTAGTGGCGGCAAGTTTAATGCACTTTTTCTGGTTTTGTATTTTTCTTTTTCTTTAGTTGATGTTTGACTATTTTTATTTTTCAATAGGAATTTTCAATTTCACTGGAGCTTTTTTGCTTGTTTGCTATTAAATGGTTCAATTGTGTTTGCTGACAAGATGTTTACATAAGAATGATTTTAGTTTTTTTTTTTTTAGCTAGAAGCACCATTATTAGTTTTTTTTTCATTTTTATTTTTAATTTGTTCAAATTAAAAGCCTTTACCATCACCAAAGTTTTTTGTTCCAAAATAATTTAAAATTTATTTTCTTGGACTTTTTTTTGTCTGCATAGAAAATGTTTCTGCTAAGACTAGGACTAGAGTTTGTGTACATACTCGTATGTATGTATGTTTATAGCCTTGTTAACAAAACTATAATTGAACATTATCTATCCGCTTCTGCAATGATTTACAGAACATTTTCAATCATGTGTAGTATAATTGATTTTTATAATTGATGGCATTTGTTTACTTTTTTCATAACAACTTTGGTTGACTTTAAAAACGATTTTGAATCGCTTGTTTACAAAAAAATAACTTAATTATTTTAAATTCTTTACAAGTAAAATCTATTTTTAGTTTAAACTAAAAAATATATAGTTATAAACATGTTTTAGAAAAATAACCTAAACTATAAACTTAAATAGTTAATTTTTTACTTAAATATTCCTCTTTTTCTTTTGATATTATGTATTATAGATTCATAAGTCTATTTGAGCTCCTGTTTACTTTTAAAATCCAGTGTGTGTTTGTTTTAACTATAATATTTTTTTTTTATATTTAATCACATTTCTTAAGAAATTTCAGTAGCAGAAATTGCTTTAATCGGTAAAACTAAAATCACAAAACAATTACAGTCAAGTTTTTGCAAGTGTTACTATTTTTAAAGCTTTCGTTCTGATATCAAATCGCTGAAGTGACTGAAAAAGAATCGAAGAAAATATTTCGTTTTCTGTGTACTTCACAACATTAAGTTTTCAATAATTTTCCAAATATTTTTTGATGGATTGATCTGTTTTCAAAATAATTTTATATCAATGATGATTTTGAATATCTTTTAAATTTCAAAACAGTTTTGATGGTTTTCAATATACAACAATGTGATTCGAAATTGGTTAACAGAATTATTATCTTAAGTGCCTGTTCCATGATGTCGCAAGCTATCGTTCGATAGAATGAATAACAGTTAAAATAACATCAAATTTTAAAAATCCTGATTTTTAACATTATCATTCGATCGAACGTTAGCTTGCGATATCGCCGAATAGACAGTAACTACCTACCGGTTTTTTGTAAGTAAAATAAAAAAATTTCGTCAATCAAACAACTCAAATTTGTGTTTGCTTTCTGTATAAAGTCTCAAACGAAATTTTTTAGTTTACTTACTAAAATAGGCAGTAAATATTAATCATTAAACAACAAAAAATTATTAGTAGTTTTGAATTAAAAAATGTCATAAAAAATTTCCATACAAAATTATTTTCGCAAAATTTTGTAAATTTATAATCCCATTGGATATACGCCGACACATTGGGTTTTTTCGGCATTAGAATTTTGTCAAAAACTTGCATAACTGTCCTATATACAATGTAGGTCAGAAGAAATCACCCTATGGGAAGATGCTCTTATTTTTGCAAATGGCGTCGATAGACCCATGTTAACCGAGTTTTTTCTATCGCAATTGCACGAATTAGGACTCGTTCCAATTGCGCGAGCCACAACCGATATTCTGAAGGGGACGTTGAGAGCCAAACAACATCGGATGACTTCTTTTGCCCCACCTTGTAGTTAAACAAAACTCATTGCAGAATTGTCTTTAACTATATAAAGTCATAACCGCCGAAAAAAACCTCAAATGTCAAGCTATTTGAAAATCGTCTTTCGATGAAAATTGGCCCATCTGTCGGAGTCAAAGTCGTGCCAATATTAGGGCTATAGTTCGAGTTAAACCAAGGATAATTACTTCCGTCAAATTTGATTCTTGTTGGTAAAGCTTTTTTGGCGGTTATGGAACGATATGTATATATTTCAGGCCTTCAGAATCCTGCTAGCAAATTTGCATGTTTCATAATGAAAATCTTTTTCATATCTCTCTCCATTTCTGTAAAGACGTTTTCATCTCAATCAAAAATACATCTATTATATACTTTTCAACTTATCTCTAACAGCAGTCTTATAACATAAAAAAACTCATAACAGACTTTTGTTATGATCTCTAAACGGAAGTTTAGTTTTATGGCCGTACAATTTTTAAAATTTTGCACAATTTTGTTCAAACACACACTGGCAATATGTCATAATTTTCTATTAAACAGATCAAAGGGATAGTTGTAAAATCAACTAATTATAATTGATGAGAATTCAACTCATAAGAAATTTAAAATTTGAAAATTAATAAAAGATTTGCAACAGTATTTAAATATGAAAAATGCATTTAAGGGAAAACTTTGGAATAAAATTTCAATAAAATGTTTGAAGGAATTGTAACCATTAAAATGGAGTGATGGTAGTGAATACGTTTTTAAAGTCTTTGTAGTTGGGTATTTAATAAATAAATTAAAAACAATAAACGAACGAATTGTAAAAATAATTAACAAATCAATTATACTAATAATAATGATCACAAACTTTAAAAATACACCTGTGCTCAACAACGTGACAACAGTGTTGAAATTTTTTTTAATATTTAAAAATGACATTTGTAAAAACTTTGGTAAAGGTTCATTGGTTACTAATAATGGCGTCCGCAATGATAATACAAATGATGGTGGCTTGGTAGTGGTGGCAAATGGAAGCTTTAGATACTTAAAAATTCTTAATTGGTTGTTGCAACTTTTAATATTCTTTACAAAATCGTTGCATGTATTCTTCAAAAGTGCATAAAACAGGTTTTCAATATTTTTACCAAGTGTTCGTGTTGTGTGTGTTGTCGATAATGATTCCAATATTGAATGTGCTTTATAAATATTTAAGAGATTATTTGAATTGGTAATAGTTGTGATAGTTAAAGTTATATTAATATTAGAATTAGCAGTTGCTATATAAGTGGGTGTGTCAAAAGTGGAGGAGGATACACAAAATTGTTGTAGTTGCTTTTTTATAATAATACTATTAAAGTTACTTAAATTTAAATGATATTTCATCATTATTTTCTTTTCTATATTTACTGTTCCTTCTGCAAATTCCTTTCCATAATCTTCATCGATCTTAATTTCTTCCATAACTTTATTCTCTTCATCTGCTGGTGCTGTTAAAAAATCGTCCATATATATGATTTGTTTATAAATATTACTGTAATTTTTCTTATTTATGTTGAGCTTTTTAATAAAATATTTATAGTAGATTTTCTTCATCTTTAGTTACGGTTGAATTGGCTTTTTGGGTTTTTTTAACTCAGCTTCTTCGTCGCGTTTTACTTCTGTGTAACGTTCGCCTTTTAGGGAGACAATTTTATTGTCTCTATATCGCACAAGCTTTTTCGGTTCCACTTTTGGCACCATCGGCTTGTACTCCTTTTTATTGGCATCTTTATCAACATACGAATACCTAAATAATAATAATTATTTTATTTACAAAAATGTATTTAATGCAGAAATAGATAGACATGCTAAAGCTTGTTACATTGAAGAATATTGCAATTCGGTCTTCTTAGTTTGCAATTAGCAAGTCAAAATTAATTATTATAAAAAGTCTAAAGATTTTTTTAAAAACAAACGAGCTTACAATGGCATGTAAGTTGTATTAAAGGTTGTTAGTGAATAAATGATTCCTCTGACCAGTTGATACAAATTTAAGATCTCAAAATCAGCAACATTAGAACTAGATTTTTATGATTATTTAAAAAAAAATTTATAAAAAATATAAACATATCTATCTAGTAAAAGTAAAATTTTAACTTTCACCTTTGAGAGAAAAATATCCGATATTATAATTTTTTAAATAAAAAAAAAATGAAATAAGTTTGTTAAGTTATGAAGATATTTTCCGGACATCTCATTACGGCGTAGTTCACTACTTCAGGTTTTTAAAAATCGTAAATTTGACTTAAAAAACGTATTTGTTTTTTTTTTAATTTGCTGAATTTAATTTTCAAAATCAAAGCACGGCATTGTTGATTTGAAAAATCTTCGCACGTAAATATAATCAAAATTGTTGTAACAAGTATTCGCTCTTGATTTCTTGTCAATCAAGAAATCAATATGGATTCTTCTATTTGATTAAAAAATAAAAATAAATATGTATGTAGTTTAAAACTCAGAACAAATTTCGACTTCATATTGGCAGTCATCACAAGCAGACACAATGGTGTTTTAATACATCATTTAAGTGTGGAAATTTTATTTATTTCATTCAATCATCAAACTGATTAAAATTTTGTTTTCAATTATATACTTTTTATTGAAATTTCCACACAAAGAAATGAACTGAGAAATAATTACAAATCGCATAACTTTAAACGTTATTATTAAATATGGTCTAAAACATAATAAAATGCGTTTTAATGCTGCATGTATTTCAAATTCAAAACAGATTAACTGCCGTTCACTGTAAAAAAATATGTTTGACAGCGATCGGCGGCAAATTTCGCTGAATATGTGGATTCGGCTACCATAGCAAAAGCATTTTATTAGATTACAAAAAAGGCATATTTAATCAGTAAAAGTACAATTTTCAACTTTCAACTACTCAAAAGTTTAATGATTTTTGGGAAATTATTGTTTAAACTACCAAATTTATTTCGGAACAACTTTAATTTCGTCTTCTTACCTGGCTATAATACGATTTTTAAGTTCAGTATCGTTTACAACAATATTCTTGCGAGCAGCTATACCATTATTTGGTTTCTCAGATAAACTTTGACCGGTTTCTTGGCGATGTAACAAAGCTTGAGTTGCACTATCGATGTCGCCCTTCGCTATAGCAACGCAATATTTAATCTGCAATAATTATATTAAGAAATTATTTTAATGCTGCTTAAAAGTGGAATACTTGATAATGTAGATATCTACTTCATATTTGTAAATAATAACAAAAAGTTAAAAAACAAATTAGGAACAATCCAATAACGTCTTTTTTTAAATAATTACATAAAATACATTTTAAAAAATAGTCTTCCTATTACAAGATATTCAACTAATTATGTGGGTGTTAAATTATCTCATATAGAAAAGTTTGTTGGAAGACTTAAATAGCAATCAGAGCGTGTTTCAAAATTTTCTCTAGTGTTCATATTTTTAGTTTAAATCTAAATTATGTGTATGTATCTTCCTGCTGTTATTGACAACAAAAAGCAAATTATCGTACGTATATGGTTTAAGGGACGTCTTCAGTATCATTATCGTTTTGGAAATCTATATAAATATGATTTACAGACATATAAGTTCCGCTAATATATGTATCTTCTCTGTTTTCCTTTCCATCCCAATGAACGCCCTTATATCAGACTTCCAATTTTGACATAATCGAACTTATTGAATTTGACAAACTGCGTAACTGAAGGTTCATCCAACAGAAAATGGCCCGTAAGAAATCCGTAGATATGACTTTATATTGAAAACAAAAACCGATGTAAATACTCAAACGAAGTATTCATAGAGAAAAATATGTTTGTAAGCTTATTTTGAAACAAAATTTCATTCTTTTTAGAATTTCATTCTTTTAGATAGTAATTGATCCCATTTCACTTTAATGAATGCACACAATGGTTACAAATTAAGTCAAGCCGAACTTTTCAGGACTTTTGTTAAGTACACATTTTTAAATAAACGAATTCTTAATTTATTGAAATAAATAATGTATTAAATTTAATAATAAAATATTTTGATCACATCTTTAGTTTTATCTTGTTGTAACACTCACCTCAACGGATGGTGAATCCGGAAACATTTCTTGCAAAATTTTTGCTTCTTGGCAATAAATCAAATCAAAATTATACCCATTATTCGTCGTACTATCATTATCATTTTCAGTTAAAGGAAATTCATCCTTTTCTGAAGAAGAGGACGAATTACGAGCACGTAGTTTAGATTCGGGTATAATATCCGACAGAGATAGTGAACTATAAGAAGAGAATCCAAAGTATAATAATGAAAGATGTATATGCATAGAACGTGTGTGTGTGTGTTTGTGTACAATACACATTATCTAGGATAGTCATAAGAAAAATTTAAGATATGAATTTAAAATGAGTGAATACATACTTTAACGACAGATTAGCTGCCTGGTGATGATTATCTTGGTTCTTTTGCAGCTCAATTAATTCATTTGCCAACTTATAAATCCAATCGCATATAACGCCTTGATCAATCGATGAAAAATCCTCAAAATATGCACTCATCATTTCCACAAATCCCTCAACATCAAAACATGGATCTTGTGAGGCTTCTTCCAAAATCGATATTATGTACGAGAGGACAATTTCATCGATGACACTAAAATCTGCACCCGGTATATGTACACTTACAAACTGCACCAAACTTTTCTTCACCAACTCATGTTGTTTCTCTAAATTGGTCATCTTGTTACTGCTTCAAATTTACAATTCTTTTATAAGGTGCTCAAATATGCTTTCCTAATGTCTCTCCAACTATTTTGTAACACAATGAAAAAATTTTATAAGGGTATATTAAGTTTTATTTACAGCAAGGAAATTTATTTATAATTTTGTTTCTCGTTTTTTTGCCAATTTAATAATTCTTTTTAAGTAACTACTCCCGTACAGTCGTTGCTTTACTATTAAAATTAGTTTTCCATGCAAACATAAGTACTATTTTTCTCTCTACACTAGTAAAAAGTGTTCAACGATACAAAAAGGATTTCCTTTAACTCCCACCTCTCCCATATTATTCCACACCTTTTCCTTATGCATGTACAGACTTTGTATACATACATGTATATATACATATATATATATATATATATATATATATATATATATATAAATATATGCATATATCTATCAATAAAGTTAGTTTGTATATTGTTTGTCAGGTTTCGTTTACTCCTTATACATTCTACGTTCTTCGTTCATATGTTCATTCATTTCTCTATCATTACTTGAGGATGGTTGAATTGTTGCCCTGATTGACAGAACACTTTTTCAATTGACTGTGGTGCCCCTGTCCCGCTGCATTTTCTACTAATCAAGAAAATGAATAAAACATCATAGTTTAAATTACAACAATTTTCTAAATTCGGTTTGTTATAAACAAGCCCCCCTTAATTGCAGTCTTACTTTTATTGTTTTTGTATAAGCTACCCATGGAGAGGGATTTATATTGAATTTAATATGTCTTATCTCTTCTGGATTTTTCTATAATTCATAGATTTTAATAGCACTTTAACACTCGCTTACATTTTTTAAACTATAAATAGTAAATTTGTTCAATTATTTTCTGCTTTTTTCAATATTTTTAAAAGGTCCTTTTCAATAAAATTAATTGTGCACTACTTTTTTACAACCAGTAGTAATTTCTGTTATAGAGAATTTGATGAGAAAAATGGAATAAGTACTTATACACGAGAAAGATGCCAGACGCTTCGATTCTTTGAATCCCCATTTATAGTAAGCATACAGTATAATAATGATATATAATATATAGCTAATCTTCTCCAAAGCTTTTTGATCTCCAAGTTTTGATGCTAATAGAAAATAAAAAACGTAGTATAGATTTTAATAAAACTCGCAGTACTTCTTATTTCGTAAAAAGTCAATCCTGACCAGTATCTAACAGAAATATATACACATAAAAAATGTGTAATCAAAATATAAAAATAATCCGAAAACTGCAACACGTATTTAACATTAAAGGAATTGAAAAGAGATTATTAGAAAGTTAAGTATATAGTTTGATATATAGACACATGCATATATATCTATTCTTAATATATTTTTATTACAAGAGAACAGACCGAACACGTAGAATTATATATGTATAGCTGGTAGAATATCACAAGTAAAGTATGTAGACAACAGCCGTATATATATATATATATATATATGCATATAAATATACACATATATGTATATATATATATATATATATATATATATATATATATATATTCATATATATATATATATATATATATATATATATATATATATATATTCATATAGATATATATATATATATATTTCTATACATATAGCCGTATCCCATATTCTAATTTTCAGTCTGGCATCCTTAATAGAAATCAATAGTTATCGGCTTTTTTATATTTTATATACTTTTATGTTCTCTGTTTTTGCTCATGTTCCCTTTTCTTTGGTTATTCGCTCAACTAACCAGAATATGACAGCAATGTTTATCGAACGACACTGGCATCAGAGAGCTGCGCCGTAGGATTTAGTCGGCGGCGGCTGGAATCCGGCTAAGAGCCGGCTGCCTGGATGCATTTAAAAACAATATACATACATACATATATATGTCCGAAAATTGTGAATATATTATGCATATATATATAAATATATATATATATATATATATATATATATATATATATATATATATATATGTATATATATATATATATATATATATATATATATATATGTATATATATATATATATATATATATATATATATTACGTTTTTTCAAAACTTAGACACATTCTCTGTCGCTCTGTCGCCCTATTATTTCCCCCTTTTATTTTCCCCCTATTATATTCCCTCTATTATTTTTCTCGCTATTATTTCCCCCCTATTATATTCCCTCTATTATTTCCCCTCTATTATTTCCCCCTATTGTTTTCACCCCTATTATATTCCCTCTATTATATCCACCCAATTATTCCCCTATTTTCCCCCCTATTATTTTCCCCTATTATATTCCCCTATTATTTTCCCCTATTATTAGAAATATATAATGTTGTCTAAAAATGTAAAAAACTTAGGGCAGACCGAAGGCACTGCTAACACAATTGGGAGATTTAAGTTAAGCTGTGCTCAGTCTAAAACTGCGTAATAATAAGAAAAAATCGTTGCAATGGCAACACTGCCGGTGCGCAAACATTCCCATTCATACCATAAAAACAGCTGATGAGTTATATTTCAAGTATGAAGTATTATCGATGTGAAGAAATCGTACTTTTATTTGTGAAATAAAGTATAAGTAAAATACAGAAAGAATAATGGTTGCAAAATTTGTTGGTAAGAAATTATAGAATACTTCGAAGTACTGGATGTGAAGGTTATAATTCAAAAGCATTGATTTATTTATAAATGGATAACCAAAAATATTTGTCACAATTCTGTGCTCATATGCGTTCCTGTATACAGTAGGTAAAATAAGTTTGCACATATTATACAGATATCAAAATAGTCCACTATTTGTATATGTATATGAGCTAAAGATGAACAAAATTTTTTTATATAAACATCTTTTTATAAACATCCTTAATTTTTTATAAGAAAAATATGGTAGAGGTTAAGTTGATCTCTAGATAAAAAAATATCAAAAATAAAACTATATATATATATATATATATATATATATATATGTATATATATATATATATATATATATATATATATATATGTATATATATATATATATATATATATATATATATATATATATATGTATATATATATATATATATATATATATATATATATGTATATATATATATATATATATATATATATATATATATGTATATATATATATATATATATATATATATATACATGAGTTGTATATACAACCTAGTTTTATCTGACATAACCTATAATATGTATAAATATGTTTTATCCATAAATATAGTAACATATAGTAAATACAAATCACTGTTTTTGGCGATTTATTATTTTTGGTTAAAAATATAATACGCCTTAAGTAAGATAGAAAAATATTTCGGTAAAAGGGACTTCACTATACCGAGGGATACATGTCCATGTTTGCTATTCATAAGTAGTTTTGCTCGAAAAAGCTCTGACTAAAATATATAATATCAAAATATATTAATTAATACTCGCTTTTTATGTCTAACATAAACGCAAACATCGACAATTTCGGTGTGCTGGGAAGTGGCATCTCCTACTATAATACTAAAAACAATGCCATACTAAACAATAATTTTGAATGCAACAACAATTTGATAAATATGTAAACAAACAACAAATTGGTTTTTCGGCGCCTAATCCCAATAATTTCCCGCTTTTTCATTGAGAAATTTTCCATCTAATGTAACTAGATGCAACCATAAGGTGTAAAGACACTGTAGTAGAAATAAACAAAGTGAACGTAATAAATTTCAAAGAAATTTATTGAAATCAAAATCAACCTCTTGACGCCAGACTTTAAATTCTATGTTATGTTGATAAAAAAAATTATTTACTTAGTGAGATATAATCAATAATAAAAAGTTAATAAATAAAAATTATTAAAGGACGCCTCATAAAAGCTGTAGTTATGTCTGGCAGTGGTTCTAATAAAAATCTTCGCAAATTTGCTGCTGATTCTCAACCTTTTACCGTATTAATTGAGGGTAATATTGGCAGCGGTAAGACCACGTTTCTTAATCATTTTCAACAATTCCAAGACAAGATATGCCTCATTACTGAACCTGTAGAAAAATGGCGTAATGTGAGAGGCGTTAATTTATTGGTAAGTAAACAATTATTAATAAATTCTGTATGCATATAAAAGATGCAAGAAAAATATTGATATTTTTAGGAGTTGATGTATAAAGAACCAGAACGTTGGGCAATTCCATTCCAATCATATGTTACTCTTACTATGTTACAAAGCCACACATTGCAAACCGAGAAACCAGTTAAACTAATGGAACGGTCAATATTTAGTTCAAGGTAATTATGCTGATGTATTTTATGTCCATCTACTTATGTGGAAAAACTCTAATAAGAAATATCATTTGGCAATATCTGGCTAAAATATCGACATCTGCAATCAGCAAGGCATTGCATGTCTTGATGATGAAGAGAAAATAAACTAGAAAAGTAGGTCCAAAAATATTTCAATTATGGAGCTATAGAGTACCTTTTACGTTAGTCTAATGTTTCATTGTCGAGTCTTTAACTCAAATATTGTTTTTTCCTATTTCAGATACTGCTTTGTTGAGAACATGTATAGAAATAAAGTTATAGATCCAGGAATGTATTACATACTACAAGAATGGTATAATTTCATCGACGAATCAATACATGTACAAGCCGATTTAATAGGTAAATGATTATACTACATATTTACAATTTATGAAGCAATACGAAAAATGGATGTTTAAGATAAATAATTTTGTAATAGTTTATCTTCGTACATCTCCTGAGGTGGTCTATGAGCGCATGCGTAAACGTGCGCGTTCAGAGGAAAGCTGTGTACCTTTAAAGTATTTAGAGGAGTTGCATAAATTACATGAGGAATGGTTAATAACAAATCGGGGCTATAACACAAATGTAAGTTGGTTATTATTACCAAATGAACCTAAATCGTTAATTATGCATTTATTTAGGTTGTCGTTTTAAATGCGGATTTAGATTTGGAACATATTGGCTCAGAATATAAACGTTACGAAAGTCATATAATAAATCCTGCTTATGCCCAACAACCTCAGGCGGTTTTAGTATCGCCAAGTAAGCGTCCACATATGGAATAGTATAAAATTAACTTTTGTCCTTAAAAATATTTATGAATGTATGTAGTTAAGATATTTTTTAGTTGTAACATCTCCTATGATTTTAAATTACTAATTTTGTTTGTTTGTGCATTGACGATGTATTTACTTTGCTTTTAATAACGCTTGTAATATGCAATTATTTACACATAAGCATTTAAACAAATAGAAAGAATGTAAAAAAATACAATGGGATTAACGGCCGATTTCACGATGTTTAAGGAATAATTCTTTCATACAACTACATTTAGAACAAAAAGTTTTGTACGAAAGAAAGAATTCTATTGACATTGAGGAATCAGCAGTAAATGTGACAAAAATCGTAATAGCAAATTTTTTAAACCAAATTAACAGTAATTTATATGTGTGTATTAAGCAAGTGCTATAAGAAATAAATATTAAAAAAAATATTTTAATTAACAAGTGTCTTCCATTATAAGGTATTTTGATTTGTAATCAAGTGGAAATGGGCTATGACATGTTCGCTTAGCATAAATATTACTCTATTCTCATCCGAAACTTAATTTATAACAACTTGAACAGTTTTAATACTGTTAAAATGGAGAAAAATGCTTAGCGCTTGTTAAACATTTTCGATATGATACTGAATTAAGTACGCTATCCACTGGTATTTAATCATTCGAATCATTTCATGCTATGAACTGCTGAACAAAAAAAAAATTCAATACACTATCAACGGGTGGTCCATATTTTTTGCCCTTGTGTCTATCTTTCTGTCTTCTATTGGATACTCACAATATAGGGAGTAACTGTAGGGGCTATACTGATCCATATATATGACTTCAGTAAACATTGAGCCAATTTTAACTTCTCTAATTTTATTAGGCAAACAATTATTGGTTTAAGAATTTTTTATTTTATTATTGAATTAAAGAAAAGGATTAAATGTAAAAACGAATTTATTGACATAATTCGAAGATTATTAAATAAATGATTAAAATTAAATATGGGATATACTACGAGCTATTCTTCCCTTAAGAACCACAAGACATGCAGGCCTCCTTATTTTCTAGAGAACATACCATTTCCGCCATCCTTTTTTCACGATCTGTGCCATTCTCTAAAAGATTATGCTTACTATCATTCTGCTTACCATTAGCCTGCAATTGACTTTCAGTTCGATCAACAGCAAGAGGTTTGTCCACTGTAAATTGAATGGCATTGGCAGCTGGTTTTGTTCTTAAGTAATACATTCCAGTCTTCAACCCGGACTTCCAAGAATAGAAATGAATTGAAGTCAATTTGCCATAGTTGGGTTCGGCAACATGAATATTAAACGATTGACTTTGATCTATGAAGGCACCGCGATCGGCCGCCATTTTAATAGTGTTCTTGACGGATATTTCCCAGACAGTTTTATACAGATCTCGAATTGATTTTGGAATTCGCTCTATGGATTGTATAGAGCCGCGATTACAAATAATTTTATTTTTCATATCGTCATCCCATAAATCAAGTTCGGTTAAATCCTTCAATAAGTGGTGATTGACAACATTAAATTCTCCGGAGAGCACTCGTCTTGTATAAATATTAGATGTATAAGGTTCAAAAGATTCATTATTTCCTAAAATTTGAGCTGTAGACGCTGTTGGCATAGGAGCTAATAGCAACGAGTTTCTTACACCATGTTTCTTGATTCTTTCCTTCAAATCTGACCAGTTCCACAGATCGGTTGGCGTTTTATTCCACATGTCATATTGAAGTATACCCTTGCTTACCGGGCAACCAGGATAAGTTTCGTAAGGGCCAAATTTTTCGGCTAATTCACAACTAGCTTCCAAAGCCCCATAATAAATGGTTTCGAATATTTGTTGATTTAACAAAAAGGACTCTTCACTCTCATATGGTAAACGCATTAAAATCAGAGCATCAGCAAAGCCCTGTACACCTATTCCTATGGGACGATGACGTAAATTAGATTTTCTCGCTTCTGGTAGTGGATAATAATTGACATCTATAATTTTGTTAAGGTTTTTGGTAATAACTTTGGTCACATTTTTTAACTTATTAAAATCAAAAGCTCTTTCAGGTGTTACAAACATATTTAATGCAATAGAGGCCAAGTTGCAAACAGCTATCTCATCGGGTGCCGAATATTCCACGATTTCGGTACACAAGTTGCTGCATTTGATAGTGCCAATATTTTGTTGATTACTCTTACGATTACAAGCATCTTTATATAACATGTAGGGTGTTCCCGTCTCCACTTGAGCTTCAATTATGGCAAACCAGAGATCTTGGGCCTTAACAGTTCGATTAGCTTTTCCTTCTTTCTCATATTTAGTGTACAATTCTTCGAATTCTTCGCCCCATACATCTTGAAGGCCGGGACATTGATGAGGACACATTAGCGACCAGTTTTCATTTTCTTCCACTCTTTTCATGAACAAATCAGGTATCCACAAAGCATAGAAAAGATCTCTAGCTCTATGCTCCTCCTTCCCCGTGTTTTTCTTTAAATTCAAGAACTCGAAAATATCTGAATGCCAGGGCTCCAAATAAATTGCAAAGGCACCAGGACGTTTACCACCTCCTTGATCTACGTAACGGGCAACATTATTAAACACTCTAAGCATTGGCACTAAGCCGTTCGAAGTGCCGTTTGTGCCATCGATGGAAGTGCCCTTTGCCCTAATACAATGTACATTTAATCCAATACCACCTGCTGACTTTGAGATCATGGCACACTGTTCAACAGTTTTAAAAATGCCTTCAATTGAATCTTCCACCATAGTTAGCAGGAAGCATGACGATAACTGTGGCCTATTGGTTGCAGCAGCAAACATAGTGGGGGAGGCATGTGTGAAATATCGTTCAGACAATAAATTATAAGTTTCTATAGCTGAATCTATGTCATCTCCATGTATACCTATAGCAACTCGCATCAGCATGTGTTGTGGTCTTTCTACAATCTTACCATTAATTTTTAATAAATATGACCTTTCTAGCGTCTTGAACCCAAAATAATTATAACCAAAGTCTCGATCATATATAATGGATGAATTCAATCGTTCAGCATTCTTTTGAACTACTTCATAGTGGTAGTCTGAAATCATGGGCGAGTGTTTTCCGGTTCGTTGGTTAACATAATGGTGCAAGTCATTTACAACCTCTGAAAACACTTTTTTCGTTTCCTTGTGAAGGTTGGACACGGCAATACGGGCAGCCAGTATGGCATAATCGCCATGATGTGTTGCCAATGTGGCAGCTGTTTCGGCAGCCAGATTATCCAACTCTTGGGTAGTAACACCACAATACAAACCATTTATAACCTTCAGCGTTATAGCCGCGGGATCAACAAAATCCATATTTAATCCATAGCATAGCTTTTGGATTCGTGATGTTATTTTATCGAAATGCACCTCTTCCTTACGACCACCTCTTTTTAGTACAAATAACTTGTTGGATTTCATATTGAAGTACAGGCTGATACTACTTGCTTGAGAACTTTAAGTGCTAATGTACATGCACCTTGAAAATTTCACAATTTTAGCGCCAAAACACGCTTTTTACAAAACTGGGAGACTAGAATCCATATGTATGGAATGCCATATGTTCAAAGGTTTTAGAGCGCCCACATCAGAGATGCAAAAGTTGGTCCATTTGCATTTCGGTTAAAGCAAGGCGAATTAATGCAGGTGACCTTATTAGCTGTTTAATTCGCCTCCAGCCGTTAAGAACAAGTTCTTCAAAGCTTACTGACTTTTCATACACAAATATATTTGCGAGCCGTCCAAAATTTTATATTGACAATTTTAAAGTTTGGTTGTGTAATATATGAGTTTCAAATAAACATAAAAAACTTTTAATTTTCAAAGAATTGTGCTCATCACATTTATAACAGATGACAATTGTTTTTGAAAAATTGGTTTTGCGATAAGGTCACCTGTATTAATTCGCCTTGTTATGTTCGTTATTAGAAGTGTGTGTGTTCCAGTCATCAGAAAATCCAAAATTTTTTAAAACCAACATAGAATATAGATCCTCCATATTTGAATACCGGTTGATCTTAAGTGCGTTATTTCTATCACGGAAAAAGTTCCTATTCTTATATTCAATCGTGCGTTATTCTAAAAGTGTATAATAACTGCAATCGGGATAACAGATAAATCGAAAATGGAGTTTTAAATATCGAAATACTAAAACGCACCAAGGCATAGCATGGCAGTGAGAAATTAAAAACGTATAAAAACATTTTATTAAAATTGATAAACATAAACTAAGCACAAAGCTTGGAGATATTCCAAAATTAATTTGGTGAGCATTTCTGTGGATTATCGAATATAAGTTCACACATGCATATGTACATAAATACATAAGCCAACCAATATGAACATTTTCATTTTCAATTAATTGAAAGAAGTTGGCAAAAGCGTTACGAGGTGTTTGGGACTTACTAATAATTTAATCCTACATACATTATGGTAAGCACTTTTTAACTTCATTTTCATTAGCTATAAAAACTAAATTCGAGTTTGGTCATTGTTTTCTGTCTGAGTAAAACTCCAAGACGAATTTTGTCTTTATTGCAAAAATGTCTAACCTCGGTACAAATCCTGTAGTGGTTATTGCTCACATTTATCATCATTTGATTCGTATTCCCTTGAAATTATTAAATTTTCTTATTAAGTATACTTTTATTTTTTTTATTTTAATTTCAAATACATCGTCATATGTACATAGTAAATGTGTACTTACATCTACGCTATATACATACACTTATATACTTATAAATTAAAAAAAAAGAACAATATAAAATTAAATAGGTTAATATGCTTAAATATGTTTGTACACACATACGAGTACATATATACATAACTAAAAAAAAACTAAAGCTGAACTAAAGAGGTTTGTCCACAGTAAATTGAATGGCATTGGCAGCTGGTTTTGTTCTTAAGTAATACATTCCAGTCTTCAATCCGGACTTCCAAGAATAGAAATGAATTGAAGTCAATTTGCCATAGTTGGGTTCGGCAACATGAATATTAAACGATTGACTTTGATCTATGAAGGCACCGCGATCGGCCGCCATTTTAATAGTGTTCTTGACGGATATTTCCCAGACAGTTTTATACAGATCTCGAATTGATTTTGGAATTCGCTCTATGGATTGTATAGAGCCGCGATTACAAATAATTTTATTTTTCATATCGTCATCCCATAAATCAAGTTCGGTTAAATCCTTCAATAAGTGGTGATTGACAACATTAAATTCTCCGGAGAGGACTCGTCTTGTATAAATATTAGATGTATAAGGTTCAAAAGATTCATTATTTCCTAAAATTTGAGCTGTAGACGCTGTTGGCATAGGAGCTAATAGCAACGAGTTTCTTACTCCATGTTTCTTGATTCTTTCCTTCAAATCTGACCAGTTCCACAGATCGGTTGGCGTTTTATTCCACATGTCATATTGAAGTATACCCTTGCTTACCGGGCAATCAGGATAAGTTTCGTAAGGGCCAAATTTTTCGGCTAATTCACAACTAGCTTCCAAAGCCCCATAATAAATGGTTTCGAATATTTGTTGATTTAACAAAAAGGACTCTTCACTCTCATATGGTAAACGCATTAAAATCAGAGCATCAGCAAAGCCCTGTACACCTATTCCTATGGGACGATGACGTAAGTTAGATTTTCTCGCTTCTGGTAGTGGATAATAATTGACATCTATAATTTTGTTAAGGTTTTTGGTAATAACTTTGGTCACATTTTTTAACTTATTAAAATCAAAAGATCTTTCAGGTGTTACGAACATATTTAATGCAATAGAGGCCAAGTTGCAAACAGCTATCTCGTCGGGTGCCGAATATTGCACAATTTCGGTACACAAGTTGCTGCATTTGATAGTGCCAATGTTTTGTTGATTACTCTTACGATTACAAGCATCTTTATATAACATGTAGGGTGTTCCCGTCTCCACTTGAGCTTCAATTATGGCAAACCAGAGATCTTGGGCCTTAACAGTACGATTAGCTTTTCCTTCTTTCTCATATTTAGTATACAATTCTTCGAATTCTTCGCCCCACACATCTTGAAGGCCGAGACATTGTTGAGGACACATAAGCGACCAGTTGTCATTTTCTTCCACTCTTTTCATAAACAAATCAGGTATCCACAAACCATAGAAAAGATCTCTAGCTCTATGCTCCTCCTTTCCAGTGTTTTTCTTTAAATTCAAGAACTCGAAAATATCTGAATGCCAGGGCTCTAAGTAAATTGCAAAAGAACCTGGACGTTTACCGGCACCTTGGTCTACGTAGCGGGCAACATTATTGAACACTCTAAGCATTGGCACCAATCCGTCCGAAGTGTAGTTTGTATTACCGATGGAAGTTCCCTTTGCCCTAATGCAATGGATATTTAATCCAATACCACCAGCTAACTTTGAAATCATGGCACACTGTTTTACTGATTTAAATATACCAGCAATTGAATCCTCTGCAACAGTTAGCAGGTAGCACGATGACAATTGTGGCCTGTTGGTTGCAGCAGCAAACAGAGTAGGGGAGGCATGTGTGAAATATCGTTCAGATAATAAATTATAAGTTTCTATAGCTGAATCTATGTCATCTCCGTGTATACCTATAGCAACTCGCATCAGCATGTGTTGTGGTCTTTCTACAATCTTACCATTAATTTTTAATAAATATGACCTTTCTAGCGTCTTGAACCCAAAATAATTATAACCAAAGTCTCGATCATATATAATGGATGAATTCAATCGTTCAGCATTCTTTTCAACTACTTCATAGTGGTAGTCCGAAATCATGGGCGAGTGTTTTCCTGTCCGTGGGTTATTATAATGGTACAAGGCATTTATAACCTCTGAGAACACTTTTTTTGTTTCCTTGTGAAGGTTGGACATGGCAATACGGGCAGCCAGTATGGCGTAATCGCTATGATGTGTCGTCAATGTTGCAGCTGTTTCGGCAGCCAGATTATCCAGCTCTTGGGTAGTAACACCGCAATACAAGGCATTAATAACTTTCCGCGTTAGAGCCGTGGGATCAACAAAATCCATATTCAATCCATAGCATAGCTTTTGAATACGCGATGTAATTTTATCAAAATCTACCTCTTCCGTGTGCCCAGCTTTTTTGGTAACCAATAATTTATTCGCTTTCATATTGATTTGTAAACTTATCTTATTTGCTTGAGAAATGATGCCTAAACTGTGTAAACTAGCAAGTAAAATATATTAACTATGTAGTTACACACTTCCATAGATGTGTACTTACATATGTATGTACATGAAACGCAGAAAGTAATATCTGAAGCAAGCAAAAATATTATTCAATTTATCTTAAAAACGCATAGAAATTTAGGGGATGTTTCGCCGTTGGAAATTTCTTTTAAACTTTTGTTTTCTATATAAATTTCTCTTTGGTGACACTCTATAATGTACTGTGGAAATCTTTTCGTCATACAACATTGTTTACAATTCTTCATAAGAAACGACGTAAACTATCTTGCATTGTATGTACATGTTTATCTTGCTTGCACGTGGAAAATTTTATTTATTAGCGCCAAAAAACAAAACGAATGTTTAAATTTTTTATATTTTGTAGGATAAAGATAATAGGATTCACAGTGCTTCTTCTTCCGAAGAAATACACCTGACTATTATTTTATTAAACGTATATATACTTATGCATGTACATGTCCAAAATGAACTTACATATTTGAGTGATTTTCCTTGATAACGATATGTACCTTCACATATGTATATGCATGTTCATAAAAAAAACGTTGTACGTACTTATACCGTTATTAAAGAAATCGTAGCTCTTAAACTCTCAAAAGCTTTTGCACAAATCAAATATGTCTCAAAAGTGAAGTCGTCAGTTTTAAAAGTACTATATGTGGTGGTCCGGACAATCGGATATCCTGTAATGTCCATCACCAAATATTTGCCGCTTACTCCTTTCAGAATATACAAATATTTTATGTTAATATATTATTTCAAAGTGGTTTGGCAATAAAAACGAGTTTATTTATAATAGGCTTGTAAATAAGTGTAAAAGCATTCATAAATAAAACCGTTATTGTAGCAGTGTAAATATGCGTAACCAATGAAGAAGCCTATATCAAAGTTTTTTGAGGCTTGAGTCTTTTTTGAAATCATAT
Source organism: Linnaemya vulpina (assembly GCA_963675445.1). Classification (NCBI taxonomy): domain Eukaryota; kingdom Metazoa; phylum Arthropoda; class Insecta; order Diptera; family Tachinidae; genus Linnaemya; species Linnaemya vulpina. The sequence continues at coordinate 28,760,209 of OY776277.1, read as the reverse complement.
TTGTACATATTGGATAGAATTTATAAATTTTTAGTGTTAGATTTGTATTTTTTATTTTATTGCTAAATTTAGTTCAAACTTATTTTAAAGAGAAAATATAAAATTTAAATGATTATCAACTATTTTCTCCTGTGTGAGTTGGTCTGATTGACGTATTACCGGCATGTTATTTTGGTGGTGGACCATTCATGATTGGTGGACGTACACCGGCTAAAGTACCCAATGGTGGTGGTGGTCCCATCATTCCCATAGGTCCCATCATAGGAGGAGGACGCATACCCATCATAGGTGGTGGTATAGCGCCATGTGGACCCATCATCATAGGAGGCATTCCCGGTCCACCAGGCATTCCAGGAGGCATCATGCCAGGTCTCGGTGGCACTGCCATATTTGGTGGCGGTGGTATCGCCACACCGCCGGGTTTAGGCGGACCTGCAGCGAACGGATTTTGAGTAATTTTACCTGCTTTAAACGCAGCAGTAGTGGCATCAATCAAATGTTGCGCCTCTTCTTCCATCCATTTTTGATAGTAAAACTTAACGTTGTCACGATGTTTTCGGCCGGTGCAATGAGTTTTACGCACAGACGGTGAGTCGTGTGTTAAATATGTATCACAGTAGTCGCAATAGTATTTAGGCATACTCGCTTTCAATTTCAACGCACACTTTTTGTTTCAAATGCTATTTAATTTCTTTAATAAGTAAACTATTTGTTTGTAGAATTTTTGTCAATATCAAGGCAAAACAATATGGTTGTCATTTTTTGAAGCAATTCAGCGGAATTTTTGACAGTTGCTGAATATTCGTGCGAAGGTAGCCAGATCTAAAAGTGTCCTCTGGTAGCGCTGTGTTTTTCAATCGCCTAAACCAGCGTTAAAAGTCTGTACACTGATTGATTTTGTATGATACTCTTAACCTACAATTAGTAATGTTTTTGGACTCTATTTCGTACACACTTATATAAAATAATGACAATTTGAGGTCTTTTCAATAAAAATAAAAAGAAAAAATGTGATAGGTTACTAAATTTCCTAGGCTGCATATATATGTTGTCTTCAAGATGTTATCTAGACTGAGACATTTGTTTTAGAAAATAGTTGCGGTAATAAAACAATTGTGGCGATTCTTATACAATAGTATGAAGTAAAAAAATATAAATTTAAAAGATATATGAAAATAGAAATTGAAAGAAGTACCGTTCAGCATACCCTGCAATTTAATTTTTTATTTGTTACATCTGGCATCATTAATTCACTCGATTAATATCCCTAGCGAAACTTCTCAGTCGACAACCGGTGTGCAAGAATGAAGCGCGTAACGGATGGATTGCTGTAGTCATAGAGGTTCGTTTCTATGCGAGTAGTTGTGTTCAATAGCAAACACCTTGTAAATTAAAGTTAACCAAATTTAGGAAGAACGAAAATATTTTAATTTATAACTCATGTTATTTTGTAATATATGTATTTATTTGTACCAATTGTTTATTTTGTAATGTTCTAAATTGTGTATATATGTACGTGTCAATTTCTTTATTAAAAAAAAATGGTTTCAAGTGCAAGATCGGACAAGTAAAGGAATTTTCATCTACCAGTAACAACAACGAAAGTGAAGATAATGATTATAAAAAAACCTAAATCACGGTAGTGCGGTGAATGTGCATATGGTTGCAACTACATAATATAAATGATGCAGCATAAATAAAGGTGTAGAAAATAAGAACCTAAAAATATATTAAAAGAATGGGAAGGATTTTTGCTTTCGATGGCCGGAGTGGATAAAGTGGTTTTACCGGTTTTATCATCAAAATATAAAACCTTAATAGCTAATGTTTTTTTTTACTAAATAAAGTTGAAATCTTTCTAAGAAAAAAGAAGTTTTATGTTGCAACGCATAAATATGTGTCAGTGAATAAATAGAAAGTAAATTAAAAGATTAATGGTGTTTAATAAAAAATATTTGAATAGTCAGTTAATTTTATCAACATGATGTAAAATTTTTAAGTTGAAAAACCAGAGTGAATTATTTAATAAAATGCCGTTTGTTCAACGTGTAGTGCAACCAGTTAATCTTGCACAAGTATGTGGCTCGACGAAAGGAGGTAGTAGAACTAACAAGTTCATATGTATACCCGGCAAATGTAAAAACAATAATTGTATTAACAACAAACAGCAGCTACAAAAAACGACCTCTAACCAAATGTTGAGAGATGCATCTCTAAATGATAGAGAGCAAAAAAATAATCATGCACATGCACAGCAATCAGATGAACACTTGGTAAAGGGCGACACATTGCTGTCTTCAAGGATATTAAATAGCAACAACGGCAGTAATGTCAAGGACGGCAGTGTTTTAAAATCTCCCTCATCTACTTCCACATCATCCTCTTCCACCACAACCATAACTACTGCTATTATACACAATTCCAATTGTTTAGACTTAAGCTCTAAGGATACCACAGATAATGTGCCCCTCACCAATGGTTTTGCATCGAGTTTTTCCTACAACACCGATCATGAAGACGATGGCGTTATTACGCCTGTCTCACCGGCACCAACTATGCCTATGAAAAAACTAAAACAGCATGTGGAATTTTTGTCGACCGTTCCCTCACCTACACGATCGCATCCATCGAGGCCATTAACATCTAGCAGTAGTACTGCCATGCGTTCCTCGTCGTCTTCACATCAGCGATTACGTTCGCCTCAAACACCTCAAACGCCAACGTCTACTAGGATTGTAGCCGGCTATGAATTTGACTCAATTAGTAATATCACTTTAAGTAACGCTTTAAGGCAGCTGGCCTCGTTGGTTCTCATAGCCAGTGATATTTTTGACGAGTTGCAGCGAGAATTGCAAACAGTGGGCGATAGAGCGCGGTTGGTGCAAAATAAAATCGTTGCAGTTGAGAGACGTGTTAGTGCGTACGATCCAAAAACGGTTACAGTTCGTAAGTACTCTTTCTTAAATAACATATTTTCTGTGATTTCAAGAAATATTTTATATGGAAATCATACATCTATATATAGGCAATTATATCCATATATCAGTTCACATTTCTTCAAATTATTAGTTATAAATTTATGATCATGTGAGTTGTTGACTCAATTGTGAAATTAATTGAAATTAATTTCAACTTAAGATATGTACATATATTTGGATGTAAAATTAATTGTTTCCCATTTATTTTACTATAGTTGTGGTAGACATCTGGTACCATATATTTATATAGTTTGACAATTTATTTTCGAACTATAATATGTAGATACGATCATGTATTTATGTATTTTTATGTATCAGGTATTTATATGTATGTATGAATGTATTTGGAAGTGCATTCACGTATGGATTCATACCAGCACCCTTTAAAGGAAACTGCTATCACTTATGACATCTTCCGTTTCCTACAGCAAAATATGAAGATCAATGTATTTAATGGTTCTTGTCATGGCAGATGTTTGTTATGCAGATATAAAAACAAAACATAAATATCGCTCACTTAATTCAAAAGTGTCATAACACAGAAAACTAGTTTTGCAGAAAACAATTTTAAAGTATTAAATTTTCTAAGGACCCAATTGAAAACTAAAAAGAAATTTTCCGTCAGGGTTACAGATCTGCATAAGATTTTTAAATGCAATTTTTGGAAAATGATACGATCGTTACGTAGAAAAGTTCTGCATTGTCAAATTCAAAAGGGGATTTTTTTAGTTATAACCGTCTTGCAGTAAATGAGTGATATGTACTTAAGTTTTTATATTTATAAATAAAAATATTTAAAAGATATACCCTGCAATTCAACAAAAAAATAACATACATAAAGCACTAGATCAACAAGAAAATTTTAACTCAAAATTTAAATTTTACTTTTTGCTTGAAAGGAACTAACAACATCTTTAAAAATTTGAGACAACAAAAACAGACATTTTAGTGATTTCCTAGTAAGCCCGCTTAAAACAGCAAAAAGGCATATAAAAGTTCAAATTGTTACAAATGACATTGACCACAATTTATTTAAACGCAAAACCGATTAATAATTGTTTTGCAGCCAACTTTTATTATAATTACCAATTCATTAAAATTTTTTGTACCACTTAAGTGTTTTCTTAAGCTGTTTTATTCTCTGTGTTAGCAATTCAACGATAAGTTTACATTAATTCGTCTTAATATGAAGCACAAGTTTTTTCAGATATGACTTTTCTGATAATTAAATAATGAATAGTGAACGAAATGCAGAAATGCTTATTGTTCTTAAAATTTTTATATTAGTTGGTGATATTTTTAATATAAATAATGTTATTAGTTTTTATATATTCAATTATCAAATTTACAAGCTCTGTTGCATCGTTTATCAAAGTATTTGGGAAAAAAATTTCGACGTAATGGCGAAATATTCGAAATATACCAACTAATTACATTTTTTATATAAAAAGATCAAGTTTAAAAAATTATGTATTATTATTATAGTCTTGTCTCCCACTTATTTGGTTCCTTCGAAAATTAAATTTCAAACAAATAAGTGTTTAAACACATTTACTCCTTTTCCACTTCAAGTGAAGGTTACAAAAAATTGTCTATTATTACAATTTAATGATCATGTAAAAGCTTTAATAACTTTTAGTTCAAACTAATTTCATAAATGTGCGGCACACGTTTGTTTACCTAATAACCATTTGCGAATAGAGGAAACTAACAAAGAAATAATGAACAACTTGTAAATAAAATAGAAATGGTAAATATTTGTATAAAGTTATCAGCACGTAGGCATTTCGGCAAACTCTTATCTTAAGACATGAAGTACCTAGACTGCGCTTTTGCATTTGCAAAAAGCAGGCTGTTTGTCTGTGTCTTCTCCCTAAATGAAATGTAGAAAAATACTAATTTAAAAGAAAATTTTAATTGTTAAACCAAGTTTTTGTTTGTCGGGTGTAAATAAAACCAGTTAAATAAATAAATTAATAAATATACACACAACGCAAAACGTGTTTAAACTTAAATTGCTTTTTCTAAACGAACACAATTGAAGTGTAAAACAACTAAACTTTAATTTATAATGAATTTTTTTAAATTTAACCAACAATCACAATCTTAAGTTTAGGTCAAGCTTGCTTGAAACTGTTTAGGTAAATACATAAATATATGTATTTTTTACAATTACATATTTACCGGCAATTACATTTCAAAAAAATAAATATTTTAAAAAAGTTATTTTGAAAACCCTATATAAAAATTGGATCCTGGACCGGTTACCAAAAGTAACTTTAAGAGAAAATACCATATACAACACCCACTTCTAAAACAAGTACATACCTTTTTAAAAAATAATCTTTTTACATAAAGTTTCTATTTTATGTCGCTGCTTATAGTCTTAAATTTTTTCGCAAGAATAGTTTATACTTAATATTTCAAGCCTACCTTCGCTTATTTTTTAAATGTAGATGTTGTAATGAACCACAAGCCACTTTGTGAGGGTGTTCCACGTATAAACACTAAAAAGCAAAAAAAAAAAAATAAGTTATTGCAAAATAAAACAAAAAGTACAATAAATTTTAACGCTCTGAAGTTACTCGTATGTTGCGAAATTGTCTGTTACTTGTTACTTTTAATAGCCGTTGTTGCTTTTGGTTGATTATATGCTTCGCTAAGAAAAAGACATAATTGTTGCAAAGCTAAGTATTTTAGTTAAAAGATAGTGGTGATGGAGGTGAAAATGATGTGTTAATTTGTTGAAGCTTTTCTAAACATACATTTACTAATTGTGCATGTCTATATAATTATCAGGAATACGATATTAAAACAATTATGTGTTATATTATCTTTTTAAACAATTGACGTGAATTGCTGCGATTATTCGTTATCTTGCATTCGCTGGTTTCTATATAATATGTTCTCGTATGTTTGTAAATAAAAAAAGTTGTACATAACCTTAATTGATAGATAAGATTGTTTGTTGTGTTAATATATTCCTGCGCAACCTATAATTTCCACCGGCCTTGTGATAAAAAGAGTATAAATATCTACAGAATTTTGTGTCGAAATTATTTTATTGCTTAAAATTGTTAACTGTAGATGTGTATTCATATACACAGTGTGTGTATTTATTTCTAGTACAAAATAATTTTAGGATATAAAAAATACAATTGATAATATTTCGAATTGCTTTAAAGTGCCTGGATTCATGTAGTTATAAAATTTATAGTTCTAAAGTATTTTATTGCTCAATTGCACCTGATATTTGTATCTTTCATTAGTAGGGATTGAAATATATTTTTATTTTGTTGTTTATGTCCTGTGAAATGCACTCACTGTTCCTCTTCAATGCAGGTAAAGTTTGTTTAATCTCACAGAAATTTTGTGCAAAAGTTAGATTAGAAAAAATATAAAATCAAATTTTGTGAATTTCAATTAAATCTAATTAAAATATATTTAGATGTTGCAGAAGTTTGATGAAAAGCACTTGTTATTTTTGATTTATATATATTTACTCGAGAAAGTTTTGTTACTTCTAATATTCTGATATCGCAAGCGATCGTTCCATCGAATAAATAACGTTTAAAACATAAACAGTATTTAAAATTTTTTTTATTCTTAATGTTTATTCAATCGAATGAGAGCCGGTGATATCGGTGAACAGAAAATTAGTGATCGTTAAAATTCTTTCGAATTCTTTGGGATTTGTGGTAAAATTTCGTATAAAACTTTTTAATATACGATACAAACTATATTTCGATATACTTAATAAATGATTAAAAAAGATGAGTGATGAGTGATGCTGTCTTCGATTTAAACTTGTTAGTAAACATTTTACAGTTTATGAAATTTTTAATACTCCTTTTAAAAAAATACTTTATATCACATTCTCTTGTATTTGTAGCAAATCCGAATCCATAATTATTGTAAAACTTTTCCCTAGTTCGCAAATATCATTCTGCTATATCAGCTAACTATTCTTTAAAAAGACTTCAATTTTCAAATTAATTTTGTTGCGAAATGCAGGTCAACATATTTTGCAATTTATTTCTTTTGTTTTTTTCTTAATTTGTTTTCTATAACAATTTAAATTTATTGCAATTAAAATTCCAGTGAACAGCAAACTGACTGGCTGACTGCTTCTCAACATGATACGAATATTTTGCAAATAAACAATTATTGTGAGTTATTATTGTAGAGTTCAAAATTATTTTAAATTTTGTTTGTGGATAATTTACCATATTACAAAAGTTAGAGAAAAGCAATTGAGATTATTTTTCAAGTGATGTCTTACTTCAGTGCAAAATTTTTTCCAAATAATTTATTATGTTCGTATTTTGCTTTTGCCTCGCTGCATATTAACGAAACGTGCTTTTTAAGCATTTCATTAAACGAGAGAATTTTTGTTGGATGCTCCAAAAAAACCCAAATATATTTGTACAGTATTTTAGAATGCTCAATTTGTTTTGGCGTTCATTGACAGGCCTGAGACCGCTACAGCCGGTCGTATGTTGGCCGCAGCAGTATCTTTTCTTGCATAAATTCCCAGAACGAAAATGAATTTTAAAAATAAACTTTTTAAATTCCATTCACTTTGCATTTAGTGTTTGGATTTTTTAAATTCCAAGCAATTCGTATCACCACATAAAGAAATAGAGTGGTAAAGAAGGGAAGAGCAACAAACAGTGTTAAATAAAAAATTTTGGCTATAGTTTTGACATTTATTGCGTGTTTGGCTAGACAATTTGACAGGGCATTCTTTAAGTTTGCACAGAAGTTGTGCCAGAATTTTGGATGGATTTCAAGATATTCAAAATTGTTTACTGGGGACAGTTGTTTAAATATATGTATGTATATTTATTTTTTGTTTGTTTTTAAGTCTTGTTTATCAAAAATATTTAAAAAGACATTTAACAACACGCATGGGACTTATACATATGTCTAGGTATTTTAGACAAAATATGTATAGAAAGCATTTTGTTGTATTTCGTTAGTTAATATATTATTTATCTTGTATTATTTGTTCAATTTCATGTAGTAAATTAATTTTATGTAACAAATTAAATATGTTAAAAAATTTGGTGTATAGAAGAACTATATTTTGTTTGTTTGATTTTGTGTCATTCGTACCTTGTTCGCTTCCCTTCTTCTTTTCAATCATCTCCGTTTGTTTGGTGAAATAAAAATTTGTTCTTTTCTGAGTTCTTTTGACGATGCTGATTCCATTCAATCCAATGTTTCCCACAGTGTCAATTTTGTTTGGCTTGTAATTTTTATGTTTGTATCTTTTATATATAATTGCAAAATCTGTACAAAAACTGGTCAAAACAGCTGCTGTCCGCTTACTCTTTTTAACTACATGCCAAATTTGGTGAAAATAGGAGAAAAAGGATATTAAAATTGCTAAATCACCTGTTTAAAATAAAAAAAAACTTGCTTATTATTTTGTGGAAAATTTAATGTATTGTTTGTTTATTAAGAACGTTTTACTATGTTAAAAAAGTTTGTTTTTAATAATAGAAAGGAATAGTTTTCAGTAAAGTATCGCTCTATAATTTTTCAAGATTAGTCTTAATGATTTTTTAGAATGAAATTAAATGTTTTTGGAAATAGCAATTATATTGGAAATGAAATCTTAATGATTCGATATGTACTTGTTATCGGGAGGCGCAAAAGTAACGCTGATCCGGGGTATTTACTTGAGTTTTGTATTGAACCAGTTCTCGTGTGCAATTTTGTCATAAAAATTTTTAAATAAATGAAAACAAAATTCATATGAGAAAGTATAGCGTCTTTGGAAAATAGCTCTGTTCTACTCTGCTATGCGAGTTAAAAATTATAAATTAATTATTATTTTATCGAACTCTTTCATATCAATTATAAAACCATTATAAGCAAAATTGTAATGGTAATTGAATTAGTTGAGTTCTTTCAAAAATTCTGCTTATAAATGCAAAATTGAATAGATTTTCAGAACGTATTATTAAAATTAAACTGAATCCAAACGTGGATTTTAAATATCACCGAATAAAATTCTCCTACTTGTTAGAAATTAAAAAAAGTATATCTTGTAGACCTGTTTGTATATCGAAAAGAAGTTTCAATTATCCAATTCTGGAATCGTGTTTTATTTTATTATTAATAAATAATAATTTATTTGATTATTAATGCCAATTTAATTTTTGATGCAGCATCAAATAGATTTATTTTTTATTTTTGTAACGACACCAGTCCTCGAAGTCTTGTCTGCTGTAAACACCCAGCGTCTCCTGGAATTTTTTTTCAACTGTATAGAATACAATCGATACAACACTTGGTACACTTTTCCTTGTAAATTCTTTTTATATAATTTTCTGTTTAACATATTTTCAATTTGATTTCTTTACATGCACATACATAAATTTTACAAATTAAATAACAATATGCTAATTTAACTATTTTCTTCAAAAATATTTGTCTCCCCTCTCTGTTGTCAATTGCTGTAGGCCCGTGTTTAATTTTATTGTCCAGTGGCATTTGTACTGTTAACGATAATGATTATGTGTGGTGACTTAATTGTTGACACAAACATATTTTATATTCGGAAACCAGCCAACCGTATAGGTATACATACTTCTAACTTTTAAATGTAACATAAGGTCAACTTTTACAATAAAAACTAAATGGAACTATATTTTTAAGGTTAATTGCATAGAATTTTAAATAAAATTTTATACTTTAGTTTCAAAAACATTGAAATTATTTAGCATATTAAGAGGACAGCAGCATGCCTTTTGCAGGCAAATGTTTTATTTTTAACTAGGACTGAAAATCAGGTTATGACACCTGCTCATACATACGGCAGGAACTGTGATGATTTTAATATGTTATGTAGCATATAAATAAAGAGGAATGGGTTTTGTTATATAATTTTTATTTTTATATTCAACATTTTCGTATTGTTCAGTTAAGCAAAACAATTTAAGTTATTCAAACCGAAATACCTATTTTAGTTAATTAAAACTTTGTTGAACAAAAAAATGCATTTTTTTGTAAATGTGTTGCAAAAATACAAAGTTTGGAAAAACTTCATCTGGCAACACGGAGTGCATGTAGCCGCATTAACAATTTACCAGCAAGACTTTTATTGTCTTATTTCTCTGCATTTGTCTGCATTTTCGGTATTATGAAATACTTTTATGGCACACGCATTTCAACAAAATTAACAAGTTTTATTTATCTTGAATATTTGAGAGTAAAGACATTAATAGAAGGCACTGACAAAAGAAAACTAAACTAAAAGGGACAAATAACAACGACAACAACATTTGATATCTTTAAAGGTATTTACGAGTACATACATAAGGAAATTTAACATAAATATTTTCTTTTTTTGTTTGTGCTGAAGATATGTATGAGTTTATCGTTGAGAAGACATTGTGAGGAGATTATACTAAAGCACGCTCACGCGTGACTCATGTCTAATGCGAAAATGATCGAAAAAGCAAAATGCACGCAAGTAGAAAATAATATGCACTGCTAAAGTTTTTGAAAGTGTGATTTCGCAGTCCAATTTTACACACGTCGGGCGCCAAATTAACGCATTCGATTCGAAACTTCAGTGCAATTTATGCACAAATTTCGATCAATATCGGGTGCCGTCATTTGCCCCCAAGGCTTAGCTCAGTTTTGGTAGAATTCGTTGAAAGAATGGAGAGGTGTACAAATCTGACCGTACCGTCAAGTTTGAGAAACATATTTCACTTGAAGTTGGTAGTTAACAAAAAAGTTAAGGGCGAAACGAACATAATGCATGAACATAAATGCTGGTGCTATCGAAAATTTAAGAAAAACTGATTAAATAAACCTGATATATGTGAAAATGGACTTAAAAGCCAGAGTTTATTAGCATACATTTTTCTAAATCCAGACCTGTTAAAAATCGTTTGTAAAATTTTTATGATGAATTCCGATTAGTAGTTTTACAACGTATGATAAGTCATTGGCAATGGAGTGATTGTAAGAAATTGCTCTCTCTCTCTCTCCCTCACGTACATTAAAAAACTATTCATGCAACATAGAAGTCTTGCGATAACTTATGAACTAATCAAATATAGAAAATATAAAAATGCATGAATTGCATATATAATTTGGCTACTAGAATTCTACTTATGCAGCTTACTCACGCCTATCAATTTAACAATATTCATCTCTTTCATTTCGTAATTAAATTTCATATCGTATTTATTTATATTGTTGGTAAAAAGATAAACAACAACTGCTTTGAAATATTCAAAACATATGCTTAAAAACAGTAAAATATTTTCTTAAAAAATTCATGATTAATAAGAGAAGAGGTCATGAATAATTATTTAAAAACTTTAAAAGATGCTGTGCCGTTTTGTGAAAGGGATTCTAAAAAGCTCACATGTGCTCACAGCACATGTTTTGTCTTATTTTGCATTTTAAAGTCTTGTAAATTTTGAACATTTAAAAAGTCATTGACTTCAAATTCTTAAATATATGCTGTTGCATAGAAATTTCAAAAGAATGTAAATGAAAAAACACATTCAGCAGAATTTGCAGGAGCTGAAGGAGTTTCAAAATAAAGTTCTTTTTTAAAATAACATTCCTGAAATGATAACAACGGATCTTAAACAACTGGTGTGTACGAACAAATCAACTGATATATTTTCTATGAGTAGGACCACCACTCAGGGGACGACCTCTACATATGCAGTGCATTGCGCAGGAACTGGGAAAGCAGGGATAGTGTTAAAATCATAGGATAGGAAAGGATGAAGACAAATTAGAAGATAGAAAATTTATTTACTTCAGCCTTCTATTTTTTGCTACGGATACTACGGATATCGACGAAAGAGGGTTCTGAATTTTTAGTGTATGACGTTGTTAATCACTGTTGGTAATGTACAGCTGCCAGAGCTATGCCTTCGTCATTGAGACAAGCTGACAACGATTAGCACAACAATTAGCATTAATGCAGATCAGCAAAATTTGAAACTATTCATGACTGAGTGTGGAGTCGAACTCGGGACCTAAGACATCGTAGTTCGTAGCCAACAGCACCCTGTCTGTGGAGTTAATATTTGAAGTCTGGTTCGATTCGGTGAAGCCGTTGAAAAGTTACACTCACACACTCATACTTCTATAGGAATAGTCAGGAAAGCCTCCTAGAAAGTCAGAACGTTGAAATATGATGACAAACGGAGTAAAATCAATAACTCTCTGATCTTTGAAAACTTTAAATTTTCTTAGCGGGTAGTTAAAAATTATCGGCTACGTTCCTAAAAAATAAAAAATTGGTTTGTTGCATCGAAATGAAACTTAATCTGCAGAAAACATGCGTCGATCTGAAGTGTACAAGTTTCACATATAAAAAAGTGACATGCCATAAGGCCTACGTTGTTGTCTATGTGTGTGTGAATACAATGAGAATAAAAATTTCCGCAAAGCATCTATAAATAAAGTAAACAAGTAAGTTTTCTTCTCTAAAAAAATCCCCTTGTGCCTTATCAATCACACTTGTTTCTCATTTCAACTTCTTTTTACAACACATAAACATTCTTTTCTATAATTCTAGTAAATCTAGATAAAAAAATAAGTATTTTATAAAAGAATGTAATCCTTTTCTTCAGCGCTGTTAAGTTCGAACTTAAGTTAACCACAGCACTCCATCACACTGTTTTAATATTCTTGTTTAGGCAAATAAAAAAAGCCAACATTTTCCACCGAACGATTTCTAACAATTTTATAATTACATAAACATTTGCTGTAACAACCGATACAACCAACAACAACATACTTCACTCCTTGGACAACGATCTATCAATAGTTTTATTTGTATCTATTCTTAAAGTGCTCAATGCCACGTTCAATGTTTGTCTACTCAACAAACGTCTCCATCATCGTCATCGGCATCTTCATTATTATGGCAAAAGAATAGAACTTGTTGTGCTGCGAGCAGCCATGTAAGAATATATAAAATTAAACAAAATCTCTAAAAGTTCTTCAAATCACATGCTTGTACTCCAAAGAAACTATATTTCTAAATAAGGGAACAAACAGTACGACTCCATGACATAAGGAATTGTAATTATTTCAAAATAAAAAGCGAAATGATTGAAATTTAATGAACAAATAAACTCTTTCAAATTTCGTTTCTAACAAGTGAATTCAATAAACTATATATATATAATGGGTGATTTCTTAAAAGCTTTAGGATTATATTAAAAAAAGAAATACGAAATCTTCGAGAAATTAATGAAATCCAGAAATGTTGATAATAAAATTCAATAATCTGTTTGCTTGCCATATTTGTAGCGGTAGTTATTCGTTGATGGCCTACATTTCACTAACTGACACTTCAGATGACAGATATTTAACAGCTGACAGTCTTCTCAGGCTAACGATTTTGAAACAACGAAATATATAACTTTTTTACATATTTTTACTGTCAAAATATTAACGATTGCTAACATCGCATTAGTTAACCTTAAAAGTTTTTTCCTGAAAACGGATTAATTTGGGTAGAGTGAAATCGAACTGAAGTTCGAATTCACTCTATTCGAAGTTCGAATTCAAGGTGCGAAAGCAATAAATCATCCTGCGATGGATTTTGTTTTTTAAATTTGCGCGATTGACCGAACGAATTCGTACTTTATGTACTAATTGAAGTAATGACGTAAATGAGCACCTCTCATTACTCTGTAAATGAACAAAGAAACTACTACCCATTACCAGCCAATCCTTGCTGGGATGCATGTAAATATGTGCTGTTTTTGCTGGCACACTGTTCTTAAAAGTAAACAAAAAGCTTAACGATCAATTGTTTAGAACGTTGGCAGTTGCTGTTAATATTTTTTTATCGTCATGTTCTGAATGTGTATCTGTTTGTGTGTGTAATATTATTGTTGCAAGACTATTTCCTAAGTTGAGAACAAATAAATAAATTGAGTGTTTTGCTTTCATTGTATTGATTATTGTGCTATTGATTGGTAGTACATGGTTGAGAAAGACAAGGCCCTTTTGATTACAAAAAAAGTAAATATCTTTACACTCACACATACACGCACGCCTTCATTTGTATTACGTACTCGTAGTAGATCATTGAACTTTTTTTTCTATTTTATTTCTCTTCTTGTGTAAAACACAAGGCTGGAAGACATTGAACACGAAGCAACAACATACCACAAACTTAAGAAGACGAAGAAGAAGTAGAAAATAAAGCCCACCAAAAGCCAACGTAAAAGCAAGATGTACATTTTTCCATGGCTTTTTCAAAAGGAGCAGTCAAATATTTTGATTGTGGGAATAACGTTATACACGATGTTTGGATTAGGTTGTTATTGGGATGAAATGAGTGGTTTTCAATACACATTCTAGTTATGGGGGAATTTTAAAGAAAAATATAAAAGCATATGTGTGCAACTTGTTGCAACATCCATACGTATACACACACATACACACACACACACACACTCTCACATGTACCGGCTAAAATAACTAATCAATGATGGTGCATATCTTGTTTTAATTACGATTTTCTAAAAAGGCCTTCTTATTGTTAAATTTAAATAAAATAGTGTGTGTGATATACAGAGACCTGCGCCAGCCGACCTTGAGCCGGCTAAGCCGAGCCGCCGAAATATTTTTATGAGCCGCCGCCGCCGGTCTCTATCCGGTTGAAAACGGCTTGAAGCTAGCCGCCGATTGTCCCAATAATTCATTGTGGAAAACCTGATTTTTATGTTTTTTTGAAAGAATTTAGAATTGTTCACTTCACATAAAATATTATCCAATAAACAAAATTTTAGAATTTTTGTACTACGTTATAGGCACATTATTTTTTTTTTTTCTAATTGACAATTAATTATAGGAACCCGCCACTGTGTTTGTCTGTAAATGAGGGGAAATAATAGGGGGAAAGGAGGAAAATAATGGAAGAAATGAGAGGGAAATAGTGGAAATAATGGGGGGAAAACAGGTAAAAAATAGGGGATATAATGAAGGGAAAGATGGGAAAAATAGGAGGGAAATATGGGAAAAATAGGTGGAAATAGTTAGGGAAAAATGGGAGAAAAAAGGGCGTGGAAAAATAGGGGGAAATATAATAGGGGGACATAATAGAGGTAATATAAATGGAGGAAATGATAGAGGGAAAATAATAGGGGAAATAATAGGGGGAAATAATAGAGGGAATATAATAGGGGGATAATAGGGAAGAAATAGGGGGAGAAAAATAGGGGCAAATAATAGGGGTCCAAATCGGCCAAATTGCGTGTACTCCACGTCATCTCCACGTGCGATCACCATACCCTTAAACCCCTCGTGCAGAATACCCAATATGGTATTTTCTGTGTGTTGTTGCAATATGTCGTTGGCTCAGACAAATTCCTGCGATTTTCCTGCATACTCGCATGGACAGCGTGATGTCTGTCGTTATTCTTGCGTTTATGAATATTAATCGTTCGTTTACGGAAAAATTGGAATCAAATATATTTACCATATCGGAAGTAGTTCCACCGGAAGGACCGTCATAATCGTCCTGTAAAAGGGGAGTTTATTATTTCAAAATGTCTTTGAATGCCATATCCGTCTCTGGTCAATTTGGGTAAACGGACTGAATAAATGACAAGTAATTTTACAGATGTAGCTTCAGTCAAAACTAGGAAGTCCTGTAACGGAAGTGGTCTATATAAATTATGGAATTCATTATATTTTTACGAAAGATTTCTGCACTGGTTCTACTTTTATTGCATTGAAAGTGCTATTTAACTCTCAATTTGCCATCTCTGCTCTCTAACATACAGAACGTTTGCATTTAAACCCAATATTATATTTTCTATCATAATTAATTCACATATAAAAAGTGAATGTATTTAGTAGCTATGTATTCTTATGTACGTACATTTCCATATGTTTCCTTAGTTGTTATCAGTTGCATGATGATCTTTAATTCAGCAGCAGATTATACCTGAAGAGAGTAGCGTTGCGAGCGACTGCTGTTAAACACCCTTCTATTTTTTCCCAAATGGCACCCGTTTTTATGATTATTTTTCGAAAGTAATTGCTTTATGTTTGTTGTAGTGGAATTTTATATCATTGGGAACTTATTTTATTTATTTTTTTGTTGATAAATTGCATGATATGCATGTTTTTTTACTGTCATTACGAAAGGGTTGTTTTTGAGCCACGATTTGAAACACCTTTTGTATATGCTGCTTTTCATTTACTTCTCTATACTTGCGGTTTGCATTCCAGTTTCTTTAATAAAAATATACTTTCATGTGTATGTATGTGAGTAGAAGTGTATCTACATGCCATTGCCTCTGTTATTTTTATCCTTAAGGAAGGTCACCAGTAAATTCTTAAATACGTTATCATATTAGCTTTTAGTTGGAAGCAGAAATTTGGCATATGCAATTAAAAAAGCGCACTTTTTAAATGAGAATTTCAATAGAATTCCTTAAAAGAGCAAAATCTTTTAAAAAAATATTGTATCTGTAAAATAGGTCACTTATAATAATATTTATCGTGGTGTTTATTACAAACTTATATAAAACATTAAATTGGTTTTTATTTCTGATATTTCGGCCTCTAGTTGTAAAGTTATATATATATATATATATATATATATATATATATATATTTAATAATAATAATTAATATAATTAGCTGAAACTGCTTAATAATTAATTAATTAATTATATATTTTTAGTAATTTAGTAAACTTTTTTAGTAAATTAGTAAACTTATTTTACAAAATAACTTTAAACTTTTATATTGTCGATATTTCGGTATCCTCTGAGTATCTCTTTTATTACATAGATTATATTAATTAAAAGTAATTTGAGAAATTAATTTAGCTAACAGCTAACATAAAACAGCATAAAAAGTTTTATTTTATATCATGCAAAAGTGATCTTAAACTCATTACTAAAACAGATATAATTAATTAATTATTGAGCGATTAGAAACTGATCAATTTTTGAAACATAAAAAATATGTTTTACATGAAACTCTAATCAAAATATATTTGATTCAGCCGGTGAGAGTGGCTGAGAGCCGGTGAGAGTGGGTGAGAGCCGGTGAGAGTGGCTGAGAGTGACTGAGAGTGGGTGAGAGCCGGTGAGAGTGGGTGAGAGTGGCTGAGAGCCGGCGAGAGTGGCTGAGAGCCGGTGAGAGTGGCTGAGAGCCGGTGAGAGTGGGTGAGAGCCGGTTGCATTGACATTTAGCAAGAAAAGATATTCAAGTGAAAGTATTAAAATAATTTCAATTCAATTAGGCTGAACTTTTTCAAATTCAGAACAAATTTTAAAGTGCCAACATAAATTCGATCAACTTAAAGTCATATAAGGTTCTAAAATTGTTATTGGTTAATTCACTATACGTTCAGAAAACTATATGTATATGAAACCATTTATGCCTATTATTTTATCCCCAACTGTAAAGCACGCCAGTACCAACACACTTATAAACATTTCAAGGTAAAATTGTAAGAACATGGCAATGCTTGAACGAAAATAAACTGAAGTTTTTTTTCGATTCTTTTATCTGGCATGTAACTACATATACATACACGTTTTCTGAGTTCAAATATTTGTGCATAGAGAGTGACCAAAAAGCCCAGAAACATAATACCCCCGTTCGTCTATACTCATACTTCCATGCTAAACACTCTAAAACAAAATTCAGTCAATACTTAAAGACGCCTTTGTTTTAACTTGATTTTTTATTTATGTATTTTGTTTTTATTGTTATGCTGGACGTGTGTATGTCTTAACGTATCCATACATGAATGATCACATGCTCGTCGTATACTGCCCAACGACGAGATCAGACTTAATTGCGGCCCAAACTGACAGACGAATGAACTGAATACCGGCAGACACAGACTGTAAAAATGTTAAAAACGTTGTTGTAGGTATATAAAAAAATTCAGCATTAACAAAAAGAAAAAATTAATAGCCAGAATGAAAATATCAGGTATAACATTGTCTTAGTGAATTCATATGTTTTGTACTCTATGCTGGCTTGGATTGTCTTAAGTACTTGTTGTTATTTCAGGTAAAAAATATGATGTTATTTTTAGGTTAATACTTCTGTTAGAGCTTAAAATTTAAAATACACTTAGAGAATTTTTCGATAGCAAAATTTATAATGTGAAAAGTTATCACAGTCAACAGTTGACAATGACTTGTCATCTATAATCGGACACTCTATGTTGAAGGTCCCATATGGTGACTTTTGGTGATCCCAATGCATTTCAAATAAATACAACTCATTTTTGTGAGGTGTTAACAGAGCGTAAAAATTCGGTGACATTTTTTTTTTTTTATATTTTACCAGACAGGCAAACAAAGCAGATGGTATTTATAAATACTTTTTCGTCTTGTCGTATAAGATTCGCATAAGAATTCTTTTTAAACAAAAAGTTTTCTTATAAGATTCGTTAAATTATTGTGAAACGTCGTATTAGAATGTAACTAGAACTTTTATTGGAATCTAATAGCAGTAGTCGGGTAGACACCAGTAGTCCTCTCAATCGTGCCTACTGGTGTCTACGACTGAGAAGGGTTTGCCAAAGTTAATAGTGCTGGTCGGTAGTTATACTCCTGAAGTTCATCGCTTAACTGGC
Source organism: Linnaemya vulpina (assembly GCA_963675445.1). Classification (NCBI taxonomy): domain Eukaryota; kingdom Metazoa; phylum Arthropoda; class Insecta; order Diptera; family Tachinidae; genus Linnaemya; species Linnaemya vulpina. The sequence continues at coordinate 28,741,606 of OY776277.1, read as the reverse complement.
CTTAATTATATGAATCGACGTACGGATCTGTCAGATATTATGTATATGAATCTCCAGGAGTATTAAACTGAAGCATCTGTTCTTATACTCTGTGAGGAGTTGACTTCTCATGGCACAGATTGCAAGATGTTTTATAATGTAATGCCGTCCTTCACTTATCCATCACCCTGTAATTTCACGAATGTTTGGATTAACCGATTTTCGCCAGACATCTTTCGTTAGTCCAGACTAGTTTTGTGTAGTTTTTGAAAAACTTGAATTGGTGCGTCTCGTACAAGCGATGACACTTATCTCTTGTAAGTAAATTAAAAATATGTACAAACGATCCAAAAGCACTCAACATATTTGGAAAAAAAGCGACTTGACTTTAGCCCGCTTAAAATTAGGGTGTCTATCATTCACCGCGTATTGTGTTGCAAGACGCACAATTACATATTTCTGTCGTAACTAGTAAAAGTCAACATAATTATTTCATAATGCTTAGCGAGCGGTCAAAACAATAGATTTATTTATTTTCCTAAAATCATACTTCTGGCTAATTAACATTCCGTAGAAGTTTTCGTTTTCTGTCCAACAAATGCCATGATGTAACCGTATGATATTTTTGTTGGATTTACTATTTCCCTTGGCTTTGGGTTCTTAGAATTTGAAAAGGAAAAAACTTAAAAAATAATGAATACATTTTGAACGTTTTGTTTTTGCAACAATCAATGATTTCTGCTTTTAATGTTAATGATGAAACTTTTTATTGTTGTATTTTTATACAGAAAAGCAACAAAATAAAAAATCGTAATAGGCCTCAATTTGTTTGAATTTTTTTGCCGGCATCTTTTCAAATTTTTTTCACTCTGTATTTATATTTCTGTTTTTAATCTAAATGTTTATTGTATTTTAAACTCCGGTATGACTGGTAGGTAGAACCAGTTTGTTTCTTCTTGTGTTTGAAATATTAATTGTTATCAGGAGTTTTTTTTTTGTTTGTTGGATATACTCTTGTTTTATTTTTTTATTATGTGGTGGAACTTTTTTTCTCCCTTTTTATTTTTTTCAATTTAGTGGGCACCACGTGGGATTTTTTATGTGCTGTGATGTTAACGTTTTTAGATGTTAAGTTTGGGCGCCTTTGAGGACTTTTAAGGGTTTATTTAGTGTTTATTTTAGGGTTTTTTTTTACTAAAGATTACAGACAATTAGGCGTTTACAAGTAGATATAGCGTCACATTTTATAGCAAAAGATAAAAGTTTGATGTATTCAGATACATGCACACACACATATCCATACATTAAAAAAAAAAATGCCAATAAAAAATGGATGCTGTGCTCTAATGGTTTCTTGAAAATTAAATTTAATTAATATATTATTTAAGAGTATTACATTTATAAGGACTAAGTAATTGAAAATATATTCAACATCAAAATTTTTAGTTTTCAATCTGAACAGATTAAATAAATTTATGTATGTGCTGCAGGAGTCTTTGGGGACGGCCTATTATTTAAATTATAACTTACTTTGGTGAAATTCATGTAGATCATGTATTCAATAGCAGTGAAACAATTTCAAAATAAGCAAAGAAGGTTGGATAAGTTTGAAAAGATATACCCTAATCCTCTATGGGTTACACTAATGCCTTAGTGTAGTCCGGAGTGTTGTAAGCTCTTTGAAGAAAATAGGAGAGTTCCTAATATAAAAACCAAAAACCTCTCAAACTTCAATAAGTTGGAATTATAATCCCTAAAATATTCAATCTCTTCACATCCTGATATCTTGGGATCCTTATTATTTCGATCCTTCCACAGTGCCTTTATGAGTTCATCTCATTCTTGCATTGTTGGACAGTCCCATATTATATTATAATACGGGGGGCACATAAAACTCTAGAGTCTAGAGTAATTTCCCATTGTTATGTATGTGCGTATGCGTGTGTACCTTAATATTAACCAAAATGTTAATTGATAAATTACGGAGTTGTTTTATTTCCCCAGTTCTCACGGTCTGATTGGTAATACTTATTTTTCGTAATCTATTTGCCTTTGAATCTTTTTATGAATATTTACGTTTAACTGTTGTTCTGCTAAGGCTTAATATTTTAATGATTTTTTATTACGAAAAAAATTCCCTGCATGTAAAAATATCTTATATTTTTACCTGGCGTTCTCTTTAACCAGAGTTATTAAATCATGCATACAAGCGAGCGAAGAATATCTTCTATCTTAAACGCCACTTTATAACATGTAAATGGTCTCTTAACTGAAATAAAATTTAAAAATTCTCTGCTTTAAATAAGCAATAGGAGAAAAAAGAAACTGTCATAAAAAAAAATTGTCAGAGAATCTAGTGGTTCAGAAATATTTTAAGAAAAACAACGGTGTGGAATGGAAGAGTAGAAGAGACGTGTTCTATAAAATATATGTACAACCAAAAGACTGGCTTTCTACTTAATCTTGATTATTTGCATAATAATATAAAAATTTATTAATAAAACGGGTAACACTGTGTAACACTCTCACACACCCGGACAAAAGTAAACAAATGATTTCAAATTCAAACCGAATGAATAGAAAGAATAAAGGAATTTCATAATATATTTATTATGCATACATTTTTTTTCTAACTACTATCTCTTGATATGTAGCATCACGTTTAAATTGTATGGAAATATAGAGAAGAACAACAAAAGAAGTCTTTTATAAAAGAAAAATATAAAAGATAAAATTATGATGATAGAGTATATCGTCATAATTGAAGAGGAAGTGTCAAAAGAGGAAAAAAATACTTGTACATATTTTTTTTTTTATTAAAAAAGAAAAAAATAATTATAAAAGATGTAATACTAAACTAGTTACATGCACACAATATGAAAATATATCATATTTTGTTTAAATACTGTGCAAATGCAATTTAAAATTAAATTCTTTGACCCGCAATAGGTCAAGTAATTAATCCGACAAGTAATCAATTATTCATATTTAATAACAATAAAAGAAAATTATTCAACTTGAGGATGAAGGAAACACCAGATTATCAGGTGTGTGAAGTTAAATTTCTAAAGTTCAACCCTAGACACAAACCAGGCAAGCTACCAGGGCCCTGCTAACATGTTAACAGAGCTCTGTTAGGCATAAAAAATCTGAGTGCATATGTTCCAAATGGAATAATTAATAGCCACATTTTCGGACCAATCTCGAAAAAAAATTGGCAGAACTTTTATCCAAGAAATAAGAATAAGGTTATACTGTGTAAATAGATTTTGATTCCCAATTAGATTTCAAATGCCTATTAGATTTAAAATTCCAATCAGAATATAAATTCACAAACCAGGCACGTTACCAGACCACCACTAACATGTCATAAAAATGGCATAAAGAAATCAGAGTCCATATATTCCTCATACCTGAGAATATAAAAACTTATATTAATCATAAAAACATTTTTTTAATCATAAAAAAATTCAAATTTTATGAAACACAAAATATGTACAAGTTTGTGAATATGATTTGTTAATGAAGGTTTGTAAGCTTTTAAGTATTCCGTAACTATTGTGTACCTTGAGCATACAATAAGCATTTTGCATTAATTTGACTGATATATATATATATATATATATATATATATATATATATATATATAAATAAATATATATATATATATATATATATATATATATATATATATACATATATAAATATATATATATATATATATATATATATATACATATATAAATATATATATATATATATATATATATATATATATATTTGATATTTTGTATTTCTTCAAGAAATCACTCTTTTAAGTATCTGATATATAAGAAATATTTATTTACCTATCAAATATAATTGTATACATTATGATCTTATTTAATGGAATTTAAATTAAATTTTCAATAAAACAGCTGAAGAAAAAAAAAACAAACAACAACAGCAGGAATTGAGAAAGAAAAATGCATTCAACTTGAAGATTATTTTCATATATTTTCTTGTAATTTCAAATGAAACCAACGTTCTGCTGCACAGCATCCACGAACGTACTCTTACAAAAGCAGTAGACATTAAAACATTAAAAACGTTTTTTGATTACAAAAAAAAAATAAGAAATAAAAAATTAAGATAAAGAAAAAAGTGTATAAAATACTTAGCAGGAATGTTTTAAATTGGTATTGGATGGATGAAGGAAGGCTTGGTGGCTCTGGCTTGACTCGGCTGTTTCTTGCATGCAGAGAGAAGCCTGCTTTAGTTCAATCGCTCTAATACCCAGTGTGTGTGTGTGTGTTTGTGTGCGTGTGTGTTTGCAGATACTTATTTTTCCTTGCAACTCTCCTCTCTATTTCACAGCTAAATGCATTAAAAATAAATCACAGGAATCTTAAAAAGCAAAAAGAAACGCATTTATTCTCTAAAATAGACAGGAGTTAGATAGAACGAACTTTGATGATGAAAGGCAGACTTAAAAAGTAGAAAAAATGGAGAATATTTCTATACTTGAGCGTGCAGGAGAACGTACTATTTTTACTTCGTATAATGAAATCCATTTGTTTGTTTGGTTTTAACACCTTCGGCTGCCATCACTGTGTGATATTGCATTCGAAAGGTAAATATTATTATACTCCTCAAATGCTTGCAGTTTCTTGGCTTTACGAATTGCCTGCCAACAATTTCATGTTGGCATGCGTTGGAGATGGGCATCGCTTACGGAATTGGTTGAGAATGTGAATGCAATTATTATTTGATTTTTTTGTCTTCACAATGCAATAAAAATATTTTGAAACTGAACAGCGTGTTTCTTTACAGTGTTTTAACTTTAAGTTGGCATCACTGCTTTATTTGAGCACCCATTTAACAGCTAATTGAACACCTGGAAATCAACATTCGAAGAGTTATCAGCGAAATACGCTGATAACTGCGACCACATGACACAAATCATATTTAAAACTAATTTTACAAAAATTATCTTTGAAGCAAAACCCATTTCATTAATATTAAAAATGTATATCCTTGATATTGTGCCACTCCATAAAAAACACCCATTAATTGTAGGCTGATATAATTCGGTGTAATTCCACGACCATTTCTTGTTTTATTTAATTTGAAACTGGAATGCAACTTACAAACTGCACTGAGCGTGAGTGAAAAGCTACTCACGATGCCATCTCTAGCTTGCATGCAACAAACAAAATGCAAGTGTGTTTGTGAGTGCACATGTGTTGCAATGTAATTTTAATGACGGCGTGTGTGTTTAGTTTGAAAAATATGTGCAATGATTGTTACTACAGGCAGGATATTTGTAGGCGTTAGACGAAATAGACAAAGAAAAAGAAAAAAAAGAAATCTCTAATATAGTACGTTGTACATACAAGAGTATATGAAATATATTCAATTTACTTGTGCGATTTGTTATTTGCCTTGGATATATAAATTTCACAGGTAAACAGTTTTAAAGACAACTGCAATGAAACAAATGAGTCTTTTTAATAAAATGTTAAGTTGAAAATAAAATACAGTAGAGTTCGTTCACAACATACACTGGGTTATAACTAAATTGCTGTGGTTATAACGAACTCTGGTTTAAAATAATTAAATCAAAAAGTCTTCCGGTTTTACGGGATAATTTTTTGCACGATTTTGATTTAACAATATTTAAAAAAATTCTTTCTGTCTTTTACAACTACAATTATAGTCGGAAAAAAGCCAGCCAATTGTAGAATGAAATAAAAACGTAAGAAAATTAAAAAGACAAGGTGATCAGTGAGTTCTTGCAATGACTTTGATATTTATTTTTAAACTTCTCATTTATTAACACAAACCAGGCACGTTAACACATCTCTTTTAACCTGTTAACGAGCACTGTTAATGTGTTCCAAGTGAAATAATGGCCACATTTTTGGACACACCTTGGCAAAAATTAGTAGAACATCCAACTAGGTCCTAGGCCCTAAGCTTTGATAATAAATTAATACTTTGGTGTAGCTATGCCGATAAGCTTTTTGTATACACAGATTTTAAGATTCTAGAGAGGATAAGCCAGGATCCTGGGAAAATGGGAACATGTGGGCGACTAAATTTTGTTTTGTTTTGAAGCTCTTGTGGTCCACTATAACGTCCAAAATTCGAAACTCTTAACATTTTTAATAAAAAAATTTGGACTCTAGTAAAATTTCCTGGTGCCGTGAATTTTTGTACACAAAAAATCACGGCTTATCGGCATAGCTACACCAAAGTATTAATTTATTATCAAAGCTTAGGACCTAGTTGAATGTTCTGATAATTTTTTCCAAGGTATGTCCAAAAATGTGGCCGGCCATTATTCCATTCGGAATACATACACTCAGATTTCTCATGTTTAACAGTGCTCTGTTAAGAGGTTTACAGTGGTCTGTTAACGTGCCTGGTTTGTGTCTAGGGTTATAAGTTTAGAAATTTAACTTCACACGGCTAATTGATTTTACAAAAAAAATCTTTAAATAATAATAGATGTATTTTATAGTCGAAATTAATTAATTTAGAAACATTTTTGTTGATAGTTTCATCAACATTAAATCAACCGATTAAAGCAAAACCTCGACTAAATAATCGTTAGGTTAACCAAGTAAACCAAACGCCGATTAAATGAACGCCCTATTATACAAGGCTTTGAAACCAATATAATCGTATGCAATTGTCTTTTTCTGTGCGTGTAACTGCGAGAGTATTTTTTGTTTTTGCTTTTATTTTTAGCCATTAAAACAACTGTTCATTGCTATAATCCCCATACCAACACTTGCATACAACTCAAACACGTATCTCCCATAGGAAATGTGTGTGTTAAATTCCCCTCTTAAATGCAATTTGCACTCTTTCACTTTACAAATTGCAAACTTTATTTTTTGCTCTTGTATTTACTTTTACAAATTTTTAACACATTCTTGGGAAGAAAATAAAAAAATATTTCCCTCTTTTAATCTACCTTAAACGGGAACTCTTTCCCTTGCTCGCCTGCATCATCCACAGTTCTTTAACAGTCATCCATTCAATTAACATCGTTTTCATGTTATTTTAATATAAACAATATCTAGAGCACACACTTTATATGTGTGGCAAAGGAAAATTGTGAAAAAAAAACAAACATTTCGTCTTAACAAATTGTCTTGAAAAATGCTTCTTGAAAAGTTTATTTGTAAGCATACTCGTATGTTCTCTTTTTTTTATTATTATTTCATTATTATGTGAAAGAAATAGTGTTACACTTTTTTATCTGCTGGATGCGCTTCTGCAAGTTCATTATCTCTGAGGGATGGTGTAATATGACTTAATTGAAGAGCAAAGAAAGAAAAAAAAACAAGGAAGAAAGATAAACAAAAATAAAAAAAACAAAAGTAAATGATGACACAACAAACAACCAACCATGTAATTTTTAACAGACATCATTTCCGATATTTTTATAAAAAAAAAGAAATTCTCTTCGGTGTTGTTATGCAGACGTTGTCAAAATATTAAAAACAATGTTGCAAACGAAAGTAAAACGTCAACAGTGGCTTTTGAATAATCAACATAGAGTTATTCAAGTATCACTTTACTCTAAACGGTGTTTTTAAAGTGGCTTTACTGTAGTGATTCCAAATCATCCATTGATGTTATTTCAACTTGAATTCGCGCTCGTAAACACAAAAAAGTGGAAAATGTTCTCAACCTGTGCATATACCTTAAAGTGTTCGTGTGTGTGTGTTTGTGTTTGTTTGTGTGGTGCTCAGCCATACACATCCATCCATTCCGTCCTTTAATCTTTTCCGTTTAGTTAAGCCTGCAGTCATATGGAAACTGCAAATTTTAATGCTGGCATTTAACTAAAAAAAAAAAGAAAAAAGTTTTGTATCAAAATGTGGAATAAAAAGAAATAAAAACTGATAAAACACTGCTTTTCGTGGAATATACCTAAAAGTGAAATTGAGCAGAAATCTGTTGATTTTTTTCTTCTCGCTTTCTGCCTTAAATTGAAAACCATTTTATTTGTATTTATTTTATTGCCGGGGGCTTCAATGTATGGTTTTTGCTTTTAAATTGTTTTGAGAACAGTTTTTAATGTTTTTAAGCCACTATTTTTCTGAGATTTCACACTTTATTAAAAAAAAAATCAGACAGAACAAATTATTACACTTGTAAGCATAATTTGAGTAAAAGTTTTGAAATTACGCAAGTAGCTTTTACATGAGTCACGCGGGACTCGGACGTAGAAAATCAAGGCTCTGAATCATTTCCAATAAACAGACAAAAACAAGAATAGTTTTACAAAAGTAGGCGGTGTTACGCCCATATCAATTAATAATTACACCTATCAAGTGGGAAATTAAAAAAGAAAACAACAAAAAAATTTATTCCATGTCAATCTATTTTATTATGCTGTGTTTCCTATAACCTTCAAATTATAACAATTCTCAATAGGTTTTCAAAAGTTTATGGATAACATAAGAGGTTTTGTGATTTTGAAATTATGTAGAGGCATTATGTTTAATGTATTAACTGAGACAATCGCCCATATTATGCATGACGACGTCGACATTACATCGACACGCCAGCAAAAAATTTTAATTTGTCATTTAGTTTTCGACAATAATTACTTATTAGCAACAGCCTTTTGGTATTCTCTAAGGCATATAATATTAATAGAACATATTACCAGAAGTCAATTTCTGTTGACAAAGACTAGAGAAGTAACTATTTTTCACTGCAGTGTTGATGTGACGTCGACGTCGTCATTCATAATACGGGCAAATATCTCAAAAAATTATTTATAATATTTTATTTTTAATTTGAATTGATTGACCAGTTTTTTAATATAAAATTTTTCTTTTCTTTTCAGGTAAGTTTCAAAATTATTTTCTACTACAACTCTTGATAATTTGAAGAATTTCAAAGGTAAACTCAGATATAAATTACAATAAATTGCTTAATTTTCTATGATTGATTCGAACACATTCGATAATAGAAAATTTTTTTTAAGTGTATTCGTCTACTCGTTACAAATAACATTAATTACCTGCGGCCATATTAACAATCGTACAGCCTCTCCCTTTGCTAATGATACAACACTTAAAGTTTTAAATATATTGACTGCTTCAAGCTTGGCCGCTTTCACTTGATTTAAAAAACAAAATTGTACTCAAATATAGAAAAAACTTATGGAGGTGTTACTTTTTTTTTACAGAATTCTAGTAACGAATTGGTAAAATGAAACCAGTAAAACGTCTTTAAATGAATAATAAAATCGCTGGTAATTAAAAAATAAAAAGTCATGAAAACTCCACGTTTATCTTGGCTCTCTTCAGCGCTGCCATTTTAAATATTTTTATTTTTCATTTCAAGTAATAGGAAATCTTATGGTAAAATAACACCAACCACTTTACCAAAACAAGTATGGAGTGAAAAAAAAACCGAAATACAACAATAAAAATTCAGTTCAATTGCTATTTTTCTACTCTCAAAGAAGTAAAAACGCTTCATAAAATGAAAACTGCAAGTGCGTGGGTTTCTAAATTTGTTTAAAAATGGTTGCTGGCTCCATTTCAAAAGCCCACAAGACGAGAATAAAGTAAAATGAAAACTAAACAAATGGAATAACATTTTTAAAGTTTTACTTACTCCATATTTATTTGACGAACTGAGTTCATCAAGAAAAGGTGTTATTTAAAAGAATTTCATAAAAACTTGTACAGTTTATAAAAAATTTGAAAACATTTTTAGCGAATAATTTTGGTTCGTACAGTTTATAAAAAATGAAATATTTTCAATTAATAATTTTGGTTATTCTCGATCGATTTAGATCTTCACTCCTGTTGTCATAGAATAATATCAAGCCGCATGGTCATCGATTCGGTATTCGGGGCGCACATGGCAAAGCCAGCTATGTGCTACCTGGAAAATCCGTTACCCGAACCTAAGGTCCATCTGATCGCATTGTTTGAAGTGCTGCCTGATTGTCGACGGATATTGCCCTGTACCTTCCTCTCGATTAACGTCTTGTTCAGTTCTCTTACAGCGTAAAATTCACCATGAAACATAATAGCTGCGTTATGGAAACGGAAGGGGTCAGCCTGTCCCAAAGTCTTGTGATAAAACTCCAGAGCTGACACAACAGATCGTGTTGATCCACCACAAATGCATTGTTCTGCTCTCCCTCCCTTGTGTTGTGTTCCCGCCTTGCAAGAGGTGATGAAACAAGAATTCTGGCATAAGTATAAATGTTTGATCTCTACCACCCTCTATTTGATAATACTCGCAATACATGAGGATCATATTCGACATTAAATCTCGTATACTATTTTACTGATCACTTGCAAGTGACCAATCGATTTTCAGTGGTTTAAAGTTTTATATCTATCAAACTTCTGATATTGAGTTCTTGTTTCAACTTTGATTATATATTTGATCTTCTCATTTCATTGAAGTAATGTTTTGAAATATGTTTCCAAAACTAGAAAGCTCTACAGCTCTTTTCAATTAACTCTTTCTGCTTTAAGAAAAGCAAATATAAAACTAACGAATATCACAGAAAAATATTTAGTATACACACTTAAATATGTAGTTTAAACACATACAGAACTTCCATTAGCTCGATGACGTATTCTCACGTACCTACTCTCGCATCCAGCATGCAACAAATACAACCTGGAAACAGGTCAATAGGTTGCTGTTAATAAACAATGAAATCTAAGCTTTTAAACAAATAGAAAAGTAAATAGAAAACAATTCTCTGCAGGTGTATAAATGATGCCGATGTTTAGTTCTAAAATTCCATAAATGTTGTAGCCACATGACTTTTCCCCTTCAAAATTTAATATGCGGGCACAACACATACAAACACTTATCCACACACACGCACGCGTACAGACACATAATATTGTTAAACCTTTATTGCTTTCCGGTTCAAAATTTGGTTAAATTTAGGTTTGTCTCTGTTATTCTTTCTTATACCCGTCATTGTTTCCATAATAATCATCTTCGGCGAACATCATCATCATCGTCATCATCATTAACATGTTAAACAATTAAGTTTTGTTTTGTCACTCATCCATAACAGTTTTTCCTAATGCCCACTTGCTGTAACTGTGGCTGCTGTTGTTCTTGTCTGTTGCTGTTGTTGTGTGTATTATCCACTAAAAAAAAGCTTTAAACATTTAAAACAACCATTGATAACAATAGCAACAACACCAACAACAATAACAAAAAAAGCAATAATAATAAGTCATTCAACCAAACCAGGCAACCAACCAAATGAGTATAATAAAATAAAAATTCAGAAATACCAGACAGACTACGCTGGTATTCCACTCGAATACGTGAATAGGTAAAGTCACTTAATATGCCTGCACTTTATAAACTAAAACACTAACTAACAACAGGGTGTAGACCTTTTAAAATGTGCGGGCCATTACAGTCTAAATTATTTTTATTATTATTAATTTTTTTTTTTAGAATGAAATAGGGAAACATAATTGTTACATGGACTAACTCCCAGAAGTGGCTGTAATTCAGATTTGGGAGGGCAAATCAATAGACCGCCTTCAAGTTTTATTTTTTTCTTATTGAAGTGCATGTATTCCGATCAGCGAATAATAAGCGATCACGAGGAAAAAATATTAGTGAACAATGTATATAAATTGGAAAATTTATATTTTCATATCTCGTTGGAAAGGGTCTTCCTATTGGGTCTTCCGATCTGTCAAATTAATTGTTATATATTCAGTCTGCATTAAAAAATACATGCAAATAATAAAACTGTTTTATTAAAACGTAGCGCACCCATTTTGCGATCGTCATACTGACAGGACTATTCGCAATGCGTTGAATAAATTTGGTACCATTTTTTCATTAAACGATGGAACTTCACCCGTACGTCGAGGAAACGCAAGGTCTGCAGAAAAACTTGTCGCTGTCCGTGAAAGAGAATTCGAGAACGCTGACCAGGCCATCGCTGTCAACAGGGCGAGCACTACATATCATTGATTTGCCAACTTCTTTTGGCCTTAGTTTTCTGATGATTAATAAAAAATTGTTGGAATAACAATTCGCAAAACAAAACTTCTGAGAACTTAAGAACTTAAGCCAAAATAATAACTTTCAAATTGAAACACCACAATACGCAAAAATATTAAAGTTGTCACCATTTTGTTGGCCAGCCCTTTTAATACTCCTGTTGCTGGAAAATTTTCTTTACACACGAGCACATATTCTAATTTATTCTAACATTTTCGGCATGTGCTGTGTTTTGCAGACTTTCACGCTTTTCAACCCAAAGAAATAGTTTTTCTTCAAAGCCAACGTACGAGTACAAAACACTAGATAAACAAATTTCTCAAGCGAAAAAAAAAAAAATTAGAAATAAATAAAAATTTGCATATTTTTCTTATTTATTTTCGACTTGTTAAATGGGTTACAACTCTATACCACCAACTGGTAGTTCGTATGCAGGTATTTTAAACCGTTTTTGACGTTGAACAATTTTATTTAGAAATACTTCGTTTTATTTTTGTGGCTTAAAAGAGCCGTAGTTTTTGTTGAATTGTAAATTAATTTTATTTGAAATTATAGGCGATAGAGAGGTGACTGAATATCTGATAAGATTAATGATTTTTTAATTTCTTATATATATCCAAAACGTTGCCAGAAAAGGCGGGAAATGAACGACTATAAAACAGTTGCAATGAAATGATTCTTCGATTAAAAAAGAAACGTTAATTAAAGTGTGCCATAAGTAGATACTTTTTGATTTACATGTTTTTTACCTCAAAGGCGATTTCTCTAAAAACTAAACCACTTTTAAATTAACGCCCTGCATTATTATTATTATATTTTTGAAGCACACCATCATTAAAACTTTATCTTCCCCTAAGCAATAATCTCAAACTATTTTTCATGATAAAACTTCCAAGAGACGTTTACATGTTAAGCGATTAGGGAGTTAACAAAATGCACTCCTGCAGCACATGTCTAAAATAGTAAATTATAAATGTAGTGTAAATATATCTGGAGCAACAAACAACATGTCAAACATGTTTAAATACGTGAAGTTGGTATGTTTGCACCATCAGCGTTGTCGTTTTTGTTGAACAACACGATTAACACTTGGAAATGTGTTGGATGTTAAAATTTTTAATAGTGAAGATTGATTTCTATCATAACAGTTCTCAAAATTTTTTTTAAATTTAGAAAATTTTAATAGATCATTTGATTATACATACGGGCAGCATACATTTTTTATAAAATAGGCCTTAGTTGACATGAAAATCAGTGTTTATTCTCACTTGTTTATAAATATAGAGCATGAGAGGATTAACGTGTTCATGCATGCTCAATCGATAGAAAAATTATCTATAAATTAATCTAATTTATGGGCAATTTATTACGAATCAATCACGAAAAAAATTTATATATTTTATGATCAAGTTCATGCACGTTCATGTGATCGTAAAATAGATAATCCGCAACGGAGAGATACAACGAAAACGCTAAAAATTATGAATTGGCAACACTATTGATTTTACATGTGCTTTAGTGAATTCGTTTTTTTTTGGCAGAATTAAACGAATCGGTAACTCCAGGGAGTTGGAAAAGAGTAACGAAAACGAATAAAGGCGAAAAACAAAAGGTGCGTTAGAAGCAACAACCCTTATTAATGAATTAGTGCGTAAACATTTTTGCAAAAGACCAGCAACAACAACTACGATAACAAAGAAAAACAGCTGTTAAAAATATCCATAAACATGCATCTGTTTATTGAAGTGTTCAGGTAAATAACTTTTCGAACACAATTTATTACAGGGCTCATATAAAATTTAGAAGTTTAATGCATTTCAGCCTATTGGAAACCTTCAAAAATATATAACAAAAGTGGTGAATTAAATTGTAATTAAATTGTTTTTAATGACAGATAATTCAATTTTGTGTAGAGATAATGCGATAATCACACGAATGACATTTCAAATGACTTTAAGTGCAACATAAAGGGGCGGGAAATAATTGTTGAAAATGTGGTTTTAAGAATTTAAAAATATCAACACGGAAATGTAGCACTTTAAAGTCAATTTTGTTAAATGTTTAAAGAAAAAGAATACTCGAAATAGTATCCTGTTTTTAGGAAAAAAATTTCCAGATGCTTCAATTCGTACATACACAAACTTTCAAAGGGCAATTGGGAGTTGCATAATGAAAGTCATAGTGGGCTTCGATTTGAAAGACACTCCATTTGATATAAAATTAATCTAATTTTTCTACACTGTGATTTATTTTGATGAAATTAAGCCACGGCCAGCCACATCTGTCAAATATTTAAGGAAATAAGCGTAAACAATAATAATGTCTGCTTAAATATATTTAGCTAATTAAAACATTTTCAAAATCATCTGTTTATTTGGTTCCATTTGTCGGGAATACACATGAAATATTATTTTAAAAAAATAATGATGGTTAGTTATTTCGTCAAATATTTGATAGATGTGAACGTAGCTTTAGTTTATAATGGTAAACAATAAAACTATTTAACAATGCGGAACGAAAAATAAAATTTATATCTAATATATTTCAAACCTTCCCCCTATTTTGTAACTGTTTGCCAACATCTTGTCACGACAATATCAGAAAGAAAACTCTTCTGTACTCTTTTCCTTCTGAATGAGTAAAACGTCATAATTGAATTGACTTGAAACTCAATTAATGCCTCAAAATTAAATTTGAAAATTTCTGTTTATTTACTTGAGAAACTATTTCTAGAAAATTTTAAATAGCAAATTTTAGTTTTAAATTTTCTTCTTTTACAGATTTTATTTATAAAATAGGAATAAATTTTGAGTGCATTCAACAATCCTACAAATTTATTGAGAACTTTGTGAGTTAAAAAAATTCACGTATAAAAAACTTAATTATCATTCAATTGTTTGCATAAATAATTACTTGCCATGAATAAAACATGCTTTTTTAATTTGTAAAATTAACAGCCATAAGAAATATATCAACGACAGTTGTGGAACTCTTTAAAAAGTGCTCCATTAAATTTTTTCTCTTAAATAAATTTCATGTTTTTCAACTACACGATTTTGTAGTTAACAATTACAAAACGAACATTTCTTTAATTAACAATATTTGATTTTTCCCTTAGCCCTTTTATTTATATCAAATCATGATTTTAATTAAAAATCTACAGAAAAAGAAGAAAAAGTAACATGGGAATCTTAAATATATTTCAGACATAAATTCATTTTACACACTGGCCCTGCCAAGAAATTAAGACAGAAATTGTAAAATAAAACTGCTAAAGAAACAATTTCATATCATCACGATTTGTTGGGTGCTGAATTGAAACAAAAAGGAAGCAAAACATTCTTAACTTTTATAGTTTTTTGTTTTATTTGCTACTTTAATTTCTTGGCACAAAAATGCCGCTCTCAAGATTGCTGGAGATTATGATGGTGCAGAAAATGTTATGTTGAAGAATAAAATCGATTGATTTTGTGGAAAGAAACTAAAAAACAAAATTTATATATCAAATAATTTGTCTGGTCAACTAGTTTTTGATGCAAACTTTTATTATTTTTATGTAAACATTTATATAAAAAAAGAAACACAAATACGAGGTTTTCTGTCTCTGCGAGTTGAGCTAAAAGTTGCGCAAGAAATCTTGCTCTGTTTGAGTCAAGATTATATAAAGTCATATTGAAATAAATAAACTATTTCTCAATTAGTTTTTGGCTGTCGAAACATCACTGGTTGTTTGTTTTGTTTGGAAAATATTATTCTAGTATTTCGCTTTTTCAGTGTCTGAAATTGAAATCTTTACAAAATCATGGAAGAGCTCTTCACTGGCTTAGTGTTTCTTAAATAGTTGCCATTATTGTGAGCTTATGCTCGAGCAAACTGCAACATGGACCGATAAAGCTGCTTTTCGGTAATTTATTTAATAAAAAAGTATGATGGTTTAAAATATATTGAAAAATATAAAGAATCTCTATATCGAGACTGATCTTTTTGGACCGGATTAAAGAGTAACGAGTAGTTGTGGTGAATTGTTGCTGGTGTAGATAATCGCTTGCTTCAAGAACCTCTACCTCGCCTTGATCAGCTGTCTTTCTTTCTTAACGTTCTTGCTTAAGTTCGGGTTGTGTCAGCTTATCGCACTGTTTCGGCAGCAGCGGTTTTCGTAATAAGTGGAGGGATATCTATTGATCTTTTGTCGTGTGAACGGCAGGCGAAATGGGATTTCAAGAGTGGCGGTCCTGTAAGTACTGCTGAAGAGCGAAGATCCCGAACACTTCAGCGATGGTAGACCAGGTGAAGCACAAAAGCCGCTGGTAGATGATCGATGAGGCTCATCTCCAACATAGAGGAGTGGGCACAAAGAATATTTGGGAAGTAAACTACTTATTGACACAGTTTCGGTCAGGGTATGGTTACTGCCTCCAATATCTTACCGCATGGGCAAGACAGGGAACGCCTTCTGCATGTAAGTCAGCACGATAAAGACACACACTTTAACTGTAACAAAAGGCAGACGGCGCGAAGCCACCAAAATCATCAGATTGGTGGACTTACTCCTGATAACGTTGTAAGCAAAATGCTTGAAGGAAGTGATAAATGGACTGAATAAGACAACTATGTTGAAGACATTTTATGGAGGAAGAAAGCTCACACCTATAGATCCTCAGTATAATCAATTACAAGCACCACAATGGCTGCGTATGATGGACCCAGACATGGCCACATAAAGAGTCCTTTTTCAGGACACTGTTTCTGGGCCTTATCGCCTGCTGTAGAGAAGGCAAATGCCAGAAAAGGAGGAGGGATTGTTTTAGTGGAAACACCACTCGACGCAGTTGACGACGGTCACTGTAAGTGTGAGGGCATTTTAAACCCTCCTCACTCGCCAAAAAAAGTCTACAAGAAGAAAATAAATTAATTTCATTTTTTAAGCTTTTTTGCTTTTGTTAAACAAGACGAAAAGTTGCTGTACAACTCCTATTTTCACCGGTCATAGGACAGCTACAGAATAGACTTAAAACATCGTTCATGCATGCTACAGACTTGGTTTTACCAGTGGAGTCAGCCGCAGCAAACATAAAAATTAATCTATTTCGATAGAGATAAAAAATATTTGCTTTCTCAACCTGTAAAATTTACTATCACTTTGATTTCGTTAATTCTACAAGCTCCTGCCCTCGTACATAAACTGGTCTCAAAATCAATAGCAAAAGAAAAAATGTCTAAGAAACAAACAACTTTTTGGGTGGCACTTAAAGTTTACACACTCCATCAGACAGGCGTTTAAGAAGGAAAAGAGAATTAAAGACAAACAGTTGGAATCTAAAATTGTTTTGGAGTTGCATTAAGTTGGAAATAATTTTTTTTATTTATTTTTGTTCAAACACGAGACATTTTACAAAGTTTTGTCGTATAGAAAACAACATGAAATACCTGAAGTCATTAATACGATTATTATCGGAGTTGTTCTTTTAAATAATACAAACTCAAACCTTTTAGTGCTCGCATTTGTTTTTATTTTCTTACAAAAAAGAAAAAAATTATGTGTATTTAAAAAAATCAAAAAAAAAAAACTACGGATGTGATCATAATTTTATAAGTACCGACAGATGATGTGTTTGTTTCCTTCATTTAATTTCTTCATGACGTTTTTTGCCCCGGTGTAACTTTTAGCATCAGTTGTGCTTCTTCTTCTTCTTCTTCTTTTGTAGAAATAGGTCATTGTTTTTTGTGTTTAGCCTTTTATTCACTATTCACGTCGTTTTATGATTTTTTGGTTTATTTTACAATTTCAACAGTTTTTATTTTTTTACGTACGAGTATCTAGACTAATTCACTTTTACTGAAACTCGTTATTTATGTTAATGTTATAATTTCTCCTTTTTGTTTTTGTAATATTAATGAGCCAAATATGTGCATAGAATATCGGAAACAAACCCACAAAACCACGTTTAATTTCATGATGTATTAAAGAGACAATTGCGGAAATAAAGTTTAATGAAGCAGAAGAAAAATATTATCAAAAAAGCATTGTTTTGTAATGAAAATTGTGCATGTTGAATGCACTAAATAAACGAATGAATACTTATGGGAAAAGCAAATAAGTAAATCTTATTTCAGATGCTAATAAAGACTTCATTCCAGCACGGTGACAGATCTCTGTTAACCTGTTAACAGAGCACTGTTAAGCATGAAAAATCTGAGTGTATGCGTTCCAAATGGAATATTGGCCACATTTCTGGACACACCTTGGCAAAAATTAACAGAACATCCAACTAGGTCCTTAGCTTTGATAATAAGTTAATACTTTGGTGTAGCTGTGCCGAAAAGCTGTGATTTTTTCTGTACAAAGATTTTAAGGTTCTAGAGAGAATAAGCCAGGATCCTGGGAAAGCGGGAACGTGTGGGCGACTAAATTTTGTTTCGTTTTGAAGCTCTTGAGGCCCACTACAACGTCCAAAAGTCGAAACCCTTAACATTTGCGTTTTTAATAAAAAAAATTTGGACTCTAGTAAAATTTCACACACGGAAACTCTCTGAAGGATGAATTTGAAAAAAAACGGCAATATTGGGACTTTTGGAAGTATCGCGGAAGTGACTTCTGGAAGTATCGCTGAAGTTACTTCTGGAAATCTCGCGGAAGTGGCTTCTGGAAGCATCGCGGAAGTAGCTTCTGGAAGCATCGCGGAAGTGACATCTACAGTCTAAAACAAGTAATCGAGCAAAGGAAATTGTACTGTTGCATAGTGTAATCAATGATGAGGTTACCTCAATCACAATTATTTTAGGCATAACAATTACCTTTGGAGTTTAAAACTTGCTCATGTAAATTGTATTTTAAAAATATTATCACGACTTACCTCCAACTCTGCACAATTCCACAATCCCATAGTGCTTCATTACAATAATTAATATCAAATTGCCCAAAACACATTAAATGATTATTGATTAAAGTTTTCCACAAACCATTTTTGCATACTCGATTTGATTCCATATGCTATTAATAACACTATTATCTACAATAAATACTAGACTATATTGAACGCAAGCAAATAAAACATAAAACAATATGGACTCAAATGCATAAATAAACAACTTTAATTGCGAACAAACATGGACAATCAATCGCAAGTCGTGTTACAGCAAACAACAATATTGTAAAATAATAAAATTATTTGCATAAATTATAAAAGCTAAATTAGGCTAATCATATGCCAGCGATAGATGGAAACTAGACGCAACTGAGTCACTTTGCAACAACTCTGCGTTCTATGTGTGTTTCAATGTTTGACTCTCTGGCTGTCCGTCTGTCTATCTGTCTTTACACGCACTAATTTGAGCGAGTGTACTTGGGTAATTGGGTGCTTGAGTACAAGTATGACTGGCTTTTGATGAAGAATGAAAAGAGCTCCGTTTGCCAACGACAGGCAATCAAATAATGAATATTCCAAATGGGCCTGTTAAATCAACCATTTAAATACTTATAAAAAAAATAAAATAAAAATAAAAAAATTAAATAAATTGTTAGTTTAATTGTATGAAAAATTTAAATAAAATTTTTAAAACAAAGTAAAAACATTTCAAAGTTCATAAAGTTCAATTTAATTACATTTTTAATGTGAAATTGTACGTGTTGGTTGCCTAAATGCCAGACATGTACACACTCATTCATAATGGCGGTCGGCAAACACAAATTAACACTCTGTGAATTGTATTTATCGTGTCTCATCATTTTCATTGCCATCGTCATAATTTTTACACTCATAAAATACACTTGGCGGAAAAGTATCTGGAATCAAAACATGTTTTTATGTTTGAAAGAAAATTTTTTGAGCTGTTGGTTTCGCTTGTAATACTTTTTATAGAATTCGGAATGTCGTTTCATATTTGTAAAATAAAATTATAAAAAATTTGTGTGAGATATCATAAGAAATTGTTATTCGTTTATAAGACCTATTCCTACCATTATGTGTGGAATATATCATTCAAATGTCCCCCACGGCTACTCTAAGTGGAGCGCAACCATGACTCTGAGGTGAATTTAACTGATAGCGTGGCTTATGCTGGCTTGGGGACCGCTGTGGTTATTCACATCACTAAAAAGTATAACTGCGTGAAATCACAGGATCTTGGTGGCCAGTTCATACCAGCTCCACGTGAGATGAATATGTTATTGAATCGCGGCTTGAAGAATATTCAATGCGGCATGAGCTGTGTGCTACGTAAAACCACCCTGTTAAAACCACAAGTCAGTGATATCCAATTCAGCCTCAAAATCAGTTGGTAATCCCGAAGTGCAAAATATATAGAATGCTGTATTCTCTGTATATTTTACACTGAGCAAAAATTTTTAGCTAAATTATATCACGGTAGAAGGAGTGGTAAAAATGGGAACACGCAGATGCTTTAACATATGTAAGGAGTTTGTTTGAACATGGAAATAGGCTAAAAAGCATAGAAAATATAGAATTCGGCAATCTGCTAAAGCAAACTAAAATGGCAACACTGTTTGCTTTTGCTTTGTTTAAATATGGGTTTTTGTCCAAAAGCGATAGTTTTCCATCACTATTTCTAATTCTGTGCGGTGGAAATCAGCCCTTGACTTGATAATAATGGGTAATTTTTTAAGAGCTTTCGGATTTGATTAAAAAAATAATCATAAAATATAGAGAACTGCATGAAATCTTTGAGTCGGTATAACGATCTATATAATTAAATTTTTAAAAGTGATTTCATGGGATCCCCTCCATGGCATACCTCACGTATAAATTCTTGAATAATAACTTCCAGTACCTCCACCACAGCGATCTTGTCCTTGTACACATGAGCCTCAAGATAACCCCACAAAAAAATAAATAGAAAAAAATAGCCTAAAGGCGAGAAAAAATTTTTTAAGCATCGTACGGAAGCGCTCCTCATTCCCACTTATCATAATTAACGGTCATCAACAATACTGGCGGATACAGCTGCTACATTTCGCTCTCTTCACACTTTTCGTATGCGTTTTGGCGGTTGTGTAATATGGCGCGAAATTCACTTACTAGATTCCAAATATTATGCTCATAAGATGGCCCAAAACAGACCATAAAATGCACGTTTCATGGTTTAATTTTAGACCAAACTGAACATGTTAGACGAAAACAGTTGAGCTGCCACAGAGCGGCCAAAAATTATTCTTTATTAAACATCTCTAAATATAACACATGGCAAATTTTCTATTGGCCAGCAAAGTAAATTTATCCTTTAAAAATAATAACAATAAAAAATGCTTGCTTAAAATGTTGACGAATGTGTGTTAACAGTTTTTTTTAAGCCAAATAAAAGATGGTCATGTTAGTTTGTTTACACTTAACTGTAACTCTTTGAAAAGCTTTTTGTGTTGATGGACTGTCACATATTTTCTAGGTTATGTGAAATGGTATTGAGTTCGTTTATATTACCCTCAAACCAATTTAGTTGGCCATAAAAAGGTTAAAAAAAGCTATAACCAGTTTATAGCACACACACATGGAAATCAGAAATATTGACGTCGTTACGGTCTTTTTAAAGAATTATTGTAATTTATTTACTTTCTTTGTGTGAATACAATGAGTTAATTGAAAATTTAAATTTAACAAGTGAATGCATAGAATAGACTGCGGAAGAATACGGCGAATCATAAAAAACGGTGAGAAAATTAAATGAAAGACGATGTTAACAGTCGGTCTTTGTTGGACGGCAATTGTTATTCTGTATAAAAGTTTAAAACCTTTAAAAGTTTGAGTGTTAATTGTTTTTAAGATAAGAATGCCAATGGAATCTGTTTTAATAGGCAGAGATGGTTATTTCTTCTTTTTTTTAATTGACTTTTGTTTACAGGGTTGGTAAAGCAGTTTGGTTGAAGTTTTATATATCCAAAACAGAACGTTTGCAAAAAATATAAATATATAGAATATTTTTTGTGGAAAAATATATTCTAGAGAAACGGGTGTTTTTTTTAAGATGACTGAGAACTTGTCATGATAACAAAAGTCAAACATTTTAAAATTATTGTTTTATTGTAAGATAAATTCATGGAATAATATATCAGACGCTGCCATGTAGTGCATCGGTTAAATTTTCTTCTATTTTTTCCATTGTATCTGATCTTATAGAGTCAATTATGACTTAGCTGCCAATGCTTCAAGAGTTAAAAGCAGAGAACAATAACGAATTGATGTTTCGGCATCCACTTTAGTACATGTCGATGTTTTTGAAACCAGAAGAGTAAAACTAGTGCGAGTACGATCATGTACGATCAATAACTGCACTAGGCCAATTATTTTACCCATAAAATGGAGGAATTGCTCCATGAATTTAGCGAAAAGATTTATATATTTTTTCAAGGTTAATCTTCTAAATTGGAAACGTTTATGATAACATGCAAAAACTGATTGACATTCTCAGCTGTCAATTCATACACAGTTATCGATAGTTCTTGTGCAGTTGAAAAAACACCCGATATATTTTTTAGTCCTCTAAATAGTCAAGCCAGTTGTTCTGCAGTTTCGTGTAATTTTAATTATAATAAATTTAAAATAATAATAATAATATTTTCTATAAAACGTTCTGGTTCAAGCTAAACATCAAATAATTTATTTTGAATTTTTGGAGGCATCAAATGTTAAATATTTCATTATCTAAATTCCCCAGCTCTTAAAAAAAAACACCAGATTTATATCCTGTACATTTTCAATAACTCCTTAATTTTCCAAAACTTGTTTTTATTCTAATTTCTTTACTTATTTACATGGTGCGAAAGGTGTGCATTTTTAATTTCAACAAAAAAAAAAAAAAAAGTCGGATGGCATAACAATGGCTCAAAGTACTTGAATATTATTTGGCAAAAATGTCACATGAACCATGATTGAGTGCATGAGTTGAGTGGTTGGTGCATTCAAATTAAAAAAAAAGGAGAAGAATAATCCTTGTGTTCCGATTACAGTTTGGAAAATATTGCCTGAATAGAATGAACATAAATGTTAATGTTAAGCTGCCACATTCATTTTTCTAAACTTATAAAAGAAAAGAAGGTAAATGCATTTAATGTGCTCTCGTTTATTATTTTAGACGGAATATTCTTATTATATAATTTTTCCTTTTCAATATTTGTCAATTACGGCCGTATTGTATTTGGGAACAATGTGCTTGCGAGTAGACTCAAGAGATTTTTATATCGATTTTTTTTGTTGGTTGTTTTTCATGTTCAGAATTGATAGAACATGACATGAATAGAGATTTAATTTTTTGTATATTCGAAAGAAGAAAAAAAAAACATAAAACAGGGCGGAATTTAGAAACTTGAAGTTTGGGTGTTGCTTTAATGATTTAGGGGCTCGAAGGGAATATCTGAATTGTGGATGAACGGAAGTGAGGATAAGGAACAAACATTTTCTCTTGCCATCCCCGCATTGAATTGTGTGTGTTAACTTCTCTAAAACAGAACAAGAAATATATTTTTATTAAATTATGTAGGGAAAACTTTTTTGTAAACACTTTATTTTTTAGAAATCTAAATTTGTTAAAAAAGAGTGGACACATTTTATTTAAAATTAAAAAAATTAAATAAGGATGACTAATTTTGGTCAATTAGGATTCTTTAAGTCGAAAAAGAAATCAGAATCAGTAGAGGCATTTACAAACAGTTTGTATTGTGTTCTGTTGATGTGTAAATAGAATAATTGCCTTTTCCTTTCTTAATAAAATAATTCGATTACGAAGAAGTCAGCTTCGAAAGAACCATCGGCAACTAAAAAGTATTTGAGAACAGGAACTACCGGAATGCGGTATTAATAAATATCGAATATTTTTTTTAAACTTTGCAAAAATATATAATTGGGAATTATATGTTAAAAAGAAAAACAAAAATATAAGAAAAAATTTTAACTGCAAACCAGTTTTTTTAATTATTCTATAATTTTGAGCTCCTCGAGCTAAAACGCTGTTATTTTAATTTTCAAATCAACTGATTCCCACTTGCTAGACGCTGATTGATATATGTAGTTTTCGATGACCATAAAAGAATCGAAAACCCTAACTAATCAGATATATAATTTCGCAGTTTTGAAAAAATTTCACTTTATTCGAATTCTCCTGGTTCGTGGTCGACGTGTTCTTTTAATCTTGATTAATTTCTGAAACCGATCGGTAAATCCGTTTAAAAGCTATTAAATAAAAACACTTGAAAACATGTTTTTTTTCTATTTCTTTTTTGCTCTTTTTCATTATTATCTTAATAATTGTTGCAGCCAAAATTTGCTAGTGTGGACCGGGACTAACTATTATCTCACTTATCCATAATCTTCAACACGGCAACAGTTTGCCTTTTTCGTGTTTCTTCAGATGGAAGTTTTTTTATTATGTTTCATTTAGAATTTTTTTAAATCAATATTGAATTTTAGATGATGATACACAGTTCGAAAAGTAATCGCATTATTATTAACGAGATTTTAAAACTTTTCAAAGAATTTCAAATAAATTTCCATTTATCTGCTTAAATTAATTATGTGTGCTGGAAATTACCGTATCTTTTACATTTTTTTTTATTTTTTTCGAAATATTATTGCCTCTTACAGTTTTATTATATTCTATTTTATTGCCGTTTTTATTTGATTTGATTCAAGTCTCCTCCCACACGCCGACTTCAAAGATTTTTATTGATTATCTATTCAAATTCTTATTTTTTTTATTGTTTTCAAATGTCATAAACGTAAATGTGTTTTACAAAAATTGTATATTTTCCACGTCTTAAATTTAAATATCCGTTAGTTTAATTCTAACACCAAAATATGATGGCAAAGATTATTGATTATAATTTTTTTTGTATAATTTTATACAGCGTCATAAATTATGCCATATTTTTCGATTCATGAATTAATTAATTATTGTATTAAAAACATGTTCCGGTAGCTGTTAAAGTATTTATTTATATTGAATGTATTTTAAGTATTTGATCAGCGCCGTTAGAATTGTAAATCTCAAATCATTTATAATATAATAGTGGCACTCACTGTTTGTAGCAAATTTGCAACTTTTGCAAATTGCAGAAATTAATCAAGATTAAAAGAATACGTCGACCACGAACCAAGAGAATTCGAGAAGAGTGAATTTTTTCCAAAACTGTGAAATTATTATTCGATTCTTTTATGGTCATCAAAAACTATATCAATCACAACGTCTAGCAAGTGGGAATCAGTCGATTTAAAAATTAAAATAATAGCGTTTTAGCTCGAGGAGCTCAAAATTATAGAATAATTAAAAAAAACAGGTTTGCAGTTAAAATTTTTTTTATATTTTTGTTTTTTTTAAACATTTAATTCCCAATTATATATTTTTGCAAAGTTTAAAAAAAATTTTCGATATTTATTAATACCGAATTCCGGTAGTTCCTGTTCTCAAATATTTTTTAGTTGCTGATGGTTCTTTCGAAGCTGAATTCTTCGTAATCGAAATATTTTATTATGAATATATTCCAATACTATTCAAATTGAATAAAATGTTATTATATATATATATATATATATATATATATATTATAATTTTTGTAGATTCTAGAAGATACATTTCAAATTCATTCATTGTTGCAGATACATTTGAGATGTAAATATATAAAAATATACAGAAATAAACCCCAGCTGTGCTCTTAAGTGGAATACCACTTTTCAAAATCTGTTCCCCGTTAATATTTTAAAGTGCCTTTTCCATGTGTAATACACATGACATATTTTCAATTACAGTGCATTCTATTTTAATGCCCGTACCGGCAACTGGTTGGTAGAATTAATTACCAGCACAATGGGTTTAACTGATAATCTTTAGAAATATAATACCAGAGTTGATTATAATAAAAATAGTTACTTTGATTAATTAAGTTTTCAGTCCCAATAGAGAGAGAGATTTGAAATGTAACTTTAAACTCGACTAAAGTGATTAATTGATTTGTACAGCCAAGAGTTTTAAATATGGCCGGCCGTTTTTATTAATTGGTCGCCAGTGTAGAGTGCCTTCAAGACCTCTTAGACATTACAGGGTTAAGCATAAATCAACTGCAAGTTAATAATAAAAAAAAATTAAGATTACATTTAATGATTTCCATTTTGGTTTAATATTTTTCCCACAAAACAAATATTTATTTGTTTGATTTTCCATAATTCTTATCAATTTTTAATTCATTATGAAAACAAATTTTCAATATTTATAATTCCATTTTATGCCAAGACTATTAAATAATTATACATTTAAAGTTAAAAATAAATAAATATGTATCTATGTGCGTAAGTATTGCATGTGTATGTGTGCCTGCATGTACACAAATTTATAAGTTAAAAATGTCACTGCCAGTGCTGACATTTAAACCGGCCGTTTTCCATTTAATTTTCTTTTAATGTCTCTTTTATTTACTTAACACTTTAACACACATCCTCTCTGTAGTGCTATTTATCATTTTTCATCAGTTTTCATTGTTATTGAGCGGCATTTGTAAATGTATTTCTTTTTTTCAAATAATTTCCCAAAACATTTTCCATGGAATTGTAATTAAATTGAATTTCAAATATTTTTATCAGCTGTTTGTCTTTCAGTGACTTTTTTGTTATTGTTTTTTGTTGTATTTTTATTTTTTCAAGAGTAAGAGACTTGACATTTTTGTCTCAACTGTCAATAATGTTTATGACACAGTTTCAAGTTTAAACGAAAATAAATTTGTTGGAATGTTTTGTGATAAAAGATAAAACGAAAAACTGTTGGCAGAGATGAGTTTGACAATGCAGTTTTAGAAAGTGCTTTGTTCATGTGTGTGTGTGTGTAAATAGTTTAAATATTCTTTGTGATTCACTGTAATTCGTGTGGGTGGGGTCTGTTGAAAATAAATTATAAAATATTAAAATGCTTATAGTGGACAGTGCATACTCGAGTATATGACAACAACTACTGCCCATGTTAATAATCAGGTGCAATGAGATAAATATTTCACACACACACACACACACACACACATACATACACGTACCGACATAGTGATGGGTTTTCAGAATTAGTCAGGGAAGCTTCTTACGAGCTCAAAACGCGAGATATAATGAGAACTCGATTTTTTACAAAAGAGGGTAAAACCAATAACTGCAAATTTTTTTAAATTTTAGTTAAAATTCCGAAAAACGTAATTAAGCACTGCAAATGCTGAGATTAAAAAATTTATTGTAATTCGAGCTGGAAGTTTTTATTAAAACAGCAAACAAAGAAAAAAATGTATAAAACAAAGAACAGAGACAACAATCGAAGTTTGAGGCGGCATTTTAATAAAAATAACAAAAATAAAGGAATAGTTTACGTACTCGTAAATTTGCTGTTAATGCATTTGCTATTAAAGCTCAATTCAATATTTATTGATAAGAATGTTTTCTTTTTTAATATTTTTTTTTTCGTGATCTTTCATTTTCGTATTTGACGAAATGACGACAAATGAAAGCCATTATTGAATTTGACACATCGAACGAGCAGCAGTGAATGGATGAATGAACAACGAATGCATGAGTGAGTGACTGCGAAATTATGCTGGCCTCCTCTCATACACTAGAATTTTCTAATTTGTATTAGTGGCATGCACGCATACATGCGAAGCACATACTCGTGCATACCCAGAAACAGATGTTTGTTTTTGTTGAAACTTGAAAAAGAGAAATGCTGATGCATATCGATTGATATTCATTTAGACAATAAAAAAAACCCTCTTTTTTTAATTTCACAAACAGAAGAGGCCGTTGTTCTTTTTATTTTTTCTTCTTCTTCTTCTATGCAATATATTTTTGGTTAATGAAAATGATTTCCCCTTCTTCTTTTATGGTTTTTCTTATGGCAGGCAGGCATTAATCATTAATAATTGTGTAAATGGAAAAGATGCAGCGCTCTTCTCTGCCATGGGAACTGATTGAAATTTATTACAACTTTTACATTGTGTTTTTGTAATAGAAATAAAAAAAATATTATATGAAAAAGAAATGAACATGTTTTATAACAAAATATTTAAAATTTGTTAATAAACTTGAAATGTTTTCCAAGTTCACAATTATGTTAAAGAAAATTTTGTGGAAAAGATGAGCTGATGATGGCCATAAAATTACTTTATTTTTTCGTTGGCTGAAGAAAATTATATTGTTTTTGGTGTGGGTGAAAAGCTGGTGGATGGCTTGCATGAAGAAGGCACATGAAGAAAAAAATTTACAGACAGAATGATCATAAAAAAAACTATATCTTCTATATTCCTATGCAGGGACATATGGTTGCTGAAAATGCAAAACACCTATTCTCGAAAAAACGACTATAATTTTCGCTACAAAAATTTAATATTTAAAAAAAATCGCGAAGTTATTGACCTCACCACGTTTCGAAAAATTAAGTTCTCATCAGATCTCGACATTTTGAGGCGTTACGTCTTACTCACTTCCAGACGTTAATTGAAAGATAGTTTGAATTTCACAATAACAATTTACATTGCAGTCGTTCTTAAATCATCCAGACGACGTTTGGAAGATAGTTTGTTGTTTCCAACAGCAGCCAAAAATGGCATGTGCCGTTATGGATATAATAAACAAAAACTTGTTGAAGTAACGCAGAAGGGATTTCTTGAAGTAACGCAGAAGAGACCTGTTGAAATAACGCAGCAGTGACTTCTTGAAGTAACGCAGAAGTCACTTCTGGAAGTAACGCAGAAGAGACTTCTGGAAGTAACGAAGAAGAGACTTCTGAGAGTAACGCAGAAGAGGCTTCTGGAAGTAACGCAGAAGAGACTTCTGGAAGTAGCGCAGAAGACACTTCTGAAAGTAACGCTGAGGAGACTTCTGGAAGTAACGAAGAAGAGACTTCTGGAAGTAACGCAAAATAGACTTCTTGAAGTTACTTCCGGGGGGTACAACTTCTCAATACGGAAGACGATTCTACGATAAGAAAATTATCGCAGTCAATGAGTTTCAACTTCTTAGCGTCACTTCTGAGTCACTTCCGCGATAGAAAATATTGGTAGGGTGTATGTATGTGTGTGTGTCTGTGTGTGTGTAAGTATGTGGCCTGCTTATAACTTTGAAACGGCCTGACCGATTTCAACCAAACTGATGGCGTTCTACTGAACTTACATATTTTGAAAATTAGAACCGATTTGAACCCGGAGATTTCAGGAAATCTAAAAATTCCGAAGTTATATGTCTGATCAGTTAGTGTTCTCGATTTTTTCATAACAACCGAAAAGTACATCCATCATGACTTATCACATGGGAATCGGTTGATTTGAAAATTAAAATAGTAGTGCTTTAGCTCCAAGAGCAGAAAAGCGTAGTACAGTTTTGCGGTTGAAATTAGCGGGAAGTTGAAGGGATGGCCTTTAGGGTCAACCGTTTCCCATAATTTTTATTGATTCTGTCAATTATCTATTCTATTTCGAGTTTGGCTTATTTTGTACCAGCCGAGAAACTATGCCTGCTGCTAAAATTACTTTTTGTTGTTTAAGGTATTTTGGCGGTTATGGAACGATGTTATGTAGTGTGTGGACAGAGCGCTGTAGTACGATTATCACACACTTTTTTCACATCAAATGATTGACTAATACAATTCCTATTACACGCAATCTAGCAAATTTCACAACTAATACATGCATGCAGAAATATGCATGTGTGTATATGCACATGCATGTGTATGTGTGTGTGCAAATGTGTGTGCTAAAGTTACCTTTGAATTTCAACATAAAATTGCCTCGTAATTGATTTCAACTGTTGATCATCCAGCATTCGCATCAAACTGAAATAGACAACAAGACACAAAAGCAATTTTCCTTCTCATCAGCTGTCATCGGCAGAAAACAGCCGTTAACAGATTTTGTGCATTAGCCAGAGCTGGTTATTCTCATTAGCAATAAAGAAAAGCATATTTTTTTTGAATGATTTATATTTTTTTTTTAAATTTATATGCTACTGTGGTGCAACTACCAGCATATTAGGCATACGCTTCATTAACTTCGTTCTCTCTTTCTTATAACTGGACGGCCGTTCGGTCAGTTAGTCAGTCAGCCAGTCAGTTACAGGCCAACTGTTGTAATTTACATTGTGTTTGGTCATGCAACATGCAACA
Organism: Linnaemya vulpina; assembly: GCA_963675445.1. Classification (NCBI taxonomy): domain Eukaryota; kingdom Metazoa; phylum Arthropoda; class Insecta; order Diptera; family Tachinidae; genus Linnaemya; species Linnaemya vulpina. The sequence continues at coordinate 28,711,477 of OY776277.1, read as the reverse complement.
TGACGTTCAAGCATCAACATCATCAAAGTTTTTATGTTATTTTTTTTTTGTTTCTGTTTTTTTTTTTTTTGTTATGCAGAGAAATGCATAAATAGTCTGGCGGTCATGGCAGGTGCCTGCCCATCGTGTATTAATATTTGCTTCGTTCTTCTATTTATTTATTTCTTTTTTTATGAAAGAATTTTGTATTTAGTTATTTTTTGCGGCCGTAGCTCATTTCAAAACTTCCGCATTCAGATGTGGTGGCAGTTGTTGTTGTTGTTGTTATTGTTCAACGTTAAACATGCAACACTTTAGTATTCAGTAGACACACACAACTACACCACCAACAACTGCTGACAAACTCTGCTTACAACGGAGGGCTTAAATTTGCTGCCTTAGAATGTCATAACATCTCTTTGGTTTGCTGAAAAGAAAAAAAAACGAAAAAATGCTGTCATGCATGCATGCCATTCTTATTGTAACCTTTAATGGATGGTCATAATGTGTCGCTCTTATTGTTATATTTTGGCTCATAAATTCCTGGACGTAAAGCGTAAATAGGTTTTATTATCGAGTTTTGCTTTAACTACAGATTTTATTTAATTAAAGCAGATTGAAAGAGTTTGTTTTCATTCAGCGTTTGAAAAGGGGACGAGAGGTGTCGTGGTATTTTTTTCTCCGTAAACGCGATAAGTCTGTATCTTTTTCGTAATTTATTAACTACAAATAAAAAGGTCGAAATAAAATAGTGATTATAATTTAATAATGCAGAAGAACATCAAATTGTAACGGAGATCTAATAAATGACGCTGTTAATATAAAATAATCGTGTATTTGCTTCTTAATCTTAGGGGAACTAAACTTGCTCGCGTTGCATGTCGTTATTGTGAACCGCTCTAGCAGATATTGTAATTTTTACGGTGAGACTTTTATAATTTAGAAATCTTTCAAATGAATAGATTGATAATTCGAACTGTTTCCCAGGTGCTTTGAAAAATATTCAATATATTGAAATAAATCAGTGTAATTTAGTTCCCTTTGCAGTTTGAGCGACAGCGTGTTAAAATTTATAATGCCCACGTTCTATAGTTTGAATAAAAGTGTTCTATATCGGGTATTTTTTTTTTAGCTGCACGAGAAAACATAGAAATTGAGTTTGTTTTCTTATAGTCTGGTAGATAATTTAATGACAATTATTGTTTAAAAATTATTCCTGCCATCTACATTAAAAACAAAACAAAAAAAAAAGAACTTTAAAAAGTATCCCTTTGAAAGAAGAAGTATATTTGGAAAAAATGCATCCTGCAAAAAAGTAACTTTCGAAACAGCACCTTTTGAAAAATTAACTTTCGAAAAATATAATTTTGCAAAAAATATGTATCTCTTGAAAATAGAACTATTTAAAAATGTACCCTTTGGTAAAGTACCTTTCAAAGAGAGTACTCTCTAATAATAATTTTTTTAAAAGGTACCTTTTGAAAAAAGTACTTTTTAGAAGAAACGTGTATATTATTGAGTACCTTTTCAAGAAAGCATTTTCAAAAAAATTTCCTTTTTTAAAAAGTGTCCCTTAAAAAGATTTATTTAAAAAATGTTATTCTTTTAAGAAATATATTTTTGCTAAACGTTCTTTAATAAAAATTATATTAAAAAAAATCGGTTGGAAAAAATATTTTCTTGAGAAAGTGCATGTCGAAAAAACTTCCTCGATTTAAAGGAAACTTTCACAATAAATACTTATTGAGAAAAGTACTTTAAAAAGTACACCATAAGAAAGTACCTTTCAAAAGAACAGTATATTGAAGTTACTATTCGTAAAGTTTGGTTCTCTAAAGGGGAAAATAGTTTTTTTTTTTTAAATATTCCTTAAAAATTTTTATTTTCAAATAAATATTCGTACCGTTTGAAATGCCAACACCTTGAAAGGAGAAGTTTTATTTGAATATTTTATTTAAACAAATTTCAGAAAATTGTTTAAAAAGTCTTCTTAAAAATGTGCGATTTCATAAAGTATCTTTTTTTTTAAATCAATGACGTACCACAACTCTATAGAAAAAAATACAAATTTTGGTAATTTTAATTTGTTTTTAAATTATTTTTTATGATTCCTTCCTTGGGTTTAAAATTATCACTGGAAGGAGCATTTTGCCTTTGAAATATTCGTTATACGGATGTTTGTCCTCACTAAAATGTCCTGCAAAAATATTTGTCATAAAATATTCGCAAATCTCTGAATATGTAAATTGTTTTATAGTAAAATCACACAAAATCATTTCACTTATAAAATTTAAATTTAAGTAACGCACTTTTTTTTATTTGTACCTCCCAGTCATATCAATTTATAATTTAGAAATATCTCAAGACAGGCAACTGTTTTTACAAGCGGAAAGAAACAAAATTCAAAAAAATTTCTTTAGTGTTCAAATGCTCTTAAGGAAATTGTCAACTATTAATTTGTAAGGCATTAAACAAGAAATCAAATGATGTTGTTGTTGTTATTGTTGTTGTTTGTTGTAAATTTACTTGTTTCTTATCAAATGGAAAAAATCCTTCGTTACTGCAACACTTTGTCTTTCTTTTATATTTCTTACTTTGAATCAACCATAAGATATTTTAGAAAGTGTGGCCTGTTTAAAGTAACGTACGAGTATTGATTAAAGGCTTCCACAGGAGGTCTTGAAATTGTTCGTCAGACAATCCATTTCTTTCAAACATGTTATCAAAACTAACGTTGCAACGAACATATTTTCATTAGACTTTTAAAAAGGTTTCTACGCAGTGTGCGAGACCATGAAATTATTGTTCCATTGAGATTTTTAGTTCATGTTGTGCTGGCACATCTTCAAGACACCTTGTGCAGGCCTCTGGCATGAATCGTTCATACCACACACAGCAGTTGCTTTCATTGGTTCAATTGTAAAAAAGTCAGCATTAATGAACGGCTTCAGCAACCATGAACCCACAATGTCGATGCTCAGTTTCCTCTTAAATGTTGTCACATTGATCTTTGACTTGTTTTTCCAGCTTTCCTTCCATTTAACATACATATTACGAGTAGATAAAATTGGCAAAGTGAAGCAACAAAAAAAAAAAAAAACTGTGGCATGCAAACAAAATAATCTTTGAAAAATACAAATAAAATAGTTGAAAGCAATTGTTACAGCTTTAGCAAAACGGTTAGTAAAAATAATTTGGCTAAAAAGGAGAAAAAAAGAAAACAAAAAATAAGACATGAAAAAATATGTCGTAAGTTTTAAAAATAAAATTTCATGTTAACAACCATTAGACGGACGGACAGTCGGACAGTTAGTTGGAGGATTTTGATACGAAAGGAGAGACATACAAACACACAATAGATGGACAAGCAATATTGCTGGCAACTATTTAATTTAAGTGACACAAAGTAACAAACGATTTTGATAAACAAACAACAAGAAGGAAACAATGCAAACAACTTTTTGTTTGCTTGTCTGAATATCTTTTTGTATGATTCGACAAAACCGAAGCCGTACAGAACATGAAAAGCCTTTCACTTTATAATGCGTTTGCTGTAGCCATTAATATTTTAATTGGTTGTAAGCTTTTCAAATGCAAAAATATTTTCAAATTTGCAATCTTACAAAAGCCGCGGTTTGTGGCAACGTTTCCCAATTCTGTTATATAACATGCAGATCTTCCACACAATCCTTTCCTTTTGTTTTGCTACCACTTGAGCAACCTGTTGCGAGAAGATGAACATGAAATGCTGAAATACAATTCAAACGTAAAGCGTAGTATTTTTATGGTTTTAAGCAGGTATTTTTTATTAGATATTCTGTGTTGCCAACATATCGGAGAGTCATACAAATCTTCAGTCAGTGTGAGAGACCTATGAAACAAAATATCTCTTAGATGCACTCTTTCAGTTTCTCATGCAACTCAGTCCAAAAGACGTTGTTGCTTAAAAATCAATAATAGAAAATACTGAAATAAGTTCCGTCCTGGCGTCATTGTAATCAGAAGTCTGCTGATATTTTACGTTCAAAATAAAATGTATGAGATGCATTGTCGTTAGTGGTTATGGCGCCAACTGTGTTTGACTTGTTACGATATTATTTTTACTTTTTATTTGATTGTTCGATAAATTTGTATTGCGTTAGTTTTACACAAACATTTTCATTCGAACATGATAATTTATTATTAAATAATCAAATAGTTTTTGTTAAAATACTTTTTGGCGAATATTTGATGGGAATTGTTCAATAAAAATAATTATTAAATATTAATTAATTTTTATTGGGTACTATAGTATCATTGTGTTTATATTAATATGTCCACAATATATAACAAAATAAAACTAAATTACAAATAATAACTTTAAAAGAGTAATTTAAAAAATGTACCTTTAAAAATATGATGTTTTCAAAAGTGCTTCTAAAAGGTTATCTGATAAAAAAGTGCTAGCAAAAATCATCTATTATTATCCTTTTAAATAAGCCAATTAAAAGCAGACATTTAGCAAACGTGGCTTTTAAAAAAGTATGTTTTGAAAAAGTACCACATAAAAAATGCCTATTAAAAAAGTACAAAAGTAGCTTTTCAAAAAGTACAATTTAAAAGAGTAAATAAAAAAGGACCTTTATAAAAATATTTTTTTCAAAAATGTTTCTAAAAAGGTACCTATGAAAAAAGTGCCTTCAAAACGTTTCTGTTATTATCCTTTTAAAGTTCATTAAAAATGGATATTTAGTAAAAGTGGCTTTTAAAGAAGGACGTTTTGACAAAATGCTTATGAAAAAAGTACAATTTCAATAAAGTACATTAACAAACAACTTTTAAAAAATATTATTTTGAAAGAGTAAATTAAAAAATATCTTTAAAAATGCTGTTTTCAAAACTGCTGCTAAAAAGATATCTATTAAGAGTGCCTCCAAAATTTAGCCTTTTCAAGTTAATTAAAATGGAATTGGTAGCATAAGTGAGTGTTAAAAAGTGCGTTGTAAAAACAGTACGTTTTGAAAAAAAGCAGAGTTTGAATAAAATATATTAATAAAGTACCTAATAAAAAGGCTATTTGAAAAGAAAAGCTTTTAAAACATTATCTTAAAAATTATTTTTTAAAGAAATATCTTTTAAAAAAGTATCTTTAAAAAGTACATATAAAAAAGTACTTTTTTTGATAAAATTATCTTTAAAAAAAATTGGTTTAAAAAGTGTTTATGAAGGAATGGACTAAAAAGTTTCTAAATACCTTTAAAAAAGTACCTTTTAAAAATTATGCTTTAAAAAGGTACCTTTAAAAAATTACCCTTTAAATAAGAAATTAAAAAAAAAAATAGCTTGATTATAATATTTTTGTGAAAAGTTTGTTATAAAAAACAAAAGGTACCTTCCGCAGAAATAAATATTAAGAAAACTGCAAAAGTAGTAAAAAAAAGTAGTAAGAAAACACGTAAAAAAGTACGTGTTTATTAGTACGTGTGAAAAAAGTACATGATAAAAAAGTACGTTTATAAAACAGTTTTTTTACAAACTGTATTTTAAATGAAACACTTGTAATATTTGCAATAAGTTTTATATAAAATGATATGTCTTTTTTGAAAAAGTTCTCAGAAAGAAATGAAATTTAAAAATTAATGGCGATTTCTTTTCTAAAAAACATGTAACATTTTTTCATTTTTTCATTTATTTTCTAAAGAGTGGCAGTTTGGAAAAGTTTTAAGACAGAAATTAATTTTCCTGAGGGATGTTGGATTCATTTCTAATAAATTCCACCCGTGTGAAGTTAAATTTCGAAATTTATAACCCTAGACACAAACCAGGCACGTTTACAGACCTCTGTTAACCTGTTAACAGAGCAATGTTAAGCATGAAAAATCTGGGTGTATGTGTTCCAAATAGAATAATGGCCACATTTTTGGACACACCATGGAAAAAATTAACAGAACATCCAAAGGTGTGTGAAGTTAAATTTCGAAATTTATAACCCTAGACACAAACCAGGCACGTTTACAGACCTCTGTTAACCTGTTAACAGAGCAATGTTAAGCATGAAAAATCTGAGTGTATGTGTTCCAAATAGAATAATGGCCACATTTTTGGACACACCTTGGAAAAAACTAACAAAACATCCAACTAGGTCCTTAGCTTTGATAATAAATTAATACTTTGGTATATCTATGCCAATAACCTGTGATTTTTTGTGTACAAAGATTTTAAGATTCTAGAGAGGATAAGCCAGGATCCTGAGAAAACGGGAACATGTGGGCGACTAAATTTTGTTTTGTTTTAAAGCTCTTGTGGTCCACTATAACATCCAAAAGTCGGAACCCTCAACATTTGCGTTTTAAATTAAAAAAAATTGGACTATAGTAAAATTTCATCAATGAAAACTCTCTAGAGGATGAATTTCAAAAAAACGGGAATATGTGGGCGACTAAATTTTGTTTTATTTTAAAGCTCTTGTGGTCCACTATAAGGCCCAAAAGCCGGAATCCTTAACATTTGCGTTTTTAATAAAAAAAATTTGGACTATAGTCAAATTTCATCAATGAAAACTCTCTAGAGGATGAATTTCAAAAAAACGGGAATATGTGGGCGACTAAATTTTGTTTTATTTTAAAGCTCTTGTGGTCCACTATAAGGCCCAAAAGTCGGAATCCTTAACATTTGCGTTTTTAATAAAAAAATTTGCACTATAGTCAAATTTCATCAATGAAAACTCTCTAGAGGATGAATTTCTAAAAAACGGGAATATGTGGGCGACTAAATTTTGTTTTATTTTAAAGCTCTTGTAGTCCACTATAAGGCCCAAAAGTCGGAATCCTTAACATTTGCGTTTTTAATAAAAAAATTTGGACTATAGTCAAATTTCATCAATGAAAACTCTTTAGAGGATGAATTTCTAAAAAACGGGAATATGTGGGCGACTAAATTTTGTTTTATTTTAAAGCTCTTGTAGTCCACTATAAGGCCCAAAAGTCGGAATCCTTAACATTTGCGTTTTTAATAAAAAAAATTTGGACTATAGTCAAATTTCATCAATGAAAACTCTCTAGAGGATGAATTTCTAAAAAACGGGAATATGTGGGCGACTAAATTTTGTTTTATTTTAAAGCTTTTGTGGTCCACTATAAGGCCCAACAGTCGGAATCCTTAACATTTGCGTTTTTAATAAAAAAATTTGGACTATAGTCAAATTTCATCAATGAAAACTCTCTAGAGGATGAATTTCTAAAAAACGGGAATATGTGGGCGACTAAATTTTGTTTTATTTTAAAGCTCTTGTGGTCCACTATAAGGCCCAAAAGTCGGAATCCTTAACATTTGCGTTTTTAATAAAAAAATTTGGACTATAGTCAAATTTCATCAATGAAAACTCTCTAGAGGATGAATTTCTAAAAAACGGGAATATGTGGGCGACTAAATTTTGTTTTATTTTAAAGCTCTTGTGGTCCACTATAAGGCCCAAAAGTCGGAATCCTTAACATTTGCGTTTTTAATAAAAAAATTTGGACTATAGTCAAATTTCATCAATGAAAACTCTCTAGAGGATGAATTTCTAAAAAACGGGAATATGTGGGCGACTAAATTTTGTTTTATTTTAAAGCTCTTGTGGTCCACTATAAGGCCCAACAGTCGGAATCCTTAACATTTGCGTTTTTAATAAAAAAATTTGGACTATAGTCAAATTTCATCAATGAAAACTCTCTAGAGGATGAGTTTCTAAAAAACGGGAATATGTGGGCGACTAAATTTTGTTTTATTTTAAAGCTCTTGTAGTCCACTATAAGGCCCAAAAGTCGGAATCCTTAACATTTGCGTTTTTAATAAAAAAATTTGGACTATAGTCAAATTTCATCAATGAAAACTCTCTAGAGGATGAGTTTCTAAAAAACGGGAATATTTGGGCGACTAAATTTTGTTTTATTTTAAAGCTCTTGTGGTCCACTATAAGGCCCAAAAGTCGGAATCCTTAACATTTGCGTTTTTAATAAAAAAATTTGGACTATAGTCAAATTTCATCAATGAAAACTCTCTAGAGGATGAATTTCTAAAAAACGGGAATATGTGGGCGACTAAATTTTGTTTTATTTTAAAGCTCTTGTGGTCCACTATAAGGCCCAAAAGTCGGAATCCTTAACATTTGCGTTTTTAATAAAAAAATTTGGACTATAGTCAAATTTCATCAATGAAAACTCTAGAGGATGAATTTCTAAAAAACGGGAATATGTGGGCGACTAAATTTTGTTTTATTTTAAAGCTCTTGTGGTCCACTATAAGGCCCAAAAGTCGGAATCCTTAACATTTGCGTTTTTAATAAAAAAATTTGGACTATAGTCAAATTTCATCAATGAAAACTCTCTAGAGGATGAATTTCTAAAAAACGGGAATATGTGGGCGACTAAATTTTGTTTTATTTTAAAGCTCTTGTGGTCCACTATAAGGCCCAAAAGTCGGAATCCTTAACATTTGCGTTTTTAATAAAAAAATTTGGACTATAGTCAAATTTCATCAATGAAAACTCTCTAGAGGATGAATTTCTAAAAAACGGGAATATGTGGGCGACTAAATTTTGTTTTATTTTAAAGCTCTTGTGGTCCACTATAAGGCCCAAAAGTCGGAATCCTTAACATTTGCGTTTTTAATAAAAAAATTTGGACTATAGTCAAATTTCATCAATGAAAACTCTCTAGAGGATGAATTTCTAAAAAACGGGAATATGTGGGCGACTAAATTTTGTTTTATTTTAAAGCTCTTGTGGTCCACTATAAGGCCCAAAAGTCGGAATCCTTAACATTTGCGTTTTTAATAAAAAAATTTGGACTATAGTCAAATTTCATCAATGAAAACTCTCTAGAGGATGAATTTCTAAAAAACGGGAATATGTGGGCGACTAAATTTTGTTTTATTTTAAAGCTTTTGTGGTCCACTATAAGGCCCAACAGTCGGAATCCTTAACATTTGCGTTTTTAATAAAAAAATTTGGACTATAGTCAAATTTCATCAATGAAAACTCTCTAGAGGATGAATTTCTAAAAAACGGGAATATGTGGGCGACTAAATTTTGTATTATTTTAAAGCTCTTGTGGTCCACTATAAGACCCAAAAGTCGGAATACTTAACATTTGCGTTTTTAATAAAAAAATTTGGACTATAGTCAAATTTCATCAATGAAAACTCTCTAGAGGATGAATTTCTAAAAAACGGGAATATGTGGGCGACTAAATTTTGTATTATTTTAAAGCTCTTGTGGTCCACTATAAGGCCCAAAAGTCGGAATCCTTAACTTTTGCGTTTTTAATAAAAAAAATTTGGACTATAGTCAAATTTCATCAATGAAAACCCTCTAGAGGATGAATTTCAAAAAAACGGGAATATGTGGGCGACTAAATTTTGTTTTATTTTAAAGCTCTTGTGGTCCACTATAAGGCCCAAAAGTCGGAATCCTTAACATTTGCGTTTTTAATAAAAAAATTTGGACTATAGTCAAATTTCATCAATGAAAACTCTCTAGAGGATGAATTTCTAAAAAACGGGAATATGTGGGCGACTAAATTTTGTTTTATTTTAAAGCTCTTGTGGTCCACTATAAGGCCCAAAAGTCGGAATCCTTAACATTTGCGTTTTTAATAAAAAAAATTTGGACTATAGTCAAATTTCATCAATGAAAACTCTCTAGAGGATGAATTTCAAAAAAACGGGAATATGTGGGCGACTAAATTTTGTTTTATTTTAAAGCTCTTGTGGTCCACTATAAGGCCCAAAAGTCGGAATCCTTAACATTTGCGTTTTTAATAAAAAAATTTGGACTATAGTCAAATTTCATCAATGAAAACTCTCTAGAGGATGAATTTCTAAAAAACGGGAATATGTGGGCGACTAAATTTTGTTTTATTTTAAAGCTCTTGTGGTCCACTATAAGACCCAAAAGTCGGAATACTTAACATTTGCGTTTTTAATAAAAAAATTTGGACTATAGTCAAATTTCATCAATGAAAACTCTCTAGAGGATGAATTTCTAAAAAACGGGAATATGTGGGCGACTAAATTTTGTTTTATTTTAAAGCTCTTGTGGTCCACTATAAGGCCCAAAAGTCGGAATCCTTAACATTTGCGTTTTTAATAAAAAAATTTGGACTATAGTCAAATTTCATCAATGAAAACTCTCTAGAGGATGAATTTCTAAAAAACGGGAATATGTGGGCGACTAAATTTTGTTTTATTTTAAAGCTCTTGTGGTCCACTATAAGGCCCAAAAGTCGGAATCCTTAACATTTGCGTTTTTAATAAAAAAATTTGGACTATAGTCAAATTTCATCAATGAAAACTCTCTAGAGGATGAATTTCTAAAAAACGGGAATATGTGGGCGACTAAATTTTGTTTTATTTTAAAGCTCTTGTGGTCCACTATAAGGCCCAAAAGTCGGAATCCTTAACATTTGCGTTTTTAATAAAAAAATTTGGACTATAGTCAAATTTCATCAATGAAAACTCTCTAGAGGATGAATTTCTAAAAAACGGGAATATGTGGGCGACTAAATTTTGTTTTATTTTGAAGCTCTTGTGGTCCACTATAAGGCCCAAAAGTCGGAATCCTTAACATTTGCGTTTTTAATAAAAAAATTTGGACTATAGTCAAATTTCATCAATGAAAACTCTCTAGAGGATGAATTTCTAAAAAACGGGAATATGTGGGCGACTAAATTTTGTTTTATTTTAAAGCTCTTGTGGTCCACTATAAGGCCCAAAAGTCGGAATCCTTAACATTTGCGTTTTTAATAAAAAAATTTGGACTATAGTCAAATTTCATCAATGAAAACTCTCTAGAGGATGAATTTCTAAAAAACGGGAATATGTGGGCGACTAAATTTTGTTTTATTTTAAACGCAAATGTTAAGGATTCCGACTTTTGGGCCTTATAGTGGACCACAAGAGCTTTAAAATAAAACAAAATTTAGTCGCCCACATATTCCCGTTTTTTAGAAATTCATCCTCTAGAGAGTTTTCATTGATGAAATTTGACTATAGTCCAAATTTTTTTATTAAAAACGCAAATGTTAAGGATTCCGACTTTTGGGCCTTATAGTGGACTACAAGAGCTTTAAAATAAAACAAAATTTAGTCGCCCACATATTCCCGTTTTTTAGAAATTCATCCTCTAGAGAGTTTTCATTGATGAAATTTGACTATAGTCCAAATTTTTTTATTAAAAACGCAAATGTTAAGTATTCCGACTTTTGGGTCTTATAGTGGACCACAAGAGCTTTAAAATAATACAAAATTTAGTCGCCCACATATTCCCGTTTTTTAGAAATTCATCCTCTAGAGAGATTTCATTGATGAAATTTGACTATAGTCCAAATTTTTTTATTAAAAACGCAAATGTTAAGGATTCCGACTTTTGGGCCTTATAGTGGACCACAAGAGCTTTAAAATAAAACAAAATTTAGTCGCCCACATATTCCCGTTTTTTTGAAATTCATCCTCTAGAGAGTTTTCATTGATGAAATTTGACTATAGTCCAAATTTTTTTTATTAAAAACGCAAATGTTAAGGATTCCGACTTTTGGGCCTTATAGTGGACCACAAGAGCTTTAAAATAAAACAAAATTTAGTCGCCCACATATTCCCGTTTTTTAGAAATTCATCCTCTAGAGAGTTTTCATTGATGAAATTTGACTATAGTCCAAATTTTTTTTATTAAAAACGCAAATGTTAAGGATTCCGACTTTTGGGCCTTATAGTGGACCACAAGAGCTTTAAAATAAAACAAAATTTAGTCGCCCACATATTCCCGTTTTTTTGAAATTCATCCTCTAGAGGGTTTTCATTGATGAAATTTGACTATAGTCCAAATTTTTTTTATTAAAAACGCAAAAGTTAAGGATTCCGACTTTTGGGCCTTATAGTGGACTACAAGAGCTTTAAAATAAAACAAAATTTAGTCGCCCACATATTCCCGTTTTTTAGAAATTCATCCTCTAGAGAGTTTTCATTGATGAAATTTGACTATAGTCCAAATTTTTTTATTAAAAACGCAAATGTTAAGTATTCCGACTTTTGGGTCTTATAGTGGACCACAAGAGCTTTAAAATAATACAAAATTTAGTCGCCCACATATTCCCGTTTTTTAGAAATTCATCCTCTAGAGAGTTTTCATTGATGAAATTTGACTATAGTCCAAATTTTTTTATTAAAAACGCAAATGTTAAGTATTCCGACTTTTGGGTCTTATAGTGGACCACAAGAGCTTTAAAATAATACAAAATTTAGTCGCCCACATATTCCCGTTTTTTAGAAATTCATCCTCTAGAGAGTTTTCATTGATGAAATTTGACTATAGTCCAAATTTTTTTATTAAAAACGCAAATGTTAAGTATTCCGACTTTTGGGCCTTATAGTGGACTACAAGAGCTTTAAAATAAAACAAAATTTAGTCGCCCACATATTCCCGTTTTTTAGAAATTCATCCTCTAGAGAGTTTTCATTGATGAAATTTGACTATAGTCCAAATTTTTTTATTAAAAACGCAAATGTTAAGTATTCCGACTTTTGGGTCTTATAGTGGACCACAAGAGCTTTAAAATAATACAAAATTTAGTCGCCCACATATTCCCGTTTTTTAGAAATTCATCCTCTAGAGAGTTTTCATTGATGAAATTTGACTATAGTCCAAATTTTTTTATTAAAAACGCAAATGTTAAGGATTCCGACTTTTGGGCCTTATAGTGGACCACAAGAGCTTTAAAATAAAACAAAATTTAGTCGCCCACATATTCCCGTTTTTTAGAAATTCATCCTCTAAAGAGTTTTCATTGATGAAATTTGACTATAGTCCAAATTTTTTTATTAAAAACGCAAATGTTAAGTATTCCGACTTTTGGGTCTTATAGTGGACCACAAGAGCTTTAAAATAAAACAAAATTTAGTCGCCCACATATTCCCGTTTTTTTGAAATTCATCCTCTAGAGAGTTTTCATTGATGAAATTTGACTATAGTCCAAATTTTTTTATTAAAAACGCAAATGTTAAGGATTACGACTTTTGGGCCTTATAGTGGACCACAAGAGCTTTAAAATAAAATAAAATTTAGTCGCCCACATATTCCCGTTTTTTTGAAATTCATCCTCTAGAGAGTTTTCATTGATGAAATTTGACTATAGTCCAAATTTTTTATTAAAAACGCAAATGTTAAGGATTCCGACTTTTGGGCCTTATAGTGGACCACAAGAGCTTTAAAATAAAACAAAATTTAGTCGCCCACATATTCCCGTTTTTTAGAAATTCATCCTCTAGAGAGTTTTCATTGATGAAATTTGACTATAGTCCAAATTTTTTTATTAAAAACGCAAATGTTAAGGATTCCGACTTTTGGGCCTTATAGTGGACCACAAGAGCTTTAAAATAAAACAAAATTTAGTCGCCCACATATTCCCGTTTTTTAGAAATTCATCCTCTAGAGAGTTTTCATTGATGAAATTTGACTATAGTCCAAATTTTTTTATTAAAAACGCAAATGTTAAGGATTCCGACTGTTGGGCCTTATAGTGGACCACAAAAGCTTTAAAATAAAACAAAATTTAGTCGCCCACATATTCCCGTTTTTTAGAAATTCATCCTCTAGAGAGTTTTCATTGATGAAATTTGACTATAGTCCAAATTTTTTTTATTAAAAACGCAAATGTTAAGGATTCCGACTTTTGGGCCTTATAGTGGACTACAAGAGCTTTAAAATAAAACAAAATTTAGTCGCCCACATATTCCCGTTTTTTAGAAATTCATCCTCTAAAGAGTTTTCATTGATGAAATTTGACTATAGTCCAAATTTTTTTTATTAAAAACGCAAATGTTAAGGATTACGACTTTTGGGCCTTATAGTGGACCACAAGAGCTTTAAAATAAAACAAAATTTAGTCGCCCACATGTTCCCGTTTTCTCAGGATCCTGGCTTATCCTCTCTAGAATCTTAAAATCTTTGTACACAAAAAATCACAGGTTATTGGCATAGATATACCAAAGTATTAATTTATTATCAAAGCTAAGGACCTAGTTGGATGTTCTGTTAGTTTTTTCCAAGGTGTGTCCAAAAATGTGGCCATTATTCTATTTGGAACACATACACTCAGATTTTTCATGCTTAACATTGCTCTGTTAACAGGTTAACAGAGGTCTGTAAACGTGCCTGGTTTGTGTCTAGGGTTATAAATTTCGAAATTTAACTTCACACACCTATAAATTCCTTATTTGCAAATGACAGAATGCTGCCATTTTCTGTTAAAAAGTGTGAAAAATGTTGCATTATTTTCTAGAAAAGAAATCGACATAAGTTTCCCGTAAAGTACCCCCATATTTCTAAACTTGAAATGCATGCGGTAACTGAACGAACACACGAGGAATAAATGAGAAGTTTTTATTTCATTGACCGCAAACTCAGCGCATGGCCTTCCTTCTTTTTGCTGCACTGCGGTTGCAGAAATTACTTCAAGTGGCGTGGCATTAATTGCTGCTTGTTTTTCTTTTAGACGTTTAAATGTGTTGGTACATAAATATTTTTGCCTTCTAGGCTTTAACACTTTATTTCTTGCCCCTGCTGCCTGCTGTATTGCGTTTTTCCTGGCCTGTTTTCTACCACAAAAACTTCATCTTCTGCGGTTTTTATCAACTTCCACTCCCTGACTCTGTTCAAATTCAAATGGTGTCTTGTCTAATTAACATTAAACATTTGTTTGGTTGTGTTTTAACCAGCAACAAACAAACAAAAAAATTAAATTAAATAAATACAGAAGTCTTTAAGGCATTTAGTTTAGATGGCAAAGAAAATTATATTGAAAGAAAAACAGAAGAAGAAGCAGAAACAACAGCGTGGAAGCAAAATCAGCAGCTGCGATTTCAGTTTTCATTAAGTGTTGGATTTCTTGAAGTAATAATTTACCAAGTATTTAATGTAATTTGATCATCATTTAAATGAAGTAGTGATTTTGCTTTTATTTTTAATTATTCATTTGTGGTTTGCGTAAAGTTGTGAAGATGATGGTGGGCTGGGTGCTGACCGAAATGGAAAACTTTCTTTCTCTAAGTTGTATTGCGTTAAATAGAAATTTTTAATAATAATAAAAATAAAATATGCAACGCTTTTGCAATTAAATTAATAAAATTACAAAAAATATTTATTCACACTTTTGAGTTTAAACGCAGTTCGCGTATTATTGTAGAGGTGATTAAGGAAATATTAAGATTTTCAAAATACGACATGTTATAAATCGTTAATAAATATTTTCAACTGTTACTGACCTTTTTGAAATATTTCATTTCAATTGAATGTTGTGCGGTTCCGTACTACAGAACATTTCTTCTGATTTGCTTCTAAATTTAGATTTGAAATTGATTTATATATATATATATATATATATATATATATATATATATCGTTCTAAAATTGACCAGCAGTTCAGCAGATATTTAAGATGATGGTGATAAGTTTGTTAAAAAACGATATATCGTCGCCTAAAACCCAAATGGCTGGAACTGAAAAATTTCTAAAATATATTCTTCAATTGATTCTGATATAAATTAATGAAAATAAAAGATAACATATTAAAAAATGTATATAAAACTTTTTGTAATCTGCGGTCTAATGGATTTCAGGTGACGATACACATATATGTATCTCTCTTATGTATATATTACAAATGATAAAAATCGATTTCAAAGTTTCAGTTTCATTTACTAACAAAAGGCTGCAGTGAAACGCTAAAACTAATCCGTTATATGTGGTATGATTGCATTCATTTATACCACTGACCATCATCACGATTAATAAAGAAAATGGTGTAAAGACTGGGAAGAAATGCTCGAGTTTGTGAACTGATTTACGAAACTTAACGCTTCTTTTAACTGAAAAAGGAATTCTGGAACCGAATTTTGACGTAGTTCCATGTTGCCTTTAAAATGAAATTTCGTGCTGTTTGTTTAAACAGGCTTTTCAAGATCTCAGTTAATCTCAAAACAAATTTGTGCCGCCATCACCAAGTTTGTCTACACAATTTTTACGGAATCGCTCAGTTTTTGTTTCAAATTTCGGTTTTTGATGAAATAATGAAAAGTTTTATTTCGCCGAAAAAATCAAAGTTAAACTAAGTTTAAACTTAAACAGTCTCTGTAAAACTCGTCCTTAGACAAACAATAAGTTTGTCTGTTTTTGAAAGACAATTTTTTAGCGCTACGAAAATTTTAAATTTTCAAAAATCGGGAAGTTTTCAAAAATCCAATTTTCGTCAGATCTCTGCGTTTTGAGGTCATAGAAAGCTTCCCTGGCTAATTCTGGTAACCCATCGCTACGTCTGGATGTATGTATGTGTGTGTATGTGTTCGGATGTGTAAGTACGTGACCCGCTCATAACTTTAGAACGGCACGACCGATTTCAACCAAACTGACTGAACTTAGATTTTACATTAATGTGAACCGATTCGAACCGGTAGATGTGAAGAAAATAAATGTGCTACTGTTTTTTATAATTTTTAATCGGCTTAACCGATTGATTCCAGAAACTGTTCAGATTTCAAGATTAACAACCCACGGCGGCCAATATAATCGGCTCAAAATCGGTGAGATATCGTGAACGAAAAAATTCGAAAAAAGTAATTTTTTTAAACCCCGAAATTATATATATCTGATCAGTTAATGTTCTCGATTCTTTTATAGTAATCGAAAACTCTACCAATTACCGTTTCTCACGTGGGAATCCGTTGATCTGAAAATTTTATTTTTTTTAGTGAAACCAATAAAAATGGTTTGGCTTATATCCTTAATTTCTCTTGTATAATCAATAATAGATTTTAATTTCTATTGCCTTTTTTGGAAATTGGTTACATCCAATTTAAAAACAAATGTTTTTCGTTAAGTGTAAATTAAACACGATACAATTAAATTAAATTAATCAACAAATTAAATCACATGTAATTTAATCTGTTGAAATAAAACAGATTAAATTGGAAAACATGAAATAATTTCCCACTATGCAATCGAAATATAAAAATAGTTGGAAACAAATCAACTTTGGAAATGGTTTGCAGTAAAAGAAGCCAGCCAGCCCACAACGACACACACACAAAATAGCTTTAAACTGTATAAATTACAAAAGGTTTATGTCTACTTGCATTTTACGTCCATTTCGTAACCTTAAGTGACATTATGCAGTGTTGCATTTCTAATGACAAAAGCTGACACTTGCTTCATTTTGTCTTTATTGTTGTTGGATTGCACTTGAAAATTCTTGTGCCAAAAGGACTCTAGAGCTACTGTATGCAGACAATGCTTTTCTTATAAATTTTCGCACCGAATACAACAACTGCAATGAAAGTTTTTGTGTGTGTTAAACTTGAAAGCTATTCAAAGATGTACGAGTAACAAAAAAATATGAAGAAGAAAAAATATTGTCAAGACTTTTTAAGGTGTCTAAAAGCGTGAATTTTAGATTCAAATAATGAATTTTAAAGTAGTTTTTTTTTTGTTTTTTTAAAGAAAAAGTTGAAGAATTTACTTGAAAACTTAAAGGGAACTATTTACATAAACTCGAAGTAGATAATTTCTTATTTAGTGTTGATATGTGTCAGGTTGGCATTTTTCTGATAGAGTAAGACGGAAAAGAGAAGGAGTTTCCATTCATTTAGCTCCAACGTAAATTCCGGTTTAAAAGAAAAATAACAAGAAAAGAGGAGTGTGAGAGAAAGATCGGAGCAGACAAGAAAACTTAAAGAATTGTGAAAATAATAGAAATTTATAGGGGCCAGGGAGCTTAAGGCACGGCCAGGCTTTAGCAGCTTCAGCAGCTGCTTCTAATAACGAGACTTCGATTCTTGAGGTTGATCACTGATAGCAAAGCAGTGGCTTCGGGAGGATGTTTACTAAAAAAATTTAAATTGTCCTTGTAAAATGAAATATCAATATTTTTAAATCATTAACTACAATGATGTTATTTTCTTAACTTTTTTATTTTCGTTTAAAACAATATTTGTATTCATTGCCTACAAGCCCATATTCAAAAATTTTTACTTACATCTATCTGATCTAGAAGAGAACGATCTCGCTTTAGTAACGTCTTCAGCGCGCTATTTCGTAAAAGGTGTTCCCAAATAGAGAACGACTCTTAATGAAATTTTCAAATAGAAGCGAATTCCAATTGCTGCCGGAATTCCGTGCGTAGAAGCAAAAAAAAAAAATCAATAAAAATTATTCAGCTAAGAATAATATCATTCCTTTCCAATCATAATATAACTGTCCTCACCATATTATTATAATTTTTTTTATTGCGATTAACGAAATCTCAGCAAGGCTCAGCGTAATATGGTGAATACTTTAAAAGAATTCTTAAGATAAGCGTGAAATAAAGAATTTCAGTATCTGCCACAACTATATATTTAGAGTAATTTGAATTATTAAAAAAAATTAATTTCGAATAACTTTCCGGCTCTATGTAATATAATCGATGCATGAAAAAATTTCAAAACTATTTATTTAAGGCACATGCAAATATTTTAAATTATAATACAATTATCAGTTAACTCCACTAGTTCAGCTGCTTTCTCTTTACTCTATTTAAAACGGCCAAATTTAGTTTTACATCGTTTTGAAAATTTCCTTTAAAAACACACACACACATATAAAATAATTTTTACAATATTGTTTGCTCAGTTTAGATAAAATGTCTGCCACTGGATTGCCTGCATCGGTCTCACTTTGCCGAAATTATTTTAGAAACAACCAGAAAAAAAACATTTAAAAATGTTTCCCTTAACGGGCTTTATGATCTTTTCGTTTAATATTTTGCAAAATATATATATATATATTTTTTCAATTATTTAGAACATACAAATTTCATGTTTTTAAAACTGAAACTTGAATTAAAATGAAAACAAATCCCTAATTCCCATAACACAACAATGCTGGTGCATTTTGATTTAACTGAAATTTCCCTAACGATTCCCCTCTAAAAATAAATATCAGCAAAAATAAAAAAAAACCCAAACATGTGTTTCTTGTTTACCTTGCACTTTAACCAAAAATTGCTCCATTCTCACACATGCCGCTCGCTCACAAACAATTGCATACAAATACTCCCTCCAACTAAAAAGGAAAATTTATGAAGTGACAAAGAACACACACTCACTTAAAATTTTAGCAAAACCCCGACAAACATGGAACATGTTTGTTCATTTGACAAAACAAAATTCCCAAATGTTCTCACAGTTTTGTGGGTTTTTTGAGAGTGTTTATTATGCGTGTGTGTGTGTCTGTGTGTGGCAGGTACAAAAGGAAAGATGAAATAAAAAATCAACTTAAAAACAAGGAAGTTGTAACAAAATTCTATAAATGCCTTAAAAAGGACGAAATCTACTTGTTTGTAGAAATACACCGAAAAGGGAGCGAAGAGAAAGGAAGTTCAGAAAATTAAAATAATAAAAGTATATCAGCATATAAAAATATGTATTATCAGGGCATTGTAGTAATATTCTACATGGCACTTGGGTTCTTGTGTGTGTGTGTGAGACTGGGAAGGAGACAGCCAAAATGTTGTTGCATGAGTGAGAGGAGAACATGGTTGAGTAAAAATTTTCATTTAGTTTTTAAATACAAATTTTTATGGTTTCCTGTCTTTGCGGGGAATAAATACAACTGCATACACAAACGCACATGCACGAAATAAACTGTTTTACTAAACATGTGAATGTTAAATAAATAGGGATTTGTAAAATTGAGAATCAGTCCTTTTTAGAGGATATTCGCCTGTCTTTTGGGTCTTAGATCATAATGTAAACTGAGTTTACAATGTCTTCTGTAAAATGTTATCATAAGGATAACAATATTGTAAAACGCGTTACAAGTAATAAAATGTACAAGTTGAAAGCAGAAAATAAGTAAAATTTCCCAGCACATTCTACTCCGCTTTTTGAACCAACTATTCTCTTTCACTCTGTTAATTTACAATTAACAAATACACAATCATATGAAGCCCTACTACAGCAAACTACATACAGACAATGTACTTGCAATTGCATGTGTCTTTAGGACTATATAAAATGTCTTGAAGAAATCCTTATCCTTATCCTTACAAATGCCTTCAACTACTCACATGTCAGTTGGTTTGTTTCTTGGCATGGTTGTGTGAAATTGTATTTGCATACACTCGTACAACTTCCCTGTTGGATGTTTTGTGCATGTAATCGCGCTTGTTTCTTCTTTTTAATTTATTTTTATTATATATTAAAATTTTTTTTTTTGCCTTAATCATAAATTTCATTAACTCTAGATTAAGTTACAAGAGGTTCAAATTTTTGTTTGTCACCAAATTACCATTAAATGTTGACAGGCAAACAGACAGACAGATAGACGGCAACAGAATATTCTTGGAAATTTTTAAAGTAAATATTTCGTATGCACTTTAAAATCTATTCATGTCTTGTTATGCACAGTCTTGTTCATTTTCTTATTACAAGTCTACTATTTCAAAGGGATTCTAGAAAATTAAGTTTTTTTTTACTTATTGCTGAGAATACGTTGGGTTAGATAGTGGCACAACCGTTGACCCATTGTGATGACCGAAGATTTGTTCCCATAAAATTTTATAAAGAAAGTTCTTTGCTCTCGGCATAGAGTTGTGGACCATCTCATGTTTTTTTTTTCTAAAAAATTTTTACATGCTTTACACTTTTTAACAAAAAATTGTAAAATTATGTCACTTGGATTTAGTGATATTATAAGAAATTAATTTACCATTTATTACGAAAATAAAAATTTGTTTTAGTACTCCACTTAATTGCAAATTTTTAGCCTAAAAGTGAAAAAATTTAGCATGTTCTCTAGAACATAAAACGTCATTGGAATTATTTTCCTTAGCACATAATTTATAATAGCATTTCACATCTCTGGTAAGAGAGATTCAATCACAGTTGCCACTGTGGTACAATTGAACCAAAATTTTTTGTTTTTTTACGTTTGGTTTGCTGGTTCATTTTTTTTCTTTTTTGAAAGTTTTATCATGCCATATTTACGAAAAGTATTACTCTTCACATAAAGTAAAAGATTTGATTCGTTTACAACACTTGATAGTAATCGATTATTACCTACCCACAATAGTAAATCAAAAAGCTATATTGGCAACACTGATCGATTGTTACTTTTGTTTACAAGTCAGAAATTGACAGTTTGACTTCAGTGTAAAAAGTATTGTATTATGCTGGTATGCAAATAAAATTGAAAAAATTGGTTCTCTTTTTTATTTTGGTCCCGAAGAAAAATTTAGAGTGGCAACCATGGATTCAATATCATTTTGAGAGTCTGTTGAAGCCTATTTGCTTGTTAACTCAATCCTTTGAATGTCTGAATGTACTAGAAACTAAAATAGTTGAAGTTTGAAAATACTTCCTTTTGGTATGCAGTGAAAATGTCGGGTAACCTGGCTCGAGACCCCGAAACTGCATTATATCGCAGTTCAAAGTTTCTCTTGCAATCGTCAATTTGCCATAGATTTTTTGCGAAAATTCTTATCGATATAAACAATTTTATTGAAATTAGCAACGATTTCTACGTTGCAAATTAATCTGCTTTGATGATGCCATTTTGCAAAATTAATTTACTTAATTGGAATTGTTGTCGCAAAGATGTTCCTAAACATGTTTGGGTACATGTTTGTAGTTACAATAACAACACCATTCGTACAACTCCTATAAAATGTTGTAAATTTTTAATATAAATTTTTAATATATTCTTTTCTTCTTTTCTTTTCAGGTAAGTGTCTACTAACATTTTGTTTGTGAATTTAAAAATATTCAAAAATTAAAGGTAACGTTTTGTAAATTTAAATTAACGAAATCCCTTAATGCATTTTTCCCAGTACGTTTTCTTAAAGCGCCTTAGCAAATTTAACGTGTCACTCAAATTTCAATTAGTATGTATTTTCTTTTCTTTCAACAATCGTTGCTGTCATTAAAAACCTCAAAAGTTTGTTAGTTTTATAACAACCAACTGCCGGGTGAAATGTTATAGAAACAATAACAAGTATTTTATAAACAAAAACATGAAGGTATTAATGAAAATGCAATATTGCGTGCTCTGACATGCTAATTCGAAAATAAAATGTACTCTTCGCTAATTTATGAATAGTAACGAATTCTTAAATAAATATGAAATAAAAATCATATCAAAAACATGGAATTAAATGTCATGAGAAATAAACTTAATGCGGAAGAAAGTTCGTCTCCATGCTTATCGATTAAATTTAACAAAATTGTTTATATATTGTGCCGTATATTTTTTAACTTTATTAAAGTTTCTGATTTTTATAAAAATGCAGAAATAAATTATGGCCTTATAGAGCCAATGATAGTGGTCTTTGATATCGTTGCAAACAAAATGCGTACGCTGGGATTAATAAACAATCAAAAACAAATAAAAAATTAAAAAATAATAAAAATAAACTGTAAAATATTGGCATCAGACGACTCTAGGTGACAACAATAAGCGTAACAATAAAGATTCAAACATAAAAGCCAAAAGAGAAGGAAGTAATTTCTCAAACAAACAAATAAAAGGAAAACTACAATTTTCTTAAAGGTTGAGTTCCACAAGCCGAAAGGAAAAAACAAAATAATTCAACGGATGCAACCAATTCAATGACTTTATCCGTTGTCCTCGATTCTCTCAGTTTTGCTCTTCCGCTGTTTACTCCTGCCATGGCTGGTTATGCTGCAGTTTTTATTTTTTCATTTTATTTTGCTGGAAACTAGAAAACGAACTAAAACTAAAAACAGTCGTAGAAAGTTGTTTATGTCATTAGACATGGATGGTGTCAACTTATTTTCGTTACATACATTTTTTCTTATCTAATAGAATTGTTTTGAAAATTGAATTCGTCGGTCGGGGCTGCTGGTTGTTCAGAATACAACAAACAATTAAATTTATGGTTTCTATTTTTGAAAATATGTATTTATAGACAAGGAAAGAGAAAAAAAGGTGGTGTTGAGGGAGGGTGTGTTGACTTATTGAAGAAATTAAATTACATTGAATGCCACTTCACTTTAGTTGGGGACCCAGAGGGCCTCTTCTAATGCGTTAATTATTTTAATTTTACTCTGCTTTACAGTTTATGCCAGTTTATTTCTTCTAATAATATTAAAGCACTAGCGTGTGTATGTTTTAATAAGAATCGTTTTACATGTGCTATTCAGCAGTTGTAAAACGTAAAACTAATAATGAAATGCGAGGGTGATTAACGAAATTAAGAAATAACTTGAAACAATTATAAAAATTAAAAGTATTTATTTTAACTTTTCTGGAAAACTTTATTTATATAAACTTTTTTTATTTACAAAACGTGAACAGAAAATCGTTGTTTAAAAAATATTTAATATTCTTTTTCAAGATGTTCGCCTTAAATTTTCTATAAAATAAAACCCCCGTAGGAAGTCAATATCATTTAACTAATTTATGAGTTTGCAAATGACACTCGGAATGTGTGTCGAGATAAAATCGTAACATTTTTCAATTTTTTTTCTTCCCTCCACTTAATAATAATAACGTTTAAATTGTTTTTTTTTCTCTTTTGAATTACTTCAAATTTATAACATATTCTTTTCTTCTTCTTGTTGTGTTCAAGTATGTCGGTAAGGATTTTTTCACAAATTTTAAATTATGCTGATTTCTTTTTGTAACCCAACTCAATCGTCGAGGACAGTGATGTCAATTAGCACTAAAAAATAAACTTTGTTTTATTGAGTGTTGCATAAATTTTAAGGAATTACAATAAATATTATACATCGACCCATAACTGCGAAAAAAATATTAAAAAAATACTAAAAAGTTTTTTACAAATAGATAGAAAACATATATAAAATTTTCTTATGAAACTTAATAGATCAGATCGCTTCAGCATATCATAGCGGTTTTAAAACGTCAAATTTATAGGGTTTGCGTTTGTCAGAGCACTTGTCTGATGTTTTCAAATCGAAATTGTCAAAGATAGTTATAGAAAAGCTTGTTAAAAATAATAACCAGTAGCTCGTTTCTGTAACTGATTTGGGAACTTCTCGAATGGAAAAAAATTCTCATCATTTTGTGAAATTTTTATAATAAATATTATTATTAATGATTATGATTTTATATATGAGGTCGTCCTTCAATAAATAGCATGGGAAGAATGTTTATATAATTTTATTAAAATGTGGAATTCAGATCCTTCTGCGAATAGATTATAATCGGTTCAGTTTAAACCAAAATTTGATGAAATCATTTCCAAGAAAAAATATCTAAATTATTTCTTTTTTGATATATATTGAACTTCAAATACCTTTATTCTATGCTTTTCAGTTCTTCGAGCTAAAACAGTATTATTTTGATTGATATAGTTTTCGATTACTACAAAAGAATCGAGAACATTAACTGATCAGATATATAATTCCGTAGTTTAAAAAAACACTTTTTCGAATATTTTCGTTAACAATATCTCACGACCGGATTGACCCATCTTGGTCCAGTTTCATGTTATCAACGTAGTTTTTAAATGTCATGAACCGATACGTTTGTGAAATTGAGCGGTGAAGCAGCTTCAAAAAAAAAATAAACGAAGAAATTATATATTCCAAAGGTTTTTTGTGATATTTTAAAATCTGAGCGGATTCAATCGGTTACTATCTACAGGAAATTTATGTTCGGAAACGTTCATCGGAATTATTGATTCGGCTCAGCCGTCCAAAAGTTATTAGCGTGTCACACAAGCACATACACATACACAATATATACAGACAAGACCTCGAAGCGTGTGTATCTAACAAGAACTCGATTTTTGCAAAACCAATAACTTGTCCATTTTTTAAAATTTTTCTAGCAGGAAGTTGAAAAATAGAGTGGAGCCATATCGGCGAATGTTTTCCATCAGATCGCATATTGATCTTCTGATAATCATGTCATTGATGTCTCAACATTTTATGCTCCGACATTCTCAGGATTGAACAATCAAATTATAAATATAAAACACTTTCACAATTTATTGACGCTTAGCGTTGCGCTTACAATTTCTAAATATATTTCTAAATTTCTAATTATATTTCTAAAATATTCTTCTTCAATTTGGGTGGAAAAACTCCAAATAGACAACAATGCAAAGGAGTACTGAAATCGTATGACTATTGTCTGGGTCGTATTGTTTGCTGAGATTTATGTTGAACACGTGTCGGTAAAGTTTTTCCTCAAGTCATTTCTCCATAAAGATAATATTTATGTAACACAAGTCGCTTTAGTACTCCGCGCACGGAGTGTGACAAGTCTTTTTGTTTTTTTAAATACAAGTATTTGTTGTTGTTGTTCGTTTTATATATTCATATGAATGCGTACTTTTAATGGCTCATAGAAAGTTTCAAAACTCTTCGGCTTACAACTTTTGTTTTATTAGTGCAAATATTTTTTTTTTTTATTAAAGTAGGAGAATTATTTCTGTGATTTAAGCACATCAGTTTTTCTAAAGTAAAAAAGTAAGCTACCAAGAGGTTTATAGTCTTATATGATGAATTTCTTGTGTGACCTTTCCTGATACCACATCGAACTTTAAGTATACCATTTAACGAATAAAGCAGAGTTGGAGTGGAATTTGCTTAAGTCGTCTTATTCTCTATTGTCATTAATTTACTTTCTGTTCCTCATGAATATGGCAGTCATTAATTAGAAAAAACCATCTCATTAAAACACTGTGATCAGAATTGTACTATTTTATTCGAGAATGTTTCCATGTACAGAAAATGTAGCAAATAAATTTTATTAATAAATAATATAAAATTTTTTAAATTTTTGGTTTTTTTTTAAACCGAAAATTATTATTATTTTTACTTGATCATGACAATCTGTTGTTTTCGTTGTAGCCATCATAAAACTTTAAATAATTTAACCCTAAACGAATATCTGGAATATCTATTCGTGTCATTGAGGTTTTGTAATCAACAAAATTTATATTTTTGCTTACAAATCTACAAAAGGAAAAATTGTCTTTTCTCCATTCCATTCTCTTACAAACGCAAAATATAAATAAATTTAATTTTATTGTTTATAGAATACAAACAATAAAATGTTATTTCGTTTGCCTTTCAAATACAAATGATTCAAGCGTTCCAATTGATCCCTGTCGTACGGCACCAGCCGTGCGGCTGAATCTTTTCGAATTTAGAAAAAATAATTTATTTTTATGTGTTTAATAAAAGTTTCTTACGATATTCCATTTAGTGTTACATTTTAGGCTAATTTCAATAAGATATCCATCCATTCGATAGATTTTTTTTGTTTTGTTTTGTTTAAAATATTTAACATACACGAGAAAGATTATTGGCATGCGAGCATGTGTTTGGAAAAATTTTATTAGAATCATATTTATTTTTATGAATTGAAACTCTTTTTCCTTTTTTGTTTACGTCAGTCTGTTGCTAAAAACTAAACAAATTATTATTAATTATGCAATAAAAAAAATCCAATTGTTCTGATTCGAATTTTTATTTATTATAGAAACCATTTTTGTGCGTCGCCAAAAATACCTGAATTCTTTACACAGTGAAACAAATTTATTTTCTGACACTACCTAAACATCAGGTTGTTATTATTGTATTTATACAATTAATATAATTATTGTATGATTATTATTAATATAATTCATTGCTTTTCTATATAATTTAACTCTGGAATTATATTCGGATATAAGTTCGTAGTTATTCAGGCTGAATGATTTTTTTATTATAAAATTTGGATTATTTCCAAATTTAGGAAAATTTGCTGTCACACTCACTTTTATTTTGTTATTTATTAAGATCGAGGTCGTTTTTTTTTTAATAAAATTTTTAGTGCTCCAGCCGAAGTTCGGCCAAAGCTTGCCGACAAAATCGGTAGCCAACTTTAGTATGAAAAAAATCAAAGATAAGAAATTAAAGTTATTAAATATGTAGAAATGTTTTTATAATGTCTTTATAAATATCGAACGATTAGTTGAGTCGTTCTTTCTAAAAATAACGCCCGTTTTTTTTTTTTTAATTATATCATTAGTGTCACACCGAACATTCGAGCTCGACAAAAAATGAAGTCCGGCCATAGTTCGGTGACGTATGGATACAGTACCGAACTTGAGTATGGCTTTAAATAAAATTATGAGTTGAGAAAATAAAATGATTTGAAGAAATATCTTTATAATATCAGACGTTGGAAAAAAATACAACCAAAAATTAACCTTTTAAATTTTATTCAGACAAAAATTTAATTATAAATTTAGAAAAAAAAAGTCATACGAAAGTGTTTTTTTTTAAATTCGATAAATAGTAACACAAGAATTGTTCTTCATATACGCACTACGACTACGATGCCGTAGATGCCCAGCACGACTTCTTAATCAGTCGAATTTTGCTGATCTGCATTCGTGGTTCGTGTTAACAGCACTGGCATAGCACTGGTCCCTGAATATTATCAACCTGGATTAACACCGTCATATACTAAAAGATAGTAGCACCCTTTTCGTCGGTAGCTGTAGAAAAAATTTTGCCGCAAAAGAAAAAATAAAAAAATAGCTACAATAAATTCTTTACCTTCTAATCTCTTTCCTCTTACCAATATCAAGCGAAAGAAAAAAAAGCAATTGATAAAAATTTAAAAAACCTCCAGTCTAGGAATCGAATTCGGCCTAACTTTGCAAAATTTACCGATGCTCACGGTTTGGATGCACTACGTTCGGTGGGACACTAAAAATTACAAGTAATTTTATTTATATTCAATATTTCGTTAATAGTTTGTTAACATCATCAGTATTTATCGATGAAAGTTGTTAAAATTATTTTATCTGCAAACTATTTCGTAAAAAGAAATATCAGAGTACATTATCTTTATTAGCATGAAACAAACTTTACCCAATTTTACCCCATCCATCTCTCCTTTACTTCTCAACTTTTGTGGTTTTGCTTATAGAAAACTTTTTCAAATTGCTGTAGTTTTTCTTTCGCTTCTGAATTAGTATTTCAAATTGTCTCTTTGCCTGCCATCACATTTTTATTTGCTTTAACAAATTTCTTTGCTTTTGTATCGCAAACATTTTCCTTCTTCAAATCAATAACATTCCAATCATACAATAATTTCCTATTCAATAACAAAAGAAAAAGGTTTCATTTTCATAAATCTGATTATGTGTAAAGAAAGAAAAGAAATAACTTTTGACTTGCATGCCCTCCGTTCCTGGCCATCATCATATTGGCTGTCACTGATTTGTCATTGAATTTCATGTACATGAAAAAATATTTCCTTTTATTATTGTATTTTCTGAGCAAATCTGCAATAAAACGTGATCATACATGTAATAAATAAATAAACTCTGCTTCAAAACATACAAATTAAACAAAGAAAAAGAAAAAAAAAAAGAAGGAAGAAACTATCAACTGCAACCACTATTTGAAAGGAATACAGAAGTTGTATATGAAATTGATACACAGGGACTTATAACACCCATGAAGCGAGTAGTTGCCATATGCCTGAAGTCAATTGAACTGTTCATAAAAAATTCGGATGTCTTCACAGTTTATGAATTTCAATAGAGAATATTGAATTTATTAGCAGCCAGCAGGTCGGGTGGCAGCAAATAATTTAAATATAATATTTAAATTAAATATATCATAACACAAGCTTTCATTGTTTGGCGACAAAAAATATATTTTAAACCTCTCAAATATTATAAAAAAATCAATAGTGTCTAAGCGAACATACGGGCTTGGTTTAGGATTTTTTAAAATTAAATTACATATCCATAAAATTTTGTTTTAAATAATTAAAGTTGAAAAAAAAAATTGGATTCGTCTGGATTTTGCTAAAATTGTGAAAAATTTCAACAATTTCATTATTTATTCTTTGCTACCTATTTGTTGGATCCAGATTTTGAATTTTGAAAGTAGGTATAGACATCGCTATATGTTTCAAACTTTTCTAAACTGTGGTTGAAGTCTACTGACGATTTGGTAAAAAGCGCCAATGAAATGCATATAGACATTCCTTAACCACCCAACAAATAAATTTCATATTATAATAGTACAATGACAGTATGTCAAATAGTTAATTTATTAACGAAAAAAGTTTTCAATATTTTGAAATGTCTTTTAATATGTATAGAAAATAAAAATGTTGTCATTCATTTCAATATTTATATGAAAAAACATAAAACAACAAAAATATTAAAATTTTGCCGAGTTAAAAATTTTCGTTATTATTAATATGTTATAATTAATTTTTAATTTTGTTTGTTATCCTGAAGAAGATATCCAGAGGATATCGAGATATCGAGATATAAATAATAAATATATAATTTTTTATAAAAATAAGCCTCAAGCTCAAAATTATTATTTAAAATATTATAGAAAGAAGTGATTGTCCGTATTTTACATGCACAGTAGTTCGAAAAGGTTTGCACTTTGCACGTGCACCCAGTGATGCCAGCTGTAAAGGCTTCTTAAAAGGTGCCCACAACAACCACAAAAATAAATAGTGAACGGAGGGATATTAAAATTTAAAAATATTTTGAATGAACGATTTTCAAACGAAATTTCTTTTACAGATATAATAAAGAATGGATTTGTTTCCAGTTTTGTTTTTTTTTTTAACTATTAACATTGAACCAAGTCTAATAATATGTCGAAACGTTATATGGCCACCCTCAAGTCTGAAACACACACCACAAAGCCAGTAATAATAATATTATTTATAGGAAATTGTATAACAAAAAAAATTATGAATTTATTAATATGAAATCACAACCAAACCCTAAACTCTAAATGATGGCTTTTTTCCACGCCTTATCAAAGCCTTCGTTATAAGTTGAAATCCAAAGTTGTTACGAGTTGTAGATGTAAAAAAGAGGAGAAAACTGAAAGAGGAATAAAAAACAAACGCTGACAAAAAAGTACTGTCAACAAAATTGGTGGCTTGAATGGGTTCGCTACGCTTCAGTTTAGTATAAATGTGGGCTCGCATGTCGGTATTTTAGGAAAATTTACTGCATATTAATAATAGGCCTAAAGCAGAGAGTCTCAACTACTGACACCTACATATGCGATAGCCCTTCGTAGGTAGCAAAAATCTTTGTCTAAAAGACACATGTGAAATTGTATATCTGATCAGTTAGTGGACTTGAAAAACTACTTCATTTTGTGCATATCTTCTAAGAATCGTTTGATTCATTCAAAAGTTATAGCAGTTTGAAAATTGAAATAACAAAAGCGTGTTACCATTGGTTTGATATAGTTCTCGTATACTTTTTCATTATAAAATTGGCACAAATACAAACTATTATCACATTCAGCTAAACGAAGATGCACATAAGAATGTAGCGGTTACCGAAAACAGCTCTTCTGCTCTGCTTCAGATTATATATCAAGTCTTTCTGAATTAAAAACACTTCTCAAACTATCCTATTAAATTTTGATTTAATATAAAATAAAAGTGTTTTATTAAAAGCACAGAATAGCACAACCAACCACGCTTTGAGGTCGAATTTGGCGGAAAGTTGCAGGGATGGCCTCTTAGGTCAACCGTTTTCCAAACTTCCGAACAATACCTTGTCTTACGTTAGTGTTTTTCTTTTATTTGTACAAATTTTGTTTAAATAAATAACTCACAAAGCGAATGGGCAAGATTTGAGTTGATCTTATTGTTCCTGGCATTTATTAATCCCGAAAACAGGTTTGGGAATCTCTGTTACATATCGTAATCTATAATTTTTTTTCTCATTCAAGTACATTTTCGTAGCAAAGAAAAAGAAAAAAAGAATTGAAATTGCATATGCTACGCGCCTCATAAATACTCCAACATGGCACAGTATTCAAATGCAAATGAAAAAAATAAAATAGAGGAAAAAAGTACAACTCCTGTTCAAAGGCAGCAGATGGCGCCTTGTGCTTTACACACAAATACTCTCTCTCTTGCACAAACTCTTCCCGTCAGCAGGGAAATGCAATAGAAAAAAAGAAGAAGGAAAGAAATCCAGAAACCAGAAATAAAAAGTGTGCAAATTGTGTAGCTAAACCGTTACACCTTAAATTTGAATTGTGCAACATGAAAAGTAACATTTAAAAGAAAATTAGAATTAGAAAATTTTTGGCTGCTGTTGGAGTTATTTCTGTGTGTGTATGTGTGTGTGTGTGTGTGTGTGTGTCTACCTTCAAACACTCATTCATTAATTCTCTGCATCCTTGACTTGCAATAAATTCTTAAACATTTTTACATATCTCTGGCTCTACAAGATACAAAATCATGTGCGACTAAGTATCTGCAACTGCATACGACGTACTCGTTTGCTGTCTGTTAATGCTGTTATTTATTTTTATTTTTTTTTTCTAGTTGTAGTTGAAGACATAAATCATTAATTATGTTTGAGTTCTTGATGTTCTCTTATATTTTTTTCTTCTTATTTTTTTGCTATTCAATTTCTTTTCGTTTTGCCAATATGATTATCATCGAACAGTCATTTCTGTGGCTGCTTTGCCTGTAGCCCCATAATGAAGTAAATGCTGACCATGTCTTGGAATTTCGCAGTGGTTACACATGTTTCCTTGATGTTATATTTTGAGATTTGTTTTTATTATTTTATATGGAACCTAATCTAATAGTTGTTACCTGTAGGAGAATATATTTGATTTATGATTTTAAAAAATATGTTTGTCTCTATGTAAATTTTTATAAGCAGAAAAATCTTGTTTAAATAACTAAAATCAAATTAATGTTGACGTGAAAATTTCTTATGGCTGAAGAATTATTTGAAATTTTAAGATAAGGCGAATGGAATTAGATCGTGGATTGAAATGCGAATGCACGTTATTGTTAAATAGCAAAGTTGGACCAAAAATCTATTTTAAAGCCAGTGTTTGAATCCATTTGCCATCTCTGTTAACGGCGAGCGCTATATGGTCGCTACGTGCCATACAACTCCTGCCGTATTAGATATCCTGCAAGAGCGATTTGAGGGCATGATCATTCATGATCCCGTTAGACATTGTTATCATAAATCGTGTTTTTTAGGCTAAAAAATATATTGAAAAAAAAATATTTGTTTTCTTTTGTTTCTTGAGGAACATCAAAAACTCTTTTTGATGTTTTGATGTGTGGCATCCGGTGCATCCGAAATGTCTAATGTGATTTGTTTGAGTCGTAGATGTATGCGCATAAGCCCCAAACTACAACGGTCCTCAAACTCAACATAACTAATTTCATCGGTTGAATTTAGCCCGATTTATGTGTCATGAGTCTGGGAAAATTAGACATTTCGTATGCAACGGATGCCATCATAGTGGCATCAAAATAGAGTTGTTAAATAACGTGGATTTTTCTTGATTTAAAGAGTTTTTAATATTCCTCAAGAAATAAAACAAACAAAAAAATATTTTTTTGTCAATATATTTTTTTGCCTAAAAAACACGATTTATGATAAAACTGTTTTTCTTGTAAAAAAGATATATATCTAAAAACTAAATGAAAATTTAATTTTTATTTGAAAGATCCGTTTATTTGAAAGATCCGATTTATTAAAACCACGTTTCCTCTATTCAAGAAATATAATTTGACAACACTGAAAATATGCGTGTATATAAAAATGCAAGTGTTGTTCTGGCACAACAACATCAACAATATCGAATCTAATGGGAAAGAACTCATTGGAGAGGGTCTGGAAATTTCGATAATATTATACACACAAACACAACTTTGTTTTATTTAAATTTTAAGATAGGACGAGCTCAACGAAATGTTTTTTACAATAATAATAAGAATTATTATTATTTTCCAAATTAGTATTTATTTGGAGGGAATTGTCGTTCTCTCCAATTTTATTAAAAAACTCAAAGTGGTCAACTGAGGGGTTTCAGATAGTTATTTACTGGGGCTAATGCAGGTCATCAGGCAACCTTTATCCAACATTTCTTAGAATAACTAAAAAAATATTCATATTAATTTATCATAATAATTATTATTCTATTCAATTCTAATTCTGCTCTAAATTGTACAACCAAAATATTACCGCCCACTGTGCAGCATTTAAAAAATAAAATTTTTTTTCAAATGTTATAATATTTTTTATTAAAAGAATTATGTGTTTTCTTAATTTATGCGAGTGCTTAATTAATAAAACAATAAAAAAGTTTTTTTATACACGAGCGAGGAAGAAGAATGATGAAGTTTGGTGTGCTAATTAAATTAAATACTTCCGTTTGACATAATTTGTTGGGTTTATATTTGCAAATAAAATAATGAAATCTTTTCATTCATGTATTTCTGCTTTTCACTTATAAAAATATATTTTCTTTTGGCGAGTGAAGTGTTAATTGCTTACAAATGAAAAGAAATTTCAAAACCATTGGGAATAATACCCGCACCTCAATGTTGGTAAATTTTTTAAAAAGAAAAATCATACTTTTGACATGAATTTTAAATATATAATAAAATGTATATATTGAGTGTGTGTGTTCATATTTTTGTGTATTCTCAACAGTTTTAGTTTCATTTTCAAGCTTTGCTTTGTTAATTCAAGTTTTTTTTTTGTAACGACCAGTTTTTGCCTTCATTTCATATTTAATTTTTTTTCGATGACATGTCACAAGTAATGCGTCCTTAAAGCTATTTCTTTTTTTAAATTATTTAAATTTGTTTTCTTGCCTGGCATTTTCCAAGTAGAAATATCGGTAAAAGATAGAATAAATGACACTTTGGCATATAACAACAAAAATCAAATACAATCTCTTTAAAAAAAAATTAAAATAAAAGAATAAAAAATAAATCTTTTATTAATATGAGTTTCAATGCAGTCTCAATATAATAGCTGGTAACTGCAGTAATTGTAAAATATTTTTACAGTGACGCACAAAACTAACGGGACGCGATTAGTTTAGTTTTGCAACAATTTCTACACTTGAGTTTAATAGATCTTAATTATATAATTTTTCTAAGCAATTGTTTGAACATATTATTTTTTTATAAATTAGCGAAGAGCAACCCAAATTATTCTTCTCCTTTTTATACTGTTTGTTTTCCTTTTTGATACCACTTGGATTTATTTTTCAATGTAACGAATATCCTTCAAACCAAATCGTTTAATTTACTAAAAATTGCTGCATAATTTCTCCTCACACTGTAGTGCCAAGCAGCCTAGAAGAACAAGCAGAAGAAGACTACGAGTGTAAAAAGATGGAAAGACATTTTGAACACGACATATATTTTATAGAGACATACACTTATAATATATTTATTTTAATAAATGCCAGACAGACAGTCGGACAGACAAACAGCCCGACAAACAGACGTAGTGGCAACCAAGTCAAGTCAATTCAGACTTATTTTGTTTGTTACTGTGGTATGTTTTTTGTTGCAGTTGTTGTTATAGTCATTTTTGGTGCGTTCTTATTATAACCACTTCAAGAGTTAGTCGTTGCAACTATAACATTCAATAAGTTTGTGATTGTGTTTAGCTGCAAAATGTTGCAACAATAGCAAAATGCCATAAGTGGCATTGTACCGCAAATAAATATTGTTTTTGTAAAGTGTTGTTTGTTGCATTTTCGCTTAAATGGTAATAAAAAAATTATGAGGATGATGATGACGATGATGATGATGGTGCTGCTGCTGCTGTTGCTGTTGCTGCTGACGAGATGCTTCTTGGCAAAGACACAACATCAGTTTTTATGATCAGAAGAGACCTCAAAGATTAAACAAGAAATAAGGAATAAAATTGCAATGAATAGAATTTGCTAAAAGATTTAATGAAATGCTGAAATGATGATACGAGGAGATACTTGACTAGAAAGAAAGACACAAAACCAATTTACAGTTTCATTAAGACAGTGACAGCATCAGAATTTCATGTCCAGAGCAGGGAAGAGGGCCACGGTAATCTTATTCCATATGATATGCTAGTTAATATTAATTGTGTGCTTGAGAATATAAAAAAATTGTTTTGAATTGGCGGCAAAAACAATTAAATGGTAGCGAGTCCACATGCATTAAATAAATTATTATCTTTTAGTTGTTTTGTTTAGTTAGAGATTAATTAGTTTTCTTTTTCAAATATGTATGAATCTTCTAACGACCTGTAGAGTGTTTGAGAGCAGCAAAATTAATGCATTTCGTTAAATATGTTTTGCACATAAAGACTAATAAATTCAGTCGATCCATATCTAGAATATTCCATAAGGAACCCAAATAAAAAAATTTGCAAATAGGAAATGTGACTTGATGAAGGCTTGGATGCTGTAAAAGACATGGACCATACAGGATAATCTTATGGTCCTGAGCTTTTTATTTTTCTTTTTCAAAACCTGCCGTTTTTATTTACTTCTATTTCAAAGATTAGTTAAACTTAAAAATTCCCTTTTTTATTTTTCTACTTCTTTTTAATTACATAATTAAAACAAATTTTTAGCGATTAGATCTTTATTAAAAATGTAAATATTAAAATTAAATACAAGTTGTTGCGAAGAAGTTAATCGAAGTTTAACGAAATATTGAAAATATAAGTTAAACAATTTTCATATCAAATAAATAATTATATTATTTGTTGAAGAATAATATCTTCTATATATTTTGATTTGCTGAATCGTTTTTATTTACATATTACTTTTATTTGCTTCTTATATAAAATAAAGACTTGAAACTTCTTTAATTATGTGTTAAACTTGAAAGTATGAATTTTCAATTGCATGGATTTTCATAAAAGAGAAAGTATTTTCTCAACCTCAGTTAAGATTTGTAGGGCATGATAAATACTTTAAGAGACAAGGAAAACTCAACATCAATTTAATTTCTAACTTATTACCTGAGATATTTGTCATGTCTGTCTATAAATCTTAAATTCGTATGAGTGAAAATTTGAACTTTAAAATGTAACAAAAAGTAAAAAATTAAAAAAAATAACAACAAAGTTATTCGATTAACCGACTTATAAATATATTCCTCCGGGCCTTATATTGCCCCTGCCTGCATATCTCTATACATATCCATATCACCTCACAATGACGTTTTTTATATATATCATATGCAGTCTTTCTAACCAACTAATGAAATGTATGGAACTAATGAGAAAACTTCTTAAGAAAATTGCAATTGTCTATGGTTCAATGAAGCATTTCTGGTTTTTCCTTCTATTTACCCAACACAACAAATCATCATGCAGACATCCATCCACTCACACACATGCACGATACATCATGGACATTAAAAAAATTATGACATTAAATGTTATATATTTTTCTTTATTTTTAATACGTTTGTCATAAAACAGGAACAGGGTTCTTTCATGGTTAAATAAAACCAACAAAATGTGGTTGAAAGAAGCAAATCAATTTTTAATTAAATAAAAGACTGAATACAAGCCAATTTCATACCATGACAACTATAAAAAAAAATATATATATTAAAAAATTATTTAAAAAGACGTCAGTCAGTCAAGCTTAAAATATTTATTATTAAAAATAATATTCAATACATTTCAATAGTCATATAAATAATGAACAAACTTCAGAGATTTACATTTGACTTGATCTCTCTGCGCCATACTTCATTTTTGGTAGATTTTAAGCACCTACTAAATGGCAGCTGTCAAAATGACATTTACAAATTTCATAGAAACCACAAACAGCTACTGTAACAATAACATCCCAAAAAGGTCACATTTGAAATACATTTATTCGTGTGCTTATGGACGCACATACGAGAGTCGCAGCAGAATGACTGGCCTTTCTTTAGTGTGTACTCATGCCAAAAAAAGTGTGTCTAAAACTGTAGTCACTGAGACTAAATAGTGTGTGTCATTAAGGGAAAACGGAAATAAAAGAGAGAGAGAGAGGAGTGTGCTATTATTTTTGTATTTGTCAGCATAACGGTAGTGAACATATTTCAATTTAATTGTAATTTAAACATCTTTTTGCGTTTTCCCTTCTTTTTTCTTGTTGTTTTAACTCGAATGCAGTTGTGTTTGTATGAATACGTTTTGTTGTCTTCTCTTAATCATAAATTTCAATGACATTCTTCTTGTTATTGTTGTTGTCTTATAAAATGTATCTCTACGCGTGCGCATGAATTCAAATTTTACATTTTATTTGCTCATATTTTAGTGTGTACTTGTATGAGTTTTATTTGAACTTTTTTTATATAAAATGTTGTCATTTGTTGCTTGTAAATCACAGGGACTGTGTGCGTTGCAATCTGCATGAGTGACTGGCTAAACTATGGTGGTGCATATAGTGAATTTCGTAGGGATTTGTAGGATTCCACAGTTGAGAGTAAGATAATAGCACATACTAGCATTTCAATAGATGTATATGATACTGCGGGGGAGGGATAAAGGTATACTTTAGTTAAAATGAAAAAAAGCTGGGGTGAGACAGTTTTGTACTTCCTTTGCAAATGTCCAGCTTTGAATCTGTCCAGACAGTCAGTTACATACTACATCAGAGATCGGTTAAACTGAAGAGATTAGACATCTCAATGAGCTGGACTTAAAATACTGGGAAAAGTAGTGGAGTGATCTGTTAAAAAGGAATCATGTAGATTTTAGTTGGATGCCTGCCATCAACTGATATTAAAAAGGACATTTTCACAAGTTTTTATTAAGACATGCACAATTTTTTTAAATTTCTTTTAAAAAAATGCTCATCAGTAGGAGCAGCACTCAGGGAACGATCCCTACATATGCAAGACATTGCGCGGGAACTGGAAAAGCAGGGCATAGTGAGAAGGGGATAGATGAAGACTGATTTGAGGAGAGACAATTTCGTTGCAGCTATTTTTACTTTTTTTGCTTCGCTGGTCAATATTTTTGCTTCAGATATCGGCGAAGGACAATGCTGTATTCTCATCTTTTAGTATATGACGATGTTAGTCGCTGTCGGATTCAGAACAATTGTTTCATTAATCGACATTCTGAATTATGTAAACAATTTTCATTTAATCAGCAAGTATTTTCATCGCTTCTGTTTTTATTTGGTCGTTAAATTGTATGTTTATTAATTGGCTGGCAGCCAATATGTCTGTTGGAATCGTCTCATGTAACACATGTTTGTAGTGCGTGTTTCACCCTTCTGGTTTTTATTTCATATTATTTTTTGTTTGTTTTTTCATATCTTATATATTGTATCATTTCAATTCAAGCATTTTTGCAGTTTTATTTTTTTTTTATATATTTTTTGTTGCCCATTTAATTGTTTTTTAAGTCGTTGATGTCCTGCTGTGCAGTTTTCCTTAAGTGCCATAATGGTGTTTTAACTTAATTAGTTGGTCACTGAGGGAGTTGTGCTTTAAAGAACAAACGCAAAAAAATACAAAAAAAAAAAAAATTACGTAAACTGCTATGCAGCTTGTGGGCTTTGCGTAATATTTGGAAATTACATGTTGAAAATATTTCGGAAAGCTGAAGTGTATGAAAAGGAAATCATGTATTAAAGGCTTGAGAATAAAAACCCAAGAAATAAACTTAAAGCAGACTCAAGAGCATTTAAGATGTTTAAAAAAATCATGATTTTTATATTAAAAAAGGCATGATTTCTCTTGTCCATTTCAAATTCAACAAGATTTATTTTTGCTTGCTGAATCGTTTTTAGAGATTTAGAAGTGCATGTTAAAAATCATGGGATATTAAATCAAAGTTGCAACATGTCGTCTGACACGTAGAAGGCTGGAGATCACAGCAGTTTGGCCTATGGATGGAGGTAACTCCATTGGATTTCATGCGACTTTTTCAATATTAAATCATATAGAAATAGAACTGGCTGATTTGAAGTCAAACTAAAATTTTGCTGCCTGGCCCACGATGTCATGCGATATCGTTCTAAAAAATATATTTAAACAAAAACAACTTTTTAGAATTTATTTTTATATAAATTTTTTTTTTGGAGACGGAACAATACCAAGTGACATCATGGGCCAGGCAGTTAAAATATCTGTTACGAAATCTTCTTCATTTGTGGCCTTCACTAAATATCCTCATAAAGGATATGCCGCCCCATAAAATATATATATCCCAAATTCTTATGAATAGGGAAGTTGAATAAGCGATGTCCGTTTGTCTTTACATGAGTTCGTGGCTTGAGAAAAGCCAGTGATTTCGGTTTTGAATTGATTGTTTTAATGAATAGGATCAGCACACAGGGGACGACACCAGTGCATTGCGCCTAAACTGGGAAAAGTGGCGATAGTTGTTTTTTTGTTACAGTTATCGGCGAAGGATGATGCTATATTCGACTCTTCTGGTACATGACGTTGTTGATTGCTGTCAGTGGCCAGTGCTATGCCGTCGGCACTGAGAAAAGCTGACACAATTAACACAATCCTGCAAGAATGCCATACTGACGACTGAGTGTGGACCTAACGCATCGTAGTTTTGTGTCTTCCCACTTCAGTAAATAAATTGTGATTGAAAATGAGAACAATATAAAATGGGGTTCCAGAGCCGGAAAACTTTAACTGATATTTGACATACAAAAAATATCTGCTGAAGCAATTTCTTTTTTCTTTTTAATTACACTTATTTTATACTTCAGCAGAATTCGAGGGCGAAGAGAAAAAATATTTTCTCCTTTTTCCCCCCGCAAAATTTGATGCTGCTGGTTAATCCAGTCATGGCTTGTCATGGTCCTATTGAATTTCATAAAAAAACAATAATAAAGCTTGTAAAAACATATACTTTTTCATTCGGTTTTTAATTTCATTCTACACAAAACTCATTTTCATCAATCATGCATGACACTTGCATGAGTTGCATGTGTTGTAAGTCGTTGCGTTTATTCACGACCACGCATTAAACGTCATGCCTAAGCCGTACTTTTGGGATGAGCGATTTTTTTAAGGTTTAACTTTTATTTGACATGTTTTTTTAAAATAATTTTTGCACACACACACACACACACTGACGTTTGGCAGTTTCACTTAAACCAATCAATACAAACATTTTTAGGTTTGAAAGTGCAATTGTGTTTTTTGCTTTTGTTGTTGTGATTTTTTATAAGTTTTTGTTGAGTTTGCTCTTGTTACGTTATTTCCTTGTTCAGTTAATTTGGGTTAATGCAAATCGATTTGACTGTTGATTTATTATATTTTCTTGAAAATGTGATTTCATAAATTTTGTAAAGCCAATTATTGAGTTAAGTTTTTTTTTTGTTTAGTTGTCCATCCTTTTTGATCAAATCTCGTCGCTGTCATTTAATCAGAATCAAGTACTTTATTGTTTTCAAAATTCTTTATTTAATGTAGAGCAGTAGATTGTGATTGAGTTTTTCAGATGTGGGGTTGCAGCAGGGGACCTTTAAACATTTTTAGGGGCGTGTTTGCCTTACGTTCTTATAAGTGCTAATAAAAATTAATTTTTTATTCCGAGTGTTGTACGAAAATTTGTGCTAAACCACTTGTGCATTTCCTATTAACGGGTACAGCTGCACAGCTGCCAGTCTTCTGGGTATAAATAAATTTTGGGTACATGGCCATCCTGTCTGCTGTTAGTAAATCCAATTCTGGTCTAGGAATATCATGAAAAAACCTAAAAATATTGGCAATTTTAAGCGCTTAGAGCTGCAGCCTGAGAAGTCCTGGCGGGCACTTGAGCGATATCATACTCCACACATAATGACATCACTATAAAGAATAAAAAATTTCTACCATATCTCTTCCACACGTCGTTTTATTTATATAAGCGGACTGGGCATCTCTCTCAAAAAATAACTTTCTAATGCAGGATATTTTGTCTTAAACTGCTACAAAATTTTTGTAGAAAATGGATAGCAAAACTTTGTCTTGGCTGTTGTAGGCCCTATTTACAAAATATGTTTGGTACTTATAGGCTGCTTATAAAAGAAATTTGTCTTATAAGCAGCTTATAAATACAAACTATTTTTTTTATGAATAAGGCCTTATTTATATCGCTTCCTTAGTTGTGTATGAGAAACTAATGCTAAGTATTAGAAATTAGTGGCAAGCAATTGCTTTATTTTAGCCTTGTTTAAGAAAATTTTCAAAATGACTGCCGCCGTTCCTTTGCTTTTGTACGAAAAAAAAAATCAAGTATTTAAATTTTTGTGCAAGTAAAATTTAAAATTCACTCACAGCGTTGCATATTTAATAAAATTTATGCATGTACGATTGTGCATGTGCGATTTGCCAGCTAAAATTAAATAATTTATTTTTATAGTTATTGGTTCCTTGTAAAAAGAAAATATTTTTCTCTTTTTTGAAATGCAATGAAACTTTTTTGTGCGAATCAGTGCTTTTTTCGCAGCGCCATCACGTCTGCTTGACGTGTCTTTCAGATTTTTGTTTTGTTCAGTTGGTTTTTTATTCTTTTATTATATTATTTTGTAATTTTGTTGTTGTAACTTTTCAACCGAAAATTTTATAAATTTATTCCTTTCTTTCAGTCGTTAACAGCCAACAAAGATTTCGGTTGCTTTTGTGTAAAATATCACCAAAAATTAACACATAAATTATCATTTAAACTGCCGGTCTTGTCAACATCATAATAAATTTTATAACGATGGGAGAGAGCTTAACCTCAAATGAGTCTAGTCTATTTAGATAATGATAGATAATGTTAAAGGATTTATCTTAATAAATACTAGAGCTAAAGGCGAGTGTTATGCACCAGATTAAAGTTTAAAGAAAAAAAATTATTTTTTCAGTCAGCTGTTTAAGTTAGACGTAAAATTATTACCGATATATCCTAAACATATTCGAAAATCCCAAATTATCTTTGACTTTTAGAAAAAGCATAGCTTTCCCTATAAGTACCTGCATACACTGAAAGAATTGTCCTCATAAGTTCTATGAATTTCGACATTAATCCAATTCGTTGGATTAATGTAACAAGTTTCATTGAAATTAGTTCAATAAAAACCTCGTCAAATAAATGAAATAATTTCGTTGATGCTGTGAATTAATTTCATTACTGCAACAACTCAATTCCAATGATACAAGAAAGTAATTTCATCAATATAATGAAATAATGGCATTTATTCGATGTAATAACCTCATTGATGTAACTTCATTGATGTAACTCCATTGCATCATTCATTAATAAAACGAAATAATACCGATTATTTAATAAAGGAAAACCGTTAATACCAGGAAATAATTTCACTGACACATTGACAGGATCATGCAAAAGAATTTTTGGTGGACAGCTACTCAAATGCATCAGAATGTATGAATTTATTATGAATGGCTCTCAAAATA
This sequence comes from Linnaemya vulpina, assembly GCA_963675445.1. Classification (NCBI taxonomy): domain Eukaryota; kingdom Metazoa; phylum Arthropoda; class Insecta; order Diptera; family Tachinidae; genus Linnaemya; species Linnaemya vulpina. The sequence goes on along the minus strand of OY776277.1, from coordinate 28,669,263 downwards.
TCAATGAAAAAAAATATAATTATAAATAAAACTAGATGCTATTAAATTCTAAAATTTTAAATATTTTATTAATATTTTCAGTTTTAAAAAATTGAATACAAAACTGAATTGTGTTAAAAAAACAGATATTTTTAAGCAGGAACTGTTGTTTTTTTTAATACATAAAACGGTCCTAAAAAGATAAAAAATATGGTTTTCATTATTCCACTACAGCAATTTTCAAAACTATGAAATCCAATTATTCGAAATTGTTTTGCATAATTGGTGAAACTTTTATTGGATTTGGGAAAGTCTCTTGTTGAATTCGTAAAGTAAATTTCTTTTAGTGTAGGTTTGTGTAAAAATGTTTTGTGACAGATTTATCCGATTTTTTTTATCTCTATAATATTTTTTTTCGTAACTGCAGAAATTATAAACTTATTCAAAAACAAATATGAATGTATACATAATTATTTTGGTCTATGTTCACCTTTGCCTGTCGGGTTAAATTGACCAAAGCTAATGTTTACCCCCAATTCGTTTGGCAACGTTGTATCGTTCAGTCGCTTCATAAACTCAAAGATGCAGACTTAAGTTTGTCATTATAAACAATAAAAGTTTTTGAAAATTATCAAGATTTTACTGCAACATTTATTATCGCTCTTTTTTTTTTTGCAACGTTTCAGGAAATATTTTCATCTATTTTCGCACATAAATTTTAAGAAATAGTAGAGATGGAGTTGAACTTATATTTTGCTTTTTACAAAAAATTTTCTATAAATAGTGCAAAACCTAAAAACACACACTTTTATAGTGCCAAAAAATATAAATCTCATTTATTATTTTCTTTCTCTTATATTTCTCCTAGAAGTTCTTGCCGAACTCCTAAAATAATAATGCATGATATGTCACATTTAGACTTCCTTGTTTTGCAAAAAGAAAAAAAAAAACACATTTTTGAGTGAATAACTTCTGCCTCCCAAAACTTTTTTCACTTCATTTGCAGTTGTTTGTTTTTTATTTTTAAATTCTCTAGTTTTTCAACGGTGGCAATAAAGATCATGAACACCATGTTTAGTGAGTGGCTGATGTGTTGAAACGCCGCCTGTTACGTCTGCTGCAGTTTAGAGCATCAGGGCACAAGCATTCATTGTTTGCTGCAAGACACAACAAATAAGTTGAAAGAATATCAATCATGTACATTTTTAAATGCCTTTTATGTTGCAGTGCTTACGAGCCTTATTCTGTATAGTTTTGTGCGACATATTTTTTCTTCTGCATTTCGCTAAAAGAAATTTACAGTTCGCATTTCACTGTGTGGCATTGCCGGTTGAGGCCATTAAAATATAGTGCATGCAATTTGCTATGAAAGGAAACTGGCAGCCAACAATGAACGCCGCCAGTGTTCTCATAGTTTGGCGTCCGTAACACTAAATGATGCACAATACGACCGTGTCTGTTAAATATTCATAATTTTGCTTTTAATTACAACGTGTATGATGCAGTTGTTCTTTTTTTTTTGTTTCTTAAAAACTGGCCAAACTTGATATTGAATATAATAAGGAAATCAATATAAGACAACAACAACAATAATAATAATAATAATAATAATAGTAATAATAATAATAATAATAATAATAATAATAATAATAATAATAATAATAATGATAATAATAACAACAACAATTGTGCTGCAGGAACATAATGAGGGTTAAAAAAGTTGGTATTTAAATGAATGAGTTTGTCTACTTTGGCTTTTTCAACATATTTTATGTAACGCTCTTTCTAACCACATGTGGCAACTACGAATCGGGATACTCAGTAAAATCAATCGAATAATGAATATTGCAAATTTTAAATTGTAATTTACAACTGAAAGTTTTCTTTCACAGTTCTTGCTCTTCTTAATAGTTACAAATTAATTTTATGAAAAACATATAAAATACTTATGAACTATTACATAACAGCCTTGCCACCTAATAAGATAAATAGAACATAAATTTTTAGGTTAAGAAAAAGTGGAATAACACAATTTTTCGCTCTTGTTTATTGGCGTGATAAGTTTATATTCGCTGAATATTTGCACAATTCACCGTACATATTGAAAATATGTTGTTAATAAAAATGTTTTCCAATTATACAATTGAATTGTATATATTTTCAAAATGGCTTCTTTTGGCCATGTATGGGAATAATGAGTAATTTTATATGTAAAAAAATCATCTTCAGTTGAGTAATTCAATATCTGATTAGGTTATAATTTCGAAGAATTGGAAATCTTTCCTATAACAGTTGCCATCGAATTTGATGGATAATATTGCTCAAAGTACGTTATGGCTATTGGACATTGTAGAGGACCATAAGAGCTACAAAATAAAATTTAGTCGCCCACATGTTCCCGTTTTCCCAGGATCCTGACTACCCTCTAGAATTTAAAAATCTTTGTATACAAAGTTTCACAACTCATCGGCATAGTATTACTTTATTACGATGGATAAAAAGTAATAAGTATTACAAAGTATTACTTTATTACGATGGATAAGGATCTAGTTAAATGTTGTGTTAATTTTTTCCAAGTTTGGCTCAAAAATATGGAAAATATGCACTCAGATTTTTCATGCTTAACAGCGCTCTGTTAACATGTTAGCAGAGGTCTGCTAAAGTACCTGGTTTGTGTCAGGGGTTGTACATTTAACTTCACATAACTGAGAATATATATCTACGTTCTAATTAATAAAAACTTATAAGAGCTGTAAATTTATATTCGCTGTATTGCAGAATTAATCATAACAATTTTTAATTTTATAAAACACAAAATATTCACAAGTTTGTGAATATGATTTGTTAACAAACGTTTGTAAGCGTTAAAGTATTCCGTAATTATTGTGTACGTGAGCATACAATAAACATTTTTCATTAAAATAGCTGAGGAACAATTTTTGAGATATAAGCAAATAATAGAAGGTGAAGAGAGTCCACCATACAAAAACGCAAGGCTTCTCTGCTTTTAAATATCAAGAAGTAATTAGTCTTTAAATTGGAATAAATAAAATTTAAATTAAAAATAATTATATAACATTTTTTCATACGTAAACAAAAAATAATTAGTCTCGGTTCACACTTAGAAAGTTTTCTTTCAGAAATTCTTTCAAATTATCTTTTAAACTTTCATTCGTGTCTACATACTGAAATTATTTTTAATGAAATTCAAAATTTTTACATGCTTACTTTAACACTAACATGAAAGTGTGTCCACATTCCCATTCCTCTCACCCTAATCACCCAAAAACGAAGACTTTCTGAAAGAAAACTTTCATAGTGTGAACCGGGGCTTAAGGAGCTGCAGTGTGCCTTGTGGATACATGGTTGCATCAAACGCTGCCAGTACTGTTCAGTAAATCTCACACCTACAGGAAGCTATAATTTTTCAATCTTATCTTTACATTATTTTACATTGCGTTTGGCTACGTTGTATTACGTCACATGACGAATAATTATCAAGTGCGGGCACACACAGTAGTCGTATGGTAAACAAAATTACTCGAAATTGACGTTCTGGTTACAACAAAATATAATTGAAATTTTGAAAAGATATTTCCATTGACCTCAATTTGTTTAAGTGCTTATGCACAGCAGAACTTTTGCTTCTCTCTCATTTTTCATTGAGCTTCCATAAAAGCTTCTGATATTTATCTTGCCGAGATTGTTTTAAAATCTTCAAGCCCACAACACGAAGGGGTTTGAGAAGAGTAGAATTAAAAGTCAATTTACTAGACATTTAATGTCTAGTTTACGATCTTTACGGTGCATCTTTTTATATATATATTTTTCCGTTTTAGTTGTTTTTTCTTTTTAGCTTTTTGTTTTAAACGACCATCAAATTTTATTCACTTTGCAAGCAAAAGCCGCAGGCTTTTTTCATCTTACGAAAACATCGGTCACATTTCTACAGCTGACAAGTAAACGAGCTTCTGCATTTTTATTCCTTTCGCCGCATGTATTGTATTTATCGTTGTGGTAAATGTATGGGTAAACAGTCCAAATGAAAATAAATATAAATAAATTTATGTATACACTGGGAAAAATTGTGGCATGGAAAGTGTGCACAATTTTGTGCAATTTTTCATTTTCATTGTGGGCTGTTTAGATTTCGATATGAATTAAAAAAAAAAAAATTTCATTCGTAAAATTAGTTTTTCTCCATGTACTCCCGTTGAAAATCTTAGTAGAAAGGAGTCGCTGTTGTGATCTTTTTAAATGCGTTCGTTATTCGTTTGTGAAAAGTACAGGAAATATATATTCAGTTTTGGCATTATTATAGATATTTGGATTTTATTTTATTTATTTCTATTTTTTGCTTTTAGTGGACGAAAAGTACTTTAAGTTCATGTGTGTGTATGTGTGTGTGTGTGTGCTGGACTTTCTCATGTCAGGCATACATATATCTTGTGGAGAATTGTTGTTGTGTTGTTTGTTTCCAGATTTGTTTGGTTCATTTGTGCCATTTCTTTCATTATCTTCTGTTATTAATTTAATTATTTTCTTGGATTTTTATCTTTTGTTTTAATTACATGTCATGTCTTGTGTCTTGTGGCCAGTGCGCTATGGCGTCGTTTGTTTCCATTTATTCGCGGTCAAATTAACTGCCAAATAGATTTATTATAATATTTTCACACAGAGTGGCTTTTTATATGTATTTATTTTAGTAGTAAAATTACAACTACGAAGTGTTGGGAATTAAATTCGCTTAACGTGTGTGTTATAGAAATTTTAATTAAAATAGTTTTAATTGTAATTATTAACTTCCATTATGCTTTACTTTAATTTTCATGCTTGAGACAGTGGTTTTATTTTTATTATTTTCAATGGGTTTTTATATATAAATTGCATTTTAGTGTTTTTAATTAAAAATTATTTATCTCTGTGACCTGTTCTTTAATTGCGTTATTGTAAGTAAGAAATTATTTATTGTGCCATACTTGAACTTGTCTAGGCTGTTTATAACACTTGAGTAAAGTCCATGCATATTTGAATATATCTATTATGGACCTGATATCTTATATATAATTTTATATTTCCTACATACTTCGCTAGTTTAAATGTGTAAAAGAACTGCTTGCAGGTAAAATTTACTTTAAATTTATTTATTGGAATATATTGCAATTAAATGCTAGATGTTGCAAAAATTTGCAAGGCATTGAAAATGTTTGCAAGGCATTGCAAATGCGGGCGACCTATTGCTAAAGCATCAAAATGAATTTTAAAACAATTTTTGAAATGGAAAAATAAAAATAAGTAGCGTATCTCGACTATTACAATATTAAGAAATATTAATTAGGTTGAAGCTCAAATCCGCGGATTCACAAATTTCATTTTATCTAAGAATTTGTTTTCAATTTGTATATTTCAGTAAAATTGGAGTGTTTAAAATATTCCTTATGATCTTCATACTAGCAGAACGGATCATTAGTAAACCGAGTAAGCCATCAAAAAGCAGCGGTCGTAGTACGCAATCAAAATTTGCACCAGAATTAACTTTGATTTTTACAGTTGACTTTCAGCTTTGAATTTCTCCATAATTTTATATTCGGTTTTAATTACATACTAATATTTTGTTTATTAATTATGGAAAACCCCATATATAAAAGAAAATTCAGTTATACCGAAAAGGTTATTTGGTTCAATTCCAAATTGAGTTTCGAAATTAATGATATTTTTATGTCAATCAAAAACTGTAACCCCTACAGCGCAACTCTACCCGGCATTTTATTAACAGCCTCTATATTAAACGAAGACAGAAATAATTCCATTAAAATTGCCACATTTCCAAACATTTTTGTATTATTAATTTTATTTATTACTCTTGTATAATTTAAATTCAAAAGCATTTTGAAGCTCATGAGAACAAAAGGCATGTATTCGTATACATTTACGTACATATTTATAATATTAAATAAATAAATATTTCTGAAAATTATTACAGAAATAATTCATATGAATTTTTTTAAAAGAACTTACATCTGGTTTTTCGATTTCAAAAATTATACGAATAGCATGCTGATATATTTTCTAGGCAAAATTTATAAAACAATTTTATAACAGCCTTAATTGTATAAATCATTTTGCAATAAAATTCCATTTCACAAGAAACTAAAAATAAGTTTTAATAAACAATTTTTAGAAACACTCAGGCAATCGTATGTAAATGTAATTGGAAGCAGAATAACAAAAAAAAAAAAAAAAAACAAAAACAAAAAACTATGTGATTGCTAAATTAGTTTTTGGTTACTCTACATTTCAAGTGTAGATGGTGCAAGTTGTGGTATTTGTATGCAACTTGTTGTATAGACATATTTTTAAGTAACCACGCAACTGCTTATAAGAGATGTACTCTAGACCAGCCGACCTTTGCGAAAATAACCATAAAAATTATTAATTTGCAAAGACAACTAATGAAGGAGTGGCAAGCAGCCGATACAACAGTCAATAAGGGTATCGTTTGGCCGAATATGCTAGAGGTTTTATTCATTGAAGTAATATACACCGAAGTCGTAAAATTAAAGTACTTTTATTTTCTTAAAACGTGACTGCCAACTGATACAACAACACACTCCGTCTGCATCAGTTATTATCATAATTATCGCAATAAGCTGAACACTAAATACGAATTTTTGCATTCTTAAGAAATGTTTGCATTTATAGACAAACAAATGAGTCATTAAGATCCTAAAGATACAAATTAGTACGTAGTTAAATGGCAAATAAAACTCGACACGCTACACAGTCCCTTTCTCATATATCCATTTATAATTGACTTTAATAGCTTCGGATGTCATAAAGTAAAGGAAGAAACAAAAAAAAACCTTCAATAACAACAGCAACAACAACAAAACTATGTATATTGATTAATCAAAAATTTCAATATTTATTAATATCTTTTCTTTTTATTTTTTTACAGCGGAAAGCGACCTTTTAACATTCGCACAGCGCAAACAACATTATGATTGTGACAAGTCATACATAAAAGAACTCTTTACTGCCGATACTCGGCCACGTAGTGTACGTGTTCTGTATGAAGATGCCGGTAAAGTGACACCACCTCCACCAACATCATCGTCTACGGCACATTCATCGGCGGCTGGTTCCCCCATACAATTTGCATCCGGTCATGTTTTAGGTGATGGCAGCAGTAACAACGATGGTATGCACGATGTGACCAATGCTGGCGGCATAAATCATCATCATCATCATCCGGCTGCTGGCAGCGATGATCTGTTGTTGTGCTCGTCGATATTTTGTATTAATACGAACCACAAGATGCGTACACGTATTGATGCTGAAATTGAAATAAGATTGGTAAGTCGTAGCGGTAGTTATTTTAAGTTGTCCTACTACTCAACAGTCTATTTAAGTTGGTAGGAGTTGTGGAAGGAGAGCACTGATTAAAAATAAAATATATGGATGCATACATATTCTTTAAATCGGTTGATACTTAAGTGCCGTGGCATTATAATTACAAAAGTATTCGTCGGCCAGCCAGCAGTGACCTAAACAGTATCGGTTAGAATTCCACAATTTCGTCCTTTTCTGTTGGGGATCTAAATTACGAATGATCTATCAAAATTTATGTTTGCTCGGGACTTGTTCTCCTACATCTCAACATTGTCATATCTTAAATCGAATGATGGAGCAAAAGTTTTATTCGTTTTTATGTGGCTAAACCTGTCTTACTAACTTGTACTTAGAAAAGTGATCGTACAAAGTCATCATTCGATTTAGCTACCACATTATGTTTCTCTTTCTGTTGGACGACTGTTTTGATGTTATTTATTTTTATTATTTGGTTTCATCAATTGACGCCTTTAAGTTTTGTAAAAGATATCGCTGAATGCATCTCTGCATTTAATTAATTTAAAATTTTCAGTTTTATTAAATGTGGAGATAAATTAAAAATATAGAAAATAAAAATGAAAATTTTTCATTGAGAAAAAAATTACATGCACTGATTTCCAGGCACACTAAAGATTTCATAAAAAAAACACATTTTCAACAAACTTTTTGGTTAGTTTTTGACCAATAACACTTATACTAGGCAAGATACAAAAAACAAATACTATATTATCGGAAAGATGGGCTAAAATTACATTTAAGGGGGGAAAAATAGGGGGAAAGGAGGGGATAAATAGTGGAAAAGGAGGGAAATTAATAGGAGGAAAGGAGGCGAACTAATAGGGGGAAAGGAGGGAAAATAATACGGGAAAATAGGTGGAAAGGAGGGGAAATAATAGGGGGAACGGAGGGGAAATAATAGCGGTAAAAATAGGGGGAAATGAGGAGAAATAATAGGGGGTAAGGAGGGGGAAAATAGGGTGAAAGGAGGGGAGGAGCGACAGAGAAATTGGAACACAAATTTTCAACAACTTTTCGCAGCATTTGCTGCCCGGAAAATAAAATTCTTAATGGATGACTGTGATGAGTAAATCGATTTATAATGAAATTTCAAAGCAAACCGAACAAAAAGCAACCATCAGCTGTCAAATAAAGCAGTGATGCCAACTTAAACTTGCGACACTCTAAAAAAATACGCGTTGACAAATAATTTTTAAACAAAAAACAAAGATCCGTTTTCAATAATAAGAATTTGCTTTGGCAATAAAAATCGTTTAGGTTAAAGTACGAAATTGAAATCCCATTCCATAATGGGATCAATATCATTGACTTTGTTATGAACTTTAGACTTCTCATATGCTCAAATCAAAGTACAATTGTAATATGATAAGTTAAAAAAAAATCGAGTGAGAAAAAGTTTCTGATCGACGTAGTCAATTGGAATTTAATTTCATGTATAAATAAACTTTTTTCGTTCACTGTACAAATTTTGTGTTTGAAAATGATTTGATTTACCACCTCATGTCTGTAACTGGTATTTAACGGTTTTTCCTATTACTCCTTAAGCATCTAGAAAAAAGTTGTGTATTCATTTGGGAGTGTAATGCCGTTGGTTGGCTGTCTGCAAAAAGCCATATATTTCTTTTTGCTGTAATTTAACGAGATTTTCAATTTAGCGGTTGCAGTGTGTTTATAGTCTGTTGACCAAGCGACCGAGAGACCAACCGACCAAATAACTTTGCACTTATATAGATGTTGTAATCGTACTCGTTAAAACAAAAACAAAAACACAAAAAACTAACAGAAATTATCACTTTATGGTAACAGGTATTTAAGTTTTAAAAGGAAACTAATGAAAAAATATATTTATAGACAAGACTATAATGATTTTAAACACCACAATTTTAAGTTCTTTCACACAATTTTTATATTCAGCGATTATTAATTATTGACAAAACATTTTGAAATAACATGACATTTATGAGGCAGCAGCCTGTGAGAACAAGTCAAATAAAATTTAATAAAAGACGGTTGGCAATAAGTGGGTGAATTTTAATGGTTTGAGGAAGGAAGGAAGGAAGGAAGGAAGGAGAAGCAGGTCACACCTGCAGACAGCTGCGGAGCCAGTTTGTTACATGATTTTTGTGTGCGGGTGAGGATGTGTTTGAGCATCGAACTAAATATTATGGAAACAACTTTTGACTGGATGGTTGTCCTTTTGCCCCCGCCAACAACAAACATCATTTGCAAACAGCTTAATTAAAGTGCTGTTTGAGAAAGACCAATTAAAGATTGTGGAAAATCGTATTCATATTCCTAAATAAGACTGAATTTAGCATTTCCATCCACTTATAGCGATTTCCACTTGTTGATTTTTTATAATCCTTAATTAATTGCACTAAATATGCAAAACGTTCCAGCAGAAACAGAGAGAAGACTATAAAGATGTGATTAAAATTAAAATAGATAGAATTTTAATTTATGCAATCTTAAGTTAACAGCTTTTAAATATCCAGCGAAGTACTTACTGAAGTACTTCTTGTCTTACTAGTTGTGATTTAAAATTAAAAAAAATATAAAAAGAAAATGTATTAGAAAAATCTTGCTGATGTTTGGGTGTTGCTTACACAAATACAACAGAATACACGACCCGTTGTTGCATGCTTGATTTCTTTCCACAACAAAATCTGTGGTTGCTGATGCACAGTGGTGACTCTTTCAATGAGGCTGTTTGCAGGAACGAGTATCCATTCTTTTTTTCCCAATCTCTGTTTGGTTTTGCAAGTCTTTGGAGTCGTAAATACAAGTTGTTTTATTATTTTGTTGTTGTTTGTTTCTAGCACAAATATACTTGCTAAGAATGCAAAAACGTGTGTATAAATATGTGTGCATGTGTGTATGTGTACTATTTTTTATTGTCTTCAACTAAAGTTGTTGGCAAAGTTCGTAGAATTAATGTGTGGTCTCGAATAATGACGACAACAACCAAGACGACTTAAGTAAAGTAACAAACATTTTTTTTTGTTAGTAGTAGACTACAATAGGTTTGGTATGCTTAGTGCTGGGCCGACTAGCAACAAGCGATTATTCTATTGACACAAACGATTCATTTTCATCAATTATGCTTTTGCTATTAACCTACTATTTTCAATATTATTGAAAATAATCGGGGATGATATATTCTGAAATAATTAAATTTCATGATTGTGTTAATAGTTGTTGGCCTGTTTAAATTATGAAGACATGTCACTGGACATTGAACAGTAGTGATTTATATAACCACCTGCTTGTACCAACCTTCGTCGGTATTATATAAAAGTCTCAATCAGATTGTCACTTCTCCAATTTTCCACAATATGGTTCATATATTTGGTTAAATTTTCGTCATACTCTTTGCAACATTTCTGCCAGCAGCTCACGGATAAGCTCTTTAATAATGGCTTCCAGTAGATCAACTTCAAAGCAGGCTTGTCGCTGAAAAGATTAGCCTTACAAAAAGTAGTCTAAAGACGTTAAATCGCACGACATATACGGCGGCCCCAAACGTGCACTGTTCATCTCTTGCGATTGTTGAAACCTCATGTCAGCCAAGTCCAGTTCTCCCTTTTTGCAAAAAAAATATGTATATTGTCGCCTTGTTTTTAAATTTGTTTTTCTGTATGCCATCTTTAACCAAACAAATCAATTCCTTGCAAACTCTGTGCCAACAGACAGCCTAGACTAGACAACGAACTACTAACTCAGAACGGAATGTGTGTGAGGTTGTGTGTATGTGTGTGCAATAAGAAAATTTAATAATGGTTTGTTTGCATGGTTGAGTGACTAACTGAATGACGGCTGGTATGTCTTAGATGGTCAGGCGACATTTTACTTTTAAAAAGAGTCAGCCTACGGAACCAACAACGCATGTATGTGCGAGCCAACAATGTTTGCTTCAACGTTAGACAAATACTAAGAAGTAAATGGCTCAAGTAAATATTGCTAACAACTACTCACTGATACGAACGAGCACAAACTTTTTAGCTTTAGGCTCAATACGTTGCTGTTGTCGCCGTTGTTGTTGCTGTTGTTTCATTGTTGTTTTTCAAAGTGACACAAACCAGACCAGCCTTGAAAAATTTCCCGGAGCAAAAGTAAACATACGAACGATTATTCATACAAAAGAAAAAATTCTCGTGTTATAAAAATTTTGCTGTAAATAAAAGAAAATTCTGCAAAAAGATAACACGTTGCATTTTTAAGTTGCACTTTATGAAAAGAAAATTGACAAGTAATTTTTTGGGGCAGCCTATTTCAAATAGACGACCTTTCTGTTGCTGAAACAGAACGTTGAATGCAAATGTTTGTTGTTAGATTGCATCTACTAAAAAGTCACTTAAATTTGGATTATCGGAACAAGTCGAATCTGTGGCATTCCACCCAGTTTTCCGAGTTCTGAGCAAATTTTTTTTGGATAACACACTTTGTAGTAAAAGTAAAATAAAAAAATCACAAATTTCTTCTTCTCAACTTTCTATCATCTCTGTTTTATATGCGGAAATGAGGGGGAAATAATAGGGGGAAATATAAAAGGGGGAAAATTTAATAGGGGGTTATTTAATAGGGGGAAATTTAATAGCGGGAAATATAGTATGGGGAAATTTAATAGGGGGAAATTTAATATGGGGAAATATAATAGGGGGAAATTTAATAGGGGAAATATAATATGGGGAAATTTAATAGGGGGAAATATAATAGGGGGAAGGCCGAATAGTCGGCCGGTCGGTCAGCTATTCGGCCGTCCATCGAGCTATTCGCCCGTCCATCCAGCGACAAAGCGAAAAAATTATATACCGACAATGCTTTTTCTACCAACGTTGCAAGACAAAAATTGTAAGTTTCTTACAATATTGTAAGATCTGCCAATCGTGTGTACATAGCTTAATGATAGCCGATTATGTAATTTTAGCTCATCTTTCAGATGATACAACATTTGTTTTTTGTATCTTGCCTGGTTTAATATAACACATTGGTCAAAAACTAAGCAAAGAGTTTGTTGAAAATGTAAAAAGTTAGTTGAAGTGCAAAATTCCTACAAAAATGCGCCTTCAGTAATCGACCAATTTTAGGTAAAATTGTAATAATTTTAATAAAAATTAATTTAATTTTAGTAAAAATTACAAAAAATTTTTGAACAGTCGAATACCAACACAAAAGTAGTTTAATGTTGCCAGTGCACATATATTTGAGTCTGGCAGCTGGTTTTATTAAACTCAATGCTCATTTTAAGAATAACTTACTGAATTTGCAATCTTTAAAAAAAGTTTGTTTATAAATTGCAATTCTTTTTTTCTTTTTCATTCAAATGAACTCAAAAATGTATAAAAAATAGTTTATTTTTTTGGAAAACATATACTTAAGTAAAACGAAACATATTTTTTTCAATTGCATGTACATTTCGGTAGCTAAAACGCAAACGGCCCTATCTAACATTTTGACATTTTATAGGAGAAGCAAAAAACTTTTAAACTAACGGTCTAGTGTCAATTAGCATGATTTTCACCAGTATTATAAAAAAGGTGTGAGAAATTGAATTCTTGCAAAACAAAATAAAATTCTAAAATCTTTAAATTTAATGAAACCAAAGGCCCTATCAACAATGAATACAAAGTAGGTTAATTGAATTTTTTTTTATTTATTAGGAAAACATTGTTTAATAAATTTAATTATACGTACACGCTTTTTATTTATTTTTAATAAACGTTAATATTATGTGTAAATTCATTTCAATATTGCAACACAAAAAAATTATATCAAAATATTTCATAAAAATTAAATAAAAACGAATTCATTTGAAGATTTTCGAGAATTGGAATAAAGAAGAGTGAATTTAGAAAATATAAATTAATTTTATTTTTAAAGTGTTGGGTTTAAATCCTGCAGATGCTGCCACCTCCTTTTACAAACTTTTATTCGTTCTTCGAGCAGTCTTGGAGGTAAAGCGGTAACGATTTTTCAATTTTGTCTATACAAACACTCAGTTAGGTCTTGTTGCGTTTATGAATATAACGCTTTTGTAGATAGGGCCGTTTGTTTTTCGTTAACAAAATTGGTAATTTTGGTCAGATGATTTCAAGTTTTCTTGTGGATGTATATTTCGACACTATTCACCAGAATCAATAGAAAACATGATAAACATGATGTCTACTGTAAACAACAAATTGTTTCTCTCGCGCTCTTTGAGTTTCTTCACACAAATTATGAGTATCAGGAATGGATAACTTAGGTTGTTTTTTTGTTAATGCGTTAACTAGTTTGCTTAATTAATAAAACTGCAGGTTTAATTAATTACCCAATATTCGGTGGCACCTCTACTCTGCGCATGCTATTTGACAATACGATCTCGTTACTTGTGTTGTGGCACTTCGAAAGAAGTCAATGTATTCAATTTTTCTGGCACTAAGAAATCCAATTAAAATGCATTTCTTTTGCTGCATTAGAATATTTTAGATTTGCGGCTTATGACCAATTTCTTATATCCTTTTTAAATAATAAATTACTAAATAGATTTAATGAGTGGCTGGCCAGAAGAAGACATTTAGTTAGACGAACATGAGCAACTTTTCCGCAGAATTAATATTTGTTCAATTTATTTGATAACAAAAGTTCATAACAAACTAAAGACTATAATTAAAATACATATAAAATTTATATAACCCGATTGCAAATGCAAAAGTGTTTTGCAAAGCATAAATGCAAGTTGTCGGAGAGAGGGTGAGTGGGACTTGTGTGATGGCGTTTGGCCATAAATGCCTGTATGTGGTTAAGCGCTTAAAGCTATTAAATAAATGCTGCTGTAAACCAACATTTATTGACTCTGGCAAGAAGTTGTCGTTCTACTTTTGTTGTAAATGATTGGCTGGCTGACTGCCTGCTTGAATGCATCGCAAGTTTCTGCTTCTAATCAAAGACAGTTTTTCCATTAAAAAATAGCTGTTTGCAAGACTTGTTTGTATTTATTAAAAGTATTATTTTATTTTATTTATTAATTTTTTCTTTTTTATAAATTATAAGAAGCTGTAATCGATAACTGATGTTGGTTAGTATAACGAGCATTACGTTATTACCACAGTTTATGTTGTTCTTTATTGTTTTCAAATCCATAATCCTTTTTAATTGTTTGTTTTGCTTGTGAAATGAGCTTTTAATTATGAAAATAATTAACAGTAAAAATCCTACTATTAATCTATAATGCCTTAACAATAACTAATTCGCTTACTATTCTAATTCGTTTTGCTGGCGCTCTCCATTTAGTGTTCATCAAGGATAAAGTGCTTTTATGACTTTAAAATCTGCGGTGCAAAATATAAATTAACAATAAAAAGGGTGCATGTAATTTTATAATGTTCTATCTTATTAAAATCCTTAATCGATTTACCTGTTAACGAAACTCAAATCCTTGCCAATATGCAACTTATTCGATCCCGTAATTTCATTCATTGTAATTTCTTTTTTTTAACTTTTACTAATGGATTATGTGATATCCATATTTTCATTTCCGCTAAATATAATATTTTTTCATAAATAATGTCTAACGGTAATTGCAGACATTTTTGGATTTTGTCTCAACAACAACGTTTATCTAAAAATGCATGTGTAGTGTAGTCCCTTGACAGTCAAACCGATATGATATTCAACCTTTTTTTTTTTTTTGTTGCAAGGCAAAGAGAAGAAAATTCAAATCAGAAAGGAGCAACACAGACATTGTAATTTTATGTTGCATAACAGACAGACAGACGATGGCGACGACAGCAACACCACCGTCTAAACTCGTTAAAAAGCCAACTATGGAAATGATTTTTTGGTTTTTATTTTGTGTGTGTTTTTAATGAACGCGAATGTGTCACATGCCACCACACATGAGCTGATTTTGTTCGTTTGCTACGTGCGTCTGAGCCACTTTAATATAATTTTGCATTACACCGAATCTCTTTTTTATATTTTTTTATACATTTTCTTTTCAATACTTTAAATTTAATTTTTTATTCCTATTTTTATGTGAAATTGCTCGCGCAGAATGCAAATGTTCGTAGAAATTTAAATAAAAAACGTTTGCAGAATTACCGTAATAATAATTAATGAATCATTTTTAAGATAAAATTTCATTTTATAACCTTCGCAACGTGCTATAAAAATGTCTAAATCAATTAGTGAACGCTCTCTTTTTTTTAATACGAGTGTTTATTAAATTGGAACTGTTTCATTAAAAGAATTAAAAGAATTTGTTTGTTAAACAGCAAAAAGTTAGTTACAGACTTACGGCCCACTTAGGAATGGCAACCGATTGCTGAAAATTACTGTTAACACTTTTGAATTTTGTTTGAAATTGAGTTGTTTTTGAAATATTAGAAAATTCGGTTTACAGTTTTGTTTATAGCCACAAAAGGATTGGTTGTTTACAATATTAATTGAATTTGATTAACATCTTATTTAAACTTGATTAGAATACTAATTTAATTTTACTAACATCTTAATTTTAATTGAGTTTAAATACACCAAGAAAATAAAACTGAGATTCGAAAAATTATCTTCTGGAAAAATTGTGTTGATTCTAAAAATCTTTTCATACAGAAGCTGGTTAGACTGTGAAAATTTTGTACAGAAAAGTTGTTCACACTGCGGCAGTCTTTCTATAGAAAAGTTGTTCAGATTCTGCCAATCTTTCCTACTTTTAAAATCATTCTATAGAAAGTTGTTCTTTCTGTAGAAAACTTCCTAATACTATAAGATTTCTTTTATAGAAAATTTGTTTAGAATCCGACAATCTCCTATAGAAAACGTAGACTCTTTAAAATCTTTCCATAACCAACATATTTGCAAGGAAACACAAGTTATTAAAATCTTAAAAAGAGGATCAGGCATGGATTATTATTATTTTTATAATATATATATATATATATATATATATATATATATATATTTATTAAATTGTTTAAGTTCTAGAACAATTGATAATAATCGATTCAACTACAGCTGCTTATATGTATATAAAATCGGAAACTCAAAATTTTTAATAAAATCTATCTTTTTGTAAGACTCGGCTAGAAGTTTTTCTTTTTCAAAAGTCTAGTGAACACGCCTAATAATGTTGGTGTTTGTTAAATCACCATTAATTATAATTAAATGCAATGCTTTCAATTAACTTAAGTAACATTAAGACGAAACTATACCATCCTTTAGCTATGCCCTACTTAATGGCCATAAAGTAGGTTACACTTAATTAATGTGCTTCCTAATACTAAAAATAGTGCGACTTGAAAGTTTCAGCGCCACTCTATTAATTTCTTATGCGTGCGTATCTGACTGCAAAATTTCATGGTTATCTTTTATATTATCAAAAATTTTCTGGCCAAACTAACCTTTGAAATATAACGAAATTTTATTACAAAAACAAAAAGCAAAGTAAAAATTGCGTTTTAAAGGAAATGCCTTTAGCTGTTGCAATACAAACACAAACACAAACCATTTAAGCACGAATATTAAATAAAAAATACGTTGTGCCACCAACATATCAAATGGCCATTCCGCACGCAAAATTTGTAGCACAACAAAAACTAAAGTTATTAAAAAATTGGAAAAACTAACAAACAACAACAGCATTATAATTAAGACTTAAAAGCAACTTTGTCCTACAACTATATGGTCAACATGAAGGCAGTTTTTGGGGGTTGGGAAATATTTCGTTATGAAATGTTTATAAATTCGTTTGAAAAAATCGATTTACGTTGTAACGGCGTCATGTATAATTCAATAGACTTGAATGTCAACAATTTTCTTAAATGTCTTAGAAAGTGGGTATATAAAATTTAGTGGCATACATCAAGGATGAGTAGCCTATTGCGGAAATGAAAATGAATAAATCATGTGATATGGAATATTTTATGTAAAATTTGTTGTTCAATAAATTCATAAATCAAAAATATACTTTAAGACTTTTAATTTTTTATTTTTACTGAACTATTTGCTCTTTTATTTGAGTTAAATTCGACGTTTCCGTCAATTTCGTACATGTATGTGTGTTTGTTCCACACACATGGCATATGATTTTTAATCCTCTTAGATTTTTTTACTATAAAAAAAAATCATGCAGGAAACAGAAGAACTAAATAAATGAAATGGAAATAATAACAATTGATTGAAAAATCCTTTCAGTTTAATTAAAATTGTGCATGTACGATCTTCGTAAATAGGACATAAAAATTTCGTTAAAACACTATAAAATTAATAACAATAGAAAAAAGATAAAACTTTAACTTTGTTGAGAAGATATTTTATTTTTGAGAAATGTGACAATTTATTTCTAGTCATATTTTTAAGTTCCCGCCACGAAAATTTTAAATTTTAAGAAATCGGGCAGTTATTGGTTATATCCCGATTTCAAAGAAGCGACCTTTAACCAGATCTCAACGTTTTGCCTGACTAAATCTGAGAATCCATCATTATGTTTGTATGTGTATGTGTTGTAAGTATGTGACCCGCTTATAACTTCGAAATGGCTTGACTGATTTCAACCAAACGGATCTGGTTATGAAGGATTCTACTAAACTTCGATTTCCTGTGAACTCCAATTCAAAACGGTAGATTTTAAGAATTAAAAAAACAGAAAAAAACTTTTTAATTGTTTTTTTTATAACTTTAAATGGTTTTACCGATCAAGTCCAAAAACTAATCAGCTCTCGAGACTTAAAAACCACTTCCAAATCTGCAAATCGGGTCAAGATCGGTTGAGAGATATCATGAACGGAAAAAATTCGAAAAAGTGATTATATATTTAAACTTCGAAGCTATATATCCAGCAGCACAACAAAGCCGTTTTGATAGATTTGCGGATAAAATTAGCGGGAACTTGCAGGGATAGCCTTTAGGGTCATATATATTATCATTATATATATATATATATATATATATATATATATATATATCATTCTATATTATCTATTTAAATTTTTTAGTTGGACCGGCCATCAGGCTATAAAAACTTTACATTTGAACGGAAGCGAAGATGATAAGATATTTGTTGTCCCTTTTGCTAACTTCTGCTTCTTAGTACGAGAAATAATGAATATTAAAATAGTTTGATTGAATTTAAATAAAATTTTAGTTAAATTTTCTTAATTGTAACTGTTTTCCTAACAAAATTGTCTCCGCGTGTATTCTAGCATCTACATATTTCTAAGCTTATCAGAGGCAATTGTTTGGTATAAATACAAAGTGGCTGCATGTCCTTTCAACACGAACACTGCAGCCTGTGGCAAAATATTTCCAAACAGTTCACCAACACAAAGAAAAATGGGTTAAGTTGTGGTTTTGGTATATAAAAAAAGAAAACATTTAATACCCAAAAAATTTCTTAAATTAATTTAATTCGTAATCGGACTTCTTACAAAATACTCGAACATAAAATTTTCTACAAAAAGTATCTGAAAAGTTTTTTTGTGTGAGTTCTTGAAAGTAAATTGGTTGTTGTTTGATATTCTGTTGAAATTCGTGTCATGGTAGTCAGACGGGATTTTTCATTAGACAATCAAGAATCAAATGGAAGTGGATTAATTTCTGAACTTTTGTTTTGAAGAGGTGTAATGAGTTTGAGAATTATTGAAGATTCTAAGTTGTAAAAAATTTCAAGACATTAAAGTTGCTTAGATTCAGACAGTTTTTTATAGAAAATGTTACACGGTCTCTAAAATTTTTCTGTAGAAAAAATTTGCAAATTCCAATTCTGTAAATTTTTCTGTATAAAAAGTTGCTCAGATTTCACAAATTTTTCCGTAGAAAAAATTGCTTCATTTATGAAAATTGTTCTATATAAAAAGTTGATCAGATTTTATAAATTTGTATACTCAAAAGGTTGCTCAGATTCTGAAAATGTTTCGGTTAAAAAAGATGCTTTTATTATGACAACTTCTCGGTATAAAAAACTGCTCATACCTTAAAAAATTTTCCGTAGAAAAAGTTTATCCAATGCTGGCAATTTTTCAGCGAATTTTCTTATAGAAACAGTTGCTCCATTTCTAAAAATTTTTCTATATAAAATATATCCCAGAGTCTGATACTTTTCTGAACAAATGAAAAAAATTAAGAATATTTTGGACAACTATTCTATTAAATTATATGTGCAGATTCTGTAATTTTTTCCGTTGAAAAAGTTGCTCAGATTTAATTTTTCTGTAGAAAATGTTTCCCAGACATTATTTCTACTCAGATGGGAAAAAATATTCAGAGACAAAGGATTTCAGATTGGGACTATTTCTATGTACAAACCGTAGGTCAGATTGCACATTTGATTTCTGCGGAAAAACAGTTGCTCAGATTTTTGTAATTTTCCTGTATGGAAATTAATCCAGATTAAAAAATCGTTGCTGCAGAAAAAGTTGCTCAGATTGCGAGAAATTTTCGGTCGAAGCCCGAATTCTGACGATTTTTAATAGAAAAAGTTGCTGAGATGCTGAAAAGTTCTATACTTGAAAAGTTGCTCAGGTTCCGAAAATGTTTCTGCATGAGAAGTTGCTCATCTTATACCAATTTCTCTGTAGAAAAGATACTTAATATATAAAAATATTTTAATAGAAAAAAGTTGATAAGATTTGATAAATTTTTCTACACGAAAATAGTTTCCTTTTTTTAATACTAAAATAAAAATATTGTTAATAATATGACTTTAATTATATAACACGTTTTTTCAATTCCAGCCCGCCGCCATTGAAGACTTGCGCAAATGGACCTCCACGGAGGCCCTGGGTGATGTTACTGTTACACCTGATTGCATGCACCATGTCGATACATCAATAAGTACATCGATGTGTATTGGCGATAATGGCATTTTGACACCAGCCCTTTCTCCGTCCGTTCTATCAGCTGATGCTGTAGATGCACTTTATTCCATTAATGTTAGTAACACTATAGACAACAGTCAAATTCCTAATGATATCAATAAAGATGTGCCTTTAAACCATCGACTGCCCTCGCCCGAAGAACAATGTAAAATAATAGCGTTAAGGTGAGTTTACATGTTTACATTTACGTATATATTTTTACATTTACGTCTGCATTTACAATTCATGTGTACTCGTACATATTTATTTTTTATTTGTAATAATTTTCTGTTTAAAGTGTAGTCGGGCGTAAACATGAACATTTTATTTCTAATAAACTTTAGCATGATTTATTTAAGTGGAGAAAAATGCAAAACATATTAATTTTAAATGAATTTGTGTGCTTTCGGTGCTCGGGCGAACAGAGTTGTGATATGTTGTGGCAAATCACTTGAAACTAATTTGCATACCCTTAAACGTTTTTATTTTTGTTGTCGTTTTTTAAATGTTGTTAAACATAAAAAATTGCCAATTTTCATACATGGTTTTTATGTTAATTCTGTAATAAATATACATTTTTTGTTCATTCTTAAAGCGTTATTTATTTATCAACTACTCAAGCATGTAAACTTGTGGCTTTTATGGAGATTCATGAAGTTTTCTTTGTTTTATGATAGTTTGAATTATTTTTAGAATTTAAGTTTAAGTTCAAATTTCTGTCGGCGTAATAATAAACCTTAAGGCTAGCGAAATATGTAATTTTTTTAAATTACAGTGTTAAATAATCGTCTGACTAAGAGGTAGTTATCATTTGACGTAAACCACTTTGGAATGTAAACTGTATTTTATTTTATTATTAAGTTTTTTTTAAACTTAAACACTTTAAAACTGTTCTCTGTAAAATGATTTTTTAGCTTCTCAATCCGCATGAGATTGATACCGTCATTATTACGGTATCGAATTTTTGTGATCTGGATAAATGCGGACTCAATATCGAAGGTCGCTGAACACTACCGTTAGTGATTGACACCATCGCATACTGAAGAGCTGAATACAGCGCCCTCCTTCGTCAATACTGTAGCGAAAATTTACCGGTGAAGTTAAAAATAAAAAGAGCTACAACAAATTCTCTATCTCCTTATATCTTTTCGTCTATCCTTTCAGCACCATCTCGTCCATTTCACTTCCAGTACAACGCACTCAATGCGTGTGTAGGGCCCGTCTTCTGACTTCTAGTCCTAATAAAAAAAAACCTCTTAACTTAAAGAGAGAAATCTTTTTTTTTAATATCTGTAGCGGGGGTGACCATTAACAACAATTTCAACACAAATCACCAGCTTTTAAATCATAAGAACACACTGGCGGTATATCCGATCGATAGTCTGTAATACAAATAAATATATAAATTATGAATATCTGGGGAAACAATTATAAAAAATCGATAACTTCCTGAGTTTCTTGGAGTTGGTTAAAAATAATGTTGCCCGCTTCCTTAAGTCAATTCAAGTATCATGCCGAATTTCTGAACCCTTATTAAAAAAAGTATGTGCTTAACGCGCATATCTTTTTCTACTTTAAGATTTTTGTAATCGCATCATTTCAGTTACAGCATTTCCACTGTGTTAGAGAAAGAGATCAAAAGGCGGCCGCAGTTAATACAAGTAATAAATAGTTTATTTAATGGCAATATAGTTATTGCTTTTTTTTACTAAGAAAAAAAAAACGATTTTCTTTCAAGAAAATGTTTACATTGGACGCTGGTGTATAATAGCAAAAATAACTTGAGAAATAGCAACAATAAAAAAAATTATAAACAACAAACAGCAGTAAAGTTGCAAGCACTTTTCAAGGTGTTACACCATAAAAAAGGAGAAGACGAAGAGCAGAGAAGCCTAAAGAAATCGGCTTTTTATAGTTATTTTGTATTTCGTGGTGTTTTTTACGAGATTTCTTAGCAGTTTCTTGGTTAGTCAGCTAACCTTTTAGGTTAATTGCATTCTTAGGTCTTATTATTAACCAAACCCATGGTTGCAATATTAAGTAGTTTTATGGTTATAGTTTTATATATTTGTATGTAGTTGTGTTGTCATTAAAATAAAAATAATGTGGTTTTGTAACATTCCGTTTTCCTTTCCCTGTTCTCACTAGGACTTTCAAAGGGCAAATAACAAATATTTCTTTCTTGACTGTTTATATATTTTTTTACCATTCAATTTGATTTTCTAACTCACGATGTTGATCGTCGTCATCATGTCAAGTCATTCGAAAAGCCAATATTGATTAATTTAACTACTGTAAGTTTTATTGAATTCGTGAAAATAACTTTATTATTTAAGGCTGGTCATAAAGTTAAGTTTTCAAATACCCTCTTCGTAAAGATTTTTGTTGAAAAGCTTAAAGGTTTTCAAACATGATTTTAAAGAAATTAATAAAAATAATGGGCTATTAGTTCAGCAACGAAATAAAGTATTCAGTAAAGATCAGTTTATACAAAACAATTAGCATTTCACAGTTGGCAAATAGCTCGCAAATTCTGTTTGTTTGGTGTATTAATTTTTCACATTTGGCCTGCCATAGTAAATTGAGTTCAATTAAAGCCTAAATTACATAATTTGCTTAAATTGTGTAATTAAAGTTTATGTATGAAAGCCAGTATTAATGGTAATACAGTTAAGGCGTAAAGAGTCCTTTCGAAAACTTAAGGCGTTTTCTTTTCTAGAAAACATGCAACATTTTTTCACTTATTTTCAAAAAAGTAGCGGTTTGGAAATGTTTTAAAACAGAAATTATTTTTCGTGAGGAATGTTGGATACATTTACAATAAATTCTGTTAAAAAGTGTGAAAAATGTTGCATTATTTTTTTAGAAAAGAAATTGACATTAGACTATAGTCGCACGTGACAAACTTTTGACCAAAAAGAGCGTAACCACTAAGGATACTTCTTTCTTAAGTAAAACAGTTTCATGCTTAACTTATAGTCAACGGCGTAGAATTTAGTGCTATTGGAAAGAGTTTAACTCCGTATCAAAATGTTTTTATTACTTTTTAATTTTAATTATGTGCTAGTTCTTTTTTCCCAAAATTTTATTAAAAAATTCAAAGTGATCAGTCGAGGGGTTTTAGCTAGTTCCTATTATTATCTACTGGTGACGTTTTTTTTTGGGTAAATATTTGTCCAACTGTGACCACACCTTAACTCTCTTCCTTAAAGACCCAAGTCACGCTTAAATTTATAATTATATTTGTAGCACTTAAATCATAAAAATAAAAACTAAACTTATTTTAATTTATCTATTTTAGATACCCTGCCGAAGTCATATCCGTTGATACATCTGGGAAACGTTTTCAACGCATGTGCATGGCTCGCAAGTCCACTACCGGTGTTTTTACTCAAATGCCCGATACGAATAATCTGAACGATGATGTGCAAACTGTTTCGCGTCGTTCACGTTCACGTAAAGCACGTGGGAAAAGAAGAAACACGTTGGCTGGAATAGATCAAAAGGAAATACAGGATGCAGCAAATGGGTGAGTTTTTCACTTTTCTTTTTCATTAATATTAAGCCTAAATTTAATAAGAACTATAATAAAAGTTAAAAAAATAGGAAGTTTAAAATTTATAGACGGAAGTAAAGCTTTGTATTCTTAAAAGAAGTTAATTGAGTCATAAAATAAATTGAGTTTAACTAGATTTTGCTGTATTGCATTTATTTAAATATATTTTGTTCCGATTTTCGTTAAAAAAATATTTTTGGTTCTTAGTGTTAATATTATTTTCGTAAAAGCTAAAAATGTCTATGTATTTTAAACAGAATTTAAAGAATAGTTAATATTTCAAATATCAAAATCCTTAAAGTACGTATTCAAATAAATAAGTTTTTTTAATATATTGAACATGCCATTCAATTGGAATTGATATGTTTGATTACTGTTTAACATACAATCAATATACATTTTTAGCTAACTGGTGTTTGCACAACATAAGCAGCGAATTTAAATGAAAATCTCAGTCAGATATATTTTATGATTTATAAAAATGTTACAAAAGTATCGATTTCCTGGGTTGTGTAAACAGCATTTTATATTTTTCATAATAAACAAAATATATATAAATAGTTATATATGTATGTTACATATATGCATATTATTTATGTATGTGTGTATGTACTCGTTAAATTAATGTTTTTATTCCTACTTTATTTTTACCTAGAAATTATTGTGATTTTTTCTTGT
Source organism: Linnaemya vulpina (assembly GCA_963675445.1). Classification (NCBI taxonomy): domain Eukaryota; kingdom Metazoa; phylum Arthropoda; class Insecta; order Diptera; family Tachinidae; genus Linnaemya; species Linnaemya vulpina. The sequence continues at coordinate 28,644,810 of OY776277.1, read as the reverse complement.
TACCTTCTTCTTTTAAGCATTTGTTATGCTGTTTTTGGAATACCTAAATTTCTTATTGGTATGCAAACTGAAAATGTTAAAAATTTTAGTACTTTTTTCTCTTTTTTAATAAATTGCTAGCATATTATGTACTTAGTTAAATGTCAATGTTGTGATATATTTAAAACTAAAATGCTATAGAATTTATGAAATTATAAGGAACGTCTTTAATATATTAGCACAGCATGATTTTTATTTATAATTAATTTTTTGTTTCAATTTTATTAAAACTGTATGTGTGTGCATACCCAAATATGTATGTACACTTCTATAAAACTGAATGTTTATTTATATATTAATGAATCAATGTAAATATGTAAATTATAGAAATATAACATGTTTAACGACAATAGACCGCTAAATCCCAGAAAATATTCAAAGTAACATCTTACAAACAAAATCCATCACTTTTAATAGTTAATCGTTTTATTTTGATTTTATAATATGTACTCCATGAAAGCAAGTTTGAAAATTCATGGCACTAATCTTAAAAAAAAACTATAAATCTATAGATATCGACTACCATTTCATCTTCATTTTGCTTAACTTAATTATTAATACAGAAATCGTATGTCCTTTTACAATTTGTTTATAGCAGTTTGCTTTTTATTACGAATTTATAGCCCATTAATATTGAAAGTTTAATTTTATATCAACATATTATTATTATTATTTATTCATATTTTCGCTCTTTCCAAAATCTCCCATCATCATAAATCATGTCAAGTTTTTTAGGCCTTTACACTGTAAAAAAAATAGGATTTCAGTATTACTTGTCGTCATATTCTTTGTGCCAGGGAAGGTACGCGCCTATTAAATAATAAAGTTAATTTTTTATAAATCATATTAAATGCAGAAGAAACTACCTTGTCCCTCCTGGATCTTTTTAAGCCGTAATGAAAGTAGTTAATAAAATAAAAATTTAAATTTTTTACTCCAAAAATAAGTTTGAATATTCGGCATAATCGTCAAAGTATATGGCTTTTAGTTATTTAAAAAAAAATTTAAGGTTTTAAAAATATTTTTTATTAAACTAAATGAATTATAATCATTGAAATAATCTTGGAAATTAATTAAAAGTTCTATTGTCTATTTGGTTTCATAACAAACCAAAGAATTTTGGAATGATGATATATTTAAAATAATCCTTTAGTGGTGTTATTGGAGCCTTCTAATAGCTTTTTTGTTACTCCTTCCGGTAAATGAGATATTCATTAATTTCCTTTATTCTTTAAGTATTTGTCAACTTCATCACAAGACTGAAGAATTTCAATTTTCTACTCAAACAATAAACTGCTTCTAACAGCCTGTGACTCTAACACTTTGGGCACAGTAAAATCCTGCTGGAAATTGTTAATTGTTGTGGAAAAGAATTATATTTTTCTTAAGATCTGGACGTGGTATTGGCAAATCGCTGCAGAATAAGGGAGACTATTTTTTATTTAAAACCAAATAAACAGAATTCTGCAAGTATTTCAAAATGTTGATGTGGAAACTGTAATATTTTGGAGGTTTCCGCATCTCTGTAATGAAAAAAATATTAAAGTCTTGGATGCTTGAGAATGTAGACATGCCAGGAAATTTTAATTTTTTACTTTCGAACTAAATTATCGAAATGAATGGCCACAGTTGTGATCTCTGCCTGAGACTGTACTTGCAGATTTCGCAGGCTAATCGGACAAACGTTTTTTATAATTTTACGATCATGTATGATCGTACGCATCAGCCCTCTGTTCAGCTAAGGGTCCAATGCTTCTTTTCAAATATATTTAAATTTCACAAATAATCTTTGGCCACTGTTATCAGCAGAATAACAGCTGTAAACCCGCTAAGTTTAATCCTTTGTGGAAAATTCAGTGTCATGAGGGATGAAAGCATGCATCCCTGTGAGTTTATATATGTTTATATGTGTTTATACATCGATTAGATTTCCTTGTCTCACGGTATGTTTTTTATATAGTAATAAAAACCACGTGATTTTAAACTGGAAGTAGTTTAAAGATGTTTATTGTACGAGTACATTCCCCTAAAGCATGTTCTCTTATTGTTGTGCTTATAAATTTGTTTTTTTTAAATCTGTTTGCCATTGAAAACTTTTCGTTGCATACATTTTGAACAAACCGTTGTGTGGAAACGCCAAAAAATATCCAGGATATGAACGTAAATCATTTTAACCGTTTAACGGTTACAAACTATGAATAGAAGGTATTACTGCAGTATCATATCCAGTAAATTTTCATGGTTGCGAATACAAAACAATTCAGCAACATTTTTTTTTTAACCCAGCACAATTTTTTAAAACTTTAATCAACTTAGTTTTGTTTAAAAATTTTGCATTCATAACTTTAAAATATTTATCGCTGCTGTTTTAATTAAAATTCATTTTAAAAATACTTTCAATTAAAGTTATGTATTCATATTTATATCGTGGTACTTTTGCTGGGTTCTTTCTTGTTTTGATAAAAGATTAAGAGTGTCTGCAGTAATTTCATGAACACTGAATTTATGGTCGTTTTTTGCGGTTGTCTTTTCGCAAGATTATACAATACGTACGTACGTAGTCGCATATCGCGATTGTAAAACATTTTTTTGTTGTTGTTGGTTTTCTCTTTTAAAAAACATTATTTTACATGTTTCATATGGTGGCATTGGAAATATACTTGTAAGTTTTTGGAAAAGTTTTAATTCCATGAATTACACGTTGCCATACATTTCAATAGATTTTAAAGGGGAAATATTTGGGGTTTCGTTTATGTTTCAAGTCCACATAGACCCTCTGATCTTAAGCCACTCTCACACTGGGCAAACGTTTGCCCAAAAAAGCATAACCACTAAACGCGAAGTGTTTTCAATCAGGTCAGTGTCATAGAACTCCATATTATGGACATTTCAAACGAACAATTAATTTGAAAAAGTGCTTTTCTGACTTTTTTCGACAATATATTAAATAACAATACAATCACAAAAATTGTGGGAGAGAGAGGGAGCAATAAATACAAATAGTTGAACCCTCTTACAAATTGAATAAATGGAGAAGTACACAAATATTAATTAAAAATAAAATAAAAACATTTAAAAACTTCCTCTTCTTGTAAACAAAGTGGGAATGTTTACATTGTCAATATAAAAAACATGTTGTAAATTACAACTTGGAATCTTTAACAATATAATCAAATATTTTTAAACATCTATAAAAATCTGTGGTTTTAATTAATTTCTTCCACATCTACATCAAAACATGTTAAAACTCCAAAAAGAAAATAAAAAAAATAAAAAAAAATTATTTAGATCTAAATTGTTTTAAACGATAATCTCTGTGATTGTAAGTGTATTATCGCACTAAACAAGGGAATTTTTAATTGCCTGCTCGTTACATGCGATTTGTTGGGAATATAAACGAGACAAGCGGCTTGGAAATGCTCCACTTTTCAATAAACCAAACAAAGAAACGAAATTGAAAACATTTGTTGCTTAGAACTGCTCTACATGTGCTTACGTCATACGTAATACAAACTCGAATGCAGGCATGTACATTATCTGTACATAATTATTTAGATGTGTACGTATGTGAGTCTGTCTGGAGTCCAGACTCTGGACACATCATTCGAAAAGTATTTCATTGACTTGAGAGGAGTTAACGACAAATAATTTTATCGCTTTAGAATATTCAATAGATTTGGGGAAAAATCACAATAATTTTTTAGGCTGAAATAATTTCAACTTTTGTTGCAATTTAATTAAATAAATGTAATACTGAAATCTGTTTATTCCTTATCACATTGCATACATAATCATGCATACATACATATTTTTATTACGTACATATCTTAGTTTAATGAAAACATACATATAATTTTTAATTATTTATCATACTATTTTTACTTATTCTCTTTCTTTGCTATCCTTATTTCTCTAACGCACAGCTTTCCTATCTGCTGACTATTTCTCAAAGAATTTATTCATTTTTAATTATTATTAACTTAATTTAAATGAGATTAATTAGGCATATGTAATAACATGAGTGAGCTCGAAAAAGTAAGTGGCAAAGCCTGATGCATTCTTAAATGCAACCATGTGGCAATGTCACACGCCCCTAAATAAGTACAATAAAAGTACCGCGGGGCAAGTGGCAAGCAAGAAACCTACAAATCCTTTGCTTGTTTCGATACAAAGTATTTTGATGTTGTGGAACTCAGCCCATGTGAAAATTTGTCTAATTTTTAATAAAAATTTTATCACTTTTTGTCCTTTCATGTCAGATTAAATTAGACTTGTTCTGTTAATTTTAGACATACACACTTATTGAGAAACTCGTTGCCGCCATTGTCGTCACAGTGTTAATTACTGTCGTCAATTCTAAGCTCAACTGGTACTGATTTGGGGGCGTGAAATATTGTCGACAGCTTATCGACAAGTTTATCATACATTTTGCCAGTTATTTATTTTTGTTTTGAAATTTTCACGATAAAACACGGCAAGTAATGAGACAAATATTAAATATATTTAATTTGCATGATAACATGCCAGTATTAAGCAATTTTCGTATGATTTTGGAAGACCTCGAGCGACGTAAGCTTTTCATATGTGTGTCCTTAATAACGTTTAACTTCATTTTGAAGAGGGCAATTCAATCATCATGCAATCAATCAATCGTCTTGAGTTATGATATATTAAATTTTGGAAAAGGGAGGAATCTGTTCTGTTTTATTCGCACCCTATTATGAACACTTTCCCTCAACTGTTTTCCCCTGTTTCCTAAATATGTGACAGGGAAAGAACTCCCCATGAAAATTTTGTGTAATTATAATGTTCTAAAATCGTATTCTAAAGGACACTTGATAACACTCTCTCACACAAATCAAATTATTCTTATATATTTTATATGCCTAATTAATTTTCATTAAAATATTCGTTAATATCAGCGAATTTCATAAATTTCTTTTCGTATTTCACAATTCTATACGTCTCACTTCAATTCAAAAGCACTCAAAAATAATTCTTTTATACTTGTAAACATGAATCTTTAATTTTTCATCTCTCTAATTCTGAGAGTCCTTTCTTCTTGTCAACAATTATAATTTTTATTATATAAATATTATTTTTATCATGTTCATTTTGTTTAACATAAAAACTAACCTTTAAACATTTTGTTTTTCTTCTTCTTTTTTCGTTTCTCCCGCCTTTCCTTCCCAAAAAAAAAAAAAAAAAAAAACAAATCCTAATATTTCAAAATTCGTCCAAAATTATATGGCCTGTAAATTTGTTTTTTTAAATGTAATTTTCGATAATCCTTTTTGTCAAACTGATACGAATCATAACTTCAAATTAATCAATTCAAATCAAAACACGCAAAATCGAAAAAATCCACAAACAAAAAATCTTATTAACTTTAGCGATTCGACGGTTACTAGCGGCGAGTTTAAAAATGCTTTAGCTTCGACTGGCGATGGAATTGGGGATCAACGCAGCCGTTTTGAAACAAAATCAAAGAGGTTTGGTCGTAGCAAATCGAGTGATATATTAAAAAAAGAATCTGTTGCCTTGCCATATGACAAGGGAAAGAATACGTTGACACGTCTTAATTCGTTAAAACAGTGGGGCCGCAATCGTTTCAGATTCATGCAAAAAAATAATGGAGAGCTGTCACAGCAACACCCCTTCACGCTCTCCACCATCGATAGCAGCGGCGGCAGCAATGATTTGAATATTTCTAGTACAAGTTCACAAAACTCATCGACTGAGAAAGCGGAAATATGTTCGGCATCGGGATCGGCTAGTGGGTCTTCAAATAAGACATCTTCTACGGCGAAAATAGGAGAAAAGTCCGCCACTGACGTCGATGAGGATTGTCGTGTACATGATTTAGTAACACAACGCTCGAACGAAGGTAGGTTTTCGCATGAACGAAAGCCTTCGTATTCGTCGTCCGAGAAATCGATGAGTGTTAGCAGCTCGGGCCACTTAAGAGGAAAACTTCACTTAAATTCGGTTTGTGCGAATGTAAAGCTGAGAGATACTTCTTCTTTGAATCGTCAGAGGCGCATTAATGGTTTGGGTAACAAAGATGACCAACCGCATTCGAGCAGTGGCAACTGGAGTGCCAGTTCAGAGTCGGGTCGAGCCTCCATAGGAAGTGAGATAACGTTACAACCGAAATCTAGTGCTTCGAATACTTCTTTAAATGTATCCAGTTTTCATAATGGTTCAGCGCCACCTTCCTCCATGTTAAGTCGCAAAAGATTCTTCAACACGTCCGCTTCATCAAGTGTCACCAGTGAGGGTACCGCTACTCCAGACTTGCAAATAAATGCCAACAGCATAGAAGGCACCTACCCTAATCATCTGGATGATGAAACTAGTTCAGCTTATTCATGCGATACGGAAGGTTATTACACCTCCTTCCACATGGACAGTGGCCTAAGAACTTTGAAAGAAGAAGAATTCAGCATGAACAATTTTCAAATAGGAGGGCAGCCCTTTAATGCTACATTCGGCCAAAACCAAATGTCTTATAATAACAATTCGCAACAAACTTTAGTGGCAGAAAATGAATACGAATTATTTGGCAGAGGCTCTACATCCACCACGACCAGTTCTGCTGGAACAGTTTGTACTACTTTAATGGCTCACAATAGTGGTACCGAACAGTCCAGCCTCAATAACAGTCTAGCGAGTTGTGGTCCCGAAGTTCCCGAGCGCATAAGTTCTCTTAGACACAGTACAGCTTCCAGCTCCACACTCGAACGAAGCATATCCAGCAGTACAATAGGCAGCACCTTGGAAAGAACTGGAACCATTAAGAGAAATACTAATGCGACACTTAAGTTGGCAACCTGTGCTGATGATGTAAGTGGCAACATGCAAAATGTTGACACTCCAGAATCGCAAGAGGAAGAGTTCAACTATAGCGAACAAATCCAAAAGAGACAAGCCTTGCCTCTACCCTCGAATTCAAATGAAATTGAATATTCGGAATGCTCTGACCTGGAAGGTGTAGAGCGTATAGAACGCATGCGACAAAAAACTGCTTTAAGTGCCAAACGTATACCATCAATGTGCATTATAACGCCATCTACCAGCGATGATGAGAATCAAGGCCAAGAGGAACATGCAAACGATCCAAACTGTGATGACGACGACGATGACGATGAGCTTAATAAGACGTTAACAGAAGACAACTTCAAAGATTTAAACGAAATAGAACATGATGCACAACTTTCCTCACAACAAGTCGACAATAATTTGAATCATGTTAAAGCTTCTGTTAACGTGTCTTTGATAAACAAACTTAAAGTTGTTTTACCCAACATAAAGAAGTCACCTTCAAAAGCTTTACCTTCCCAAGAGCTCGCTGTTATTAACGACGACAAGCTTTACGACTTGGCTGGCGAATATGTCTACATCTCAGCTGATGTCAGTAATAACAACAAAAAAGCTCTACAGGCTGCTCACAACATTCCCAAAGCTGCATCAAATACTGGTGGTCTTGGCATTTATTACTCCAACAATGTGTTGAATAGAATGGCAAAACCCACAGAGTATGTTTCATTGAATGAACTGCCACGAAATATACAAAAAGCTTACGCGAAAGAATCTCCCATTTTAAGTAGTAAAAGTGAGAAGGGTAGTTTCAACAGAGAAACACAACTGCACGAACAAAGAAGCAAACAAGGCGCAGAATCGCAATTTGCTGAGGAAACAAAACAAAACAATTTGCCAACAATAGCAACAACATCAACAAACACAATGGCATCTATTCCCATGTATGCTGAAATAAATGAATTGCGCTCAGAAATTGCAGCATCTGCTTCATCAAATGCTCTCAGTTGCTTGCAAAACACACCACCATCGTCTGCAGCCTCTTCGCCGCATGTTTCACCCCATAAAGGAGCGAGAGTACGTTTAAATGCACAAGGCAAACCAATTTATGATTCCGATAGTTTGAAACGACGTAAAGGCGCGCACACAACATTCGCACCGGGTCCGTACGTTAAACGACAACAAGATAACGCTGACAACATCGACAACAACCACGAATACAAGGAAGTTGAAAACGAAAGTATCGATACTACAATACGCAGAAAGACAAGTGAAAGTGTTAATCCAGCCGCAAAATTACTTTTACTCAATAAAGGCAATGCAAATCCACGCAAAATTGCCAATGTCCGGCCCATCATAAATAAAACGCATCTCCAAAGGCCACTGCCCTCTACACCGGTAGAACAGCAGCAACAAAAAACTGCCAACGAAATGTCAGGCTTTTATATGACTTCCCAATATGCGGTCTATAACAAAGACACTGGCAACAGCATCTCCAGTGCCAATAATGCCAATACCAAACACTTGATTGCCAACGGCACAAATCCCTACTTCCATCCACAGTCTACCGCCACCACCATGCATTCTCCATCAACTAAATCAACAGCTTCAAGTACTGGCTCCACCATATCATCAACGGCATCCTCATCACTATCATCCACAACAACAACAACCACTACACAAAGTGGTTCATCCAAAGATGACGAAGGTAAGCTTTATAAACCAATAAGTATTCTAACATCCATAACAACCCAAGACGAACCCCCTCCCCCTCCCTACCAAACACAACAATTACTCCATGTAAATAATACAATATTTAACAAAAACTGCAACGACTTAAATAAACTAACATCGTCATTTAGCATAAAAGAAGTTGAACTAAATTCCCTAAATTCACTGCAAAGTGAGAAGAACAATTTGAACAAAGAAATTGAAAGCCAAGAAAGAAAACTTAAAAACGAAAAATCATTAGAAACTCCATTTCTTCTGACTCCTTTAACTGTCTCTCCTCCACCACCGCTACCACCCAGAGACTTAAAATACCAAAATTTTAAACACAAACAAACAGCAGCTGCGAATAATGCACTTCCGCCGCCCCAACTGGAAGTGAATGTAAATCCAAATGACGACAACACACTCGTAGTTGTAACACCAGCAACAACAAACACAGAAAAATCGATTCAATACAACGATGACCCAAAAACGAACTTCAAAAAGACAACGAACAACGACAAAATACTAAACTCCCCAAGCAGTGCAAAAACGCATTTACAGACACCAACAGTCAACCCCAAACCCAACCCCACTCAATTGCCACCTTCCACTCACTGCGCTGCGTCTGCTTCTGCTTCTGACAAACACATGCCTTTGAAACGCAACAACAGCTACAGACTGGCAAACGATGATTTAAAATTAGAAATGAACAAAGAAAATCAAAATTTCTTCACAGTTGGGGCCGCCACCCCAACTCTTCTGGTGTCCACACCTAGTCCACATCGCTCTCAATCTTTGCCAAGAACAAAAGCTAAAAGCGTCTTACACAATAATATATTAGACGACTCAGGTCGAAAAACTCATTTATCCATGCAACCTAACCTGTCCTCAACACCCCAAAATAATGTTTCGCCTGCTGCTTCGAACAACCAGCAGTCGGCAAGAAAAATTGCCAAATCTTTTGAACGTTTGGTTGATGAATTCTCTCTGTCGACCATTTCGATAGACTCTTCATATTTGCGTAATAAATCGTTGGAGAACTTCGATGATTCTCCTTCCATCTTATCACCAAATCTAACTGAGAATTCGCCAAATTCAAATCAACAGAAACATGACAAAGACTCGGATTCAGATTCCGATTTGGACTGTCTATTTGCACCCAACATCCCGCAAATTAAATATCACAAATCTTTCATAGAGGCGGTGCTAATGAAGCCATTGAAAATAATACGACCAACCGATGACAGTCGTAAGAGAATTTTGCACAAATTTGAAAATACCGAAATCTGGTAAAATGTGATTTTCTATTTTATTTAGGGTTCGTAATTATTTAAGCAACAAGATTTTAGTTACATAATTTTTATTAAATCCTTCACAAGAAGGTTTTTAATGACTGGTTGATCGTGCTAAGTTTTGAAAAATTGTTGTTGGCTGTGGTGAATAGAAATTGCATTTTTAAATTTTGAAAAGTCTTTACACCTAAAACCAATACAACACTTACAATACATTGTGAAATCCATGTATATTTTTTTTTTTATCAGGGTATGAAGCATTCACATGGAATTTTATTTAGAAAACTATTAGTGTTAGGGAAATGATACAATTTTTCTTGCAGGTATTGCCGTTTAAACCTCTTTAAATTTAATTATGTGCTGATTCTTTTTTCCCAAAATCTTAATAAAAAAAAATTCAAAGAGAGTTTCAGCTAGTTCCTGTGCGCATTTCACTGGTGCTAATCCGGGAACCTTTACCCAAGTCTTGTTTTTGAAATTTTCGAAACACCTACAAGATTTTTTTTTCGCACCCTTGGGCAGGTATAGCTCAATAGCTTCTGTTGATATTATCAATATAACACACTGACAAATACACTTTTTAATCAATTTCAGTTTTGGTACCGTTCCCATATAAAAATAATATGCTAAAAACGACTAACGATTTAACGGACATATTCATAATTTGAAATGACTTTGATTTCTTTTTTTTATTTGTTAAAATTTTTTAATCTGAAAGTCGCATGATATGTACTCAAGACTTTAGAGCGGTTTGAAAGATATCCATTAAAGATTCCTGTTGTACTCATGAATACCTTCAAGAAAAATACCAATTCTCAGGTATTTGTGTTTCAACCAAAAATAGTAGAGGATATATATTTTCATTCCACAATATTAAAATAAAAATATTTTGTATATATATATATTTTGGATCTTTTATGGACAGGGAAGTCGAATAAATAAGCGTTGTCCGTTTGTCGGTAGGTGACTCCGGTCTTGAATTTGATGTGTTGGAAATAATCCTAAATATCCAAAATCCAAAATACGTTTCCAGCGCTGGAAAACTTTAACTAAAACTAATATTTCTTATTATTATTATTATTATTTTTATTTTTTTTGTGTTAAGAAAGAATATATTTTTACTTAAGGAAGAATTAAATTGATGTTAAATATCACACAAATTCCAAAAGACGATTGCAGGGTTGGAGAATTGAAAATTTTCTTTTTGTATATAAAAGTAGCAGACGTATGTCGGTGAAGAGTTTATAATTTTCGGCATAACCGAATACAGTACATTTACTTGTTCTATTTATTTGAAAATAATGCATTAATATTAATATATTTGTGCACCATCGGTATCAAGAAATGGTTACTATTAATGTCTCATACTATTAAGGTCTCATTTGGTCAAACATTTGTGCAAAAAAGCGTAACCACTAAATATTTAAAAAAATTTGTTTTATTCCGAATAGTATTTATTGAGTTAAACATATTCAAAATATTCAATATCACTATAAGTTAAGCATAAAACTCGTTTACTTAAGCAATACGTTTCTAAATAAAATATTTTTCTTTAGAGGTTACGCTTTCTTGCAAAAATATTTCCCAAATAATGCAGTACCTTTATTGGTGTTCAAAATAAAAATATTTGACCAACGTTCAAATATACTGGTAATACGCAAAGTACTTCTAGATGTAATCGCCCTAAAGACACACACAAATACATCATATGCAAGAGCAAAATACATAAACGATGATTAACCCGGCCAAGAATTGTCTGGGCGATTGAAAAAGGCGTCGTCGCTAAACGATCGCGTTCATCAAATAATCCTCCAAATGCAAACTGGGTATGAGATATAAAGTAAAACACAAATAGATACGAGAATACACGTACACAATTAAAAATTGTATATGAAAGCCTAAAGCAACACTTTGGTGTTTTAAGAATGTAAAAGGATACGGGTATTGTGGCATGACTGCTACTTAAGTGTTTTTTTTTTTCTTTTCATTTAGCATAAATCCTTCTGAATGCATATGTATAGGAGTATACAAATACTTATGCAGATAGGTTTCTATCTATGCTGAGTAAAGAAGGTGTTTTAATAAGCAAAATATTAAGAAAACTGCTGGTTAAATAAACATTTAAATAATTTATTTGCAGAAGCTATAATTCAGGGTTAAGGAAATTGTTTCTCATTGCAACTACTCAAGTGGTTTGGTAGTTAGCATAACATTTTTTTTCTGTTTGTTCTGAAGTAGTCTAGTTAGTAAAACGTAGTAAGTGGTGTTTTCAACACAGCCAAGGGTAAATTTTATATATTAAGACGAGACAAGACAAGAAATAAAAATCTTCCAACGTCTCATCAACTTAAAAGGATTTTTATATTCATCTATTTTTTTGTGTAAACATGAATAATTTTTTGTTAAGAACTCTATTATTATAAAATCACAGAAATATGAGTATAACGTTTGTTAGAAAGAATATTAAAAAAACTGGAATTGAACTCGACATTTGCAAGTATTACTTCTCCACGAAATAGACTGATATGAAATGCACTAGACAACAAAAAAATAAATAATAATAATAATAGTAATAATAATAATAATAATAATAATAATAATAATAATAACAATAACAATAACAATAATAATAATAATAATAATAATAATAATAATAATAATAATAATAATAATAATGATGATGATAATAATAATAATAATAATAATAATAATAATAATAACAATAACAATAACAATAATAATAATAATAATAATGATGATAATAATAATTTTTTTTTTTTTTTTTTTTTGCGGATAAGGTGGGAAAAGGCTTTATGCCTTCACGATGGCCGTCGCCAATCGTGATATGTCGGATTCGCCATTGGCATACCGACCAAAAACCCGCCTTCTTTCCTCGTCTGGGAACAAATCCACCCCGGAACCGCGTCAGCATTACTTCGGGGTGGTCCCATTTTCGGCATTAGGCCGTATTCTCCGTTGTCCTGCGTCCAGGTTCCGCATTGGCAAAGGTAGCCCTCTCCACATTGATCACATCATCCAGATCTATCTTCTTAGCCCGTAGGATCCGTTCGCAGTAGTTAGCCACGGCGTTCCAGTGGGTCTGATCAGTGGTCATCTTTTCTATCAAGTTCTCGGCAGTGAATTGGCCTACTTGTTCCTTCAGCGTTTCTCGTTCGGTCGCCCAGCGCGTACAGGCAAAGAACGTATGCTCCGCATCGTCAGCAACCTCTGTGCCCTCATACACACAAAAGACCGTGTTGCATTTGCCCATTCTGTGAAGATATTTGCGGAAGTAACCGTGGCCAGATAGCAGCTGGGTTAGGTAATAATTTAGCTCGCCGCATTTCCTGTTTATCCATCTGCTAATGTCCGGGATAAGTCTTGCCGTCCATCTTCCACACGGTGCCACGTTCCACTGTCTGTTCCACTCAAAAATAGTACTTTCTCTCGCGTTCTCTGATGGTCCTGAATAGTTCGATTTCATCTCCCATATTCGCTTGCGCTCCAGTGCCAGTAGATCTATGGGGATCATGCTGGCTATTACCAACACAGCGGGCCCTGATACCGTACGATATGCGGATGATACCCGAAGTGCGGTTGTCCTCTGCGCGGCCAGCAGACTCTTAGCCCTCTGCTTCACTTTTATGATAATAATAATAATAATAATAATAATAATAATAATAATAATAATAGTAATAATAATAATAATAATAATAATAATAATAATAATAATAATAATAATAATAATAATAATAATAATAATAACAACAATAACAATAATAATAAAAATAAACGGATGTCCTTTAAGGATTTTCACTTCTGCACATTTTTAGCGTGAATCGGAATGGAAAACCAGTTTCCATGTAGCCGCAACTTAATATTTATATTCAAAATCTATTTAGCAGATTTATGTGAAATATGTACTACCATTAAATATGGATCCTTTCGGACCAAATAGTACCCTTAAGTGGGTCTAATTGTTGCTGATGAACTCCGTAACCCATATCCCAAAATTTTGGTTTTTTACGAAACCATTCAAATAAAAATGGGTACATTAAAATTTACCTTTAATTTTCAAAATAAAGTTCCTCAAGTTTTGATCGCTGTTCTCTTTTGCATTGTTCCATTTCCAATTCCCCGAATTTTTTATACAAAATTTTAAAATAAAAATAAATTAATTTATGTTAATTTCAAAATTTATTAAACATTCAAACCCTAACGATAGTTTTGCGCTACCCTGTACAATGGGTTTTTGTTTGTCCCTTTTATAACAGAGCGTAAAATGCAACCCTTAAATGTTTCCTTTAAAATATAAAATTTTTAGTCATCTTCTTGTTAGTAGAATATGAATATGAATATGAATTTCCGAGTGGCCCATGTGTCGGGAAAGTGAATATCAGAAGATGTCGTATTATATTTCGTTAAAAACATTTGTTAAATAGTTGATATTCCTACTGATTCGTACTACCGTGCAGAGATGAAAATTTTAAAAGAGAACGCTGATAAAACGGCTTAGCGATCTCGAAGGCAGTACAGATCCGTTCTGCTAGTCGGTTGATTGTAAAAAGTACTCTAAATATTCATAATATTAATGAAAACTTAGAACATAAGACAGATTGTTAAAAGAAAAGTCATTTTTAAACTCGCAGATTTAAACTCAAGTACGAGTAACAATTTTAAATTTTGTATTAAATTTAATTGTTTTTATTAAATAAAATTTTATATTATTTTTTATATAAAAAATTGCCATTCCTTTAGTTAATAATAAACCATTTATTATTATTATTGTAATTATTATTATATAAAAACTGCATTCATTGAGTTCATTGAGTAAATTGAAATGTAATATTTTCGAGTTATGATGCTTTTGCAGCAAATGAGTGTTAAGCTTATGTTTATATATGTATATAAAGAATTTTATTTCTTTATTTATATAGTGGATCTTGGCTAGTTGATTAATTTCAACTAATGCTTTATCGATTTTGTTTTGCTATAGTCCATTGTTTTAACACTTTTGTTTCATTAACACAATGCAACTGTCTGTCTGTCTGTCTGTTTGTCATTTCTACCCTTACAAACTGTCTCTGCTGTTCATTGAACTTGCTTTTGCTATTAAGTATTCTTCTTAATTGTAAAAAAAAGCAAATGATAATCAGGCAAAATCTTTTATATGCTTTTATTGTCTCTCAAGAACACACGAGTATTATTTGTCAGTTTTGTTAATCAATATGAAGAGGGATATCACTCAATTCTTTTATCCACTTATTTCAATTTTGTGCTAAAGTGCATTAATTTTAAACTTGACCTTTCCTCCTCTCGATTTATTGCTGCATGTTTTTATTTGTTTGCTTTATTCTGAAAAGTAGGGAGTTGCGTTTTCAGTAAGAATTGTGAAATGACGTTTTTAAATTTTGTTTTCCTATATTTAAATTAAAAATAGGAATATATTTCTTATTTGTTATTAAATAACTTTGATCTATAAGATAATAGCACTGGTTTTATTCCATAAACTAGTGTTGGTTATTAATATTGAATGTGTATAAAATAACGCACTAAAGATGACTTTCTTAGCGTGGTTATAGCTTTTGAAAAACTTTTTCTTTTATTTCTTTAAACAAGTACGGATTCTTATTTACCACTGTCGATTAACCCTTTAAAGTGATTCTGTAGCAGGACTAAGATTTTTATACAAAATAATTTTGTGATTGATTGTTTTCCAAGTGAACGGTAGCGTGCTTTTAAAATTTAGTCATACAAAGGGACCAACCAAAAACTGATACTATTTGTGACTTGGAGTAAAAGTAACGGGCGTTACGTTGCGTGCGTCACAAAGTTTTCACTTTGTTTGATAAAAAGCGACATTATTTGTTGACTGCAAATAAAATGTGTAAGAAATTTTTAGAAAGTTACTTCTGATTGTTTTTTATTTTGGAACGAGCGTGACTAATTAAACACTTTTGTCTTATATCACTTGAAAGTATGTACTCTTCAATCCCCCAGCTAACACTATCGGCATATAAGTTGAAACGTGTAAAATGTGTATATTTTAATGTGAACGAATCGGGATATTTTTTTTTTTTTGTGGGTGATGAGTTTTTGAAATGCCTTCGCACTTACAGTGACTGTCGCCAGTTGCGTCGAGTGGTGTTGTCACTAAACAAATTCCTTTCTGTATTACTTCGTAGAAGCCGAGAAACAATTGTGGTGCTTCTATTATATAATTATTATAATAATGGATTTTAATGAGGATCGATAGGTGAGGACTCGTTCTCCAAATTTTGGTCGATGTCCCTTTTGTTTCTTCGTGAAACATATTCAACGTAGTTGCCAGTCCATTTATCACTTCCTTCAAGCATCTTGGTTAAAATGTTATTAGGAGTAACTTCACCAATCTGTTCATTTAGGTCGCTTCGCGCCGCCTGCCACTTGTTGCAGTTAAAGAACGAAATAATATTTAAAAAATTTTTAGGTTTTAGATCGTTTCAAAAATAGCCAATGAAATGCAACAAATAAAGCAAATAAAAAAAATAGCAAAAATAAAAAATTTAACAGAATATAATAATAATAATGATAATAATAATAATAATAATAATAATAATAATAATAATAATAATAATAATAATAATAATAATAACAATAATAATAATAATAATGAGCATGTTAATAATTTATGAACCACCCTAATGTGCAATTAGTATTTAGATTTGTAGCATTTTAATATCAACGAAGCAATTGACTATTAAAAGATAATCCTTTTTCATTTTGTTATAGAAAAGCAAACAAATGCAAATTAAAATACTTTGAAATCAATTGTCTTTCTATCAGGCATAACATACTCTCCAATACGAAACGGCTCTGAACAACATAATGGATCATCATATAAATACATACACACGTACATAAATGCATACACACACACACACTCACACACGTTGTTAAACTATTCACAAACCGAAATCAATCTATACGAATAAGCATGTAAATATATTTATACGCTTTTTATTCATAAAATGTGAATGACAATAGCAAAAACTGTGTAGCCAGTAGCTTAACATCTGTGACAATTTGAACGCCTAAAAGTGAAGTACAGGCCTTGACAATATGTTGCACAATATACATATATCTTTCGAATAAATGCGCATTGAATACTGAGTTCCATATTTGATTTTCAGTCTCCTCATGCCAATCGTATTAACCAACAAGTTCGTTCCTAATTTTGCAACTTAAATTTGAATCAGTGGTTTCGCTTGTTAACGACGAATTTGTGGAAAAAAATCCTTGTTTCCTTTCAGTTTTTGAAAGAGCCAGTTTACAAACGACTGTTATATTTATATTTCGCTGAAAAGCTAAGGAAAATTTGACTTATTGTGAACTCTTAATAGCGGTGCGGTGTACGCTATAACTAGTTTAGCATATTTGGGGTGTTCACTATGAGACTTGCGCATAGAACTGTAGTAAATATTATCATATGATCATATCGCTCATTTACTGACATTCTGTCATAACGCAAAAAATGCATTTTTGGAGTTGACGATGCAGAATTATTCCACGTAACGTTCTTGTTATTGTGTAAAAATTTCATTTAAATATTTCTTATATTTTGTTGCTGAGAGAATAATTAATTTCCAGTTTTCCATTCAGTGGTTGGTAAATTTAAAACTTCAAAATAGTTTTGTGGAAAACTACTTTTTGATTTTATTTTATTTTTTTTGTTAAATTCAATTTTGATAAGCTGAAGCCAAATAAAATGTTATTATAAAGAAAAATATGTATGAGCACTGGTGATGAAAGTGCAGTGGCTTTCGAAAACAGCTGATCTGCTCTGCTGTAGAAGCTAACTTTCCCTTGTGCTTTGGAATATTTGTCATATCTTTCTGAATTAAAAAAAATACTAAACATCAAATTTATTATAGCAATAAATGGTTGGACACAAAATGCTTTTTGGTATTGAGATATATGAGCGATATGCAAACGAACAACGTTCCAGCCGTTAAGCGAATCATAGGTATTTAAATAAAAACATGAAAAAAACATTAGAACCACTTGATCTATGAGTCTGTCTTCCCTCCATCATGTGTGGTTTAGAAGAAGGAAAAAACTCTGTATAATGCCAAGTATTATTTCAAAATTCCACATCTCAGCAAATTGAAATTGTGGAAACTGTAACAATGAAACTGCCTAATGAATGAAATACTTTAGCAATTTCCATAAGCATTTCCGCAAGTCGTTTTACTTTTTTTATTGTTATTTTTTTCTGTCTTTTATAATAAAGTTTCATTAGGCAATTTTGCTAAACTTTAAATATGAACAAATATTGTCAGTGTGTTTCTGTGTACAATCTCATTTGTTATTGGCAAAATTTCTTATTAAAAAAAAAAAGTCTGCCTCTTGCACGTTGTCATTCATCCTTTACTGGTCTGCACATATTTGAGTTAGAAAATAAAGGAAACTTTCATAGAAGGCCTTCTGAAATGCATTTGATGTTATTATTATTTTTTTTTCTATCAAACTTTGCTAGTTGATTACGACGTATCCATCCGCACATGCTACACGAAATTGGAAATGTAAACACGAGTAAAACATTTTTTTTTTCTATTTTTACCGCATTATGTCTGCAAAAATTTATTGGCACCAGCAACAAAAAGGAATCTTTTGATAAACGTAAAAGTTAGAAAAAGTTACCATGTTTTTAAAAAAGTAACATGAAACTAATGCCAGCTGTTTAATTCAATTTAATTTTTCAATTTGACCAAAAAAAGTTTTGGAAATTTCTTTTAACAGATAAGATTGAAAATATTATTTTACCAGTAGATCAAATAGAACTGAAAGGGAAATGTTGGTGGCAATTTTTAACAAGGAAATTTTAAGATGGCAAATAGAAAATCGTAAAGCTTTCAGAATTTTAAAAAAAATTTTAGTAGATCTTAAAATTTATACTGAAAATGATCTATTATACGATCTGTAGGTCTGTAGGCTGTTCACAGCCCAAACCAAAATCCCACGTTTGTTTGTAACAGTGTTTTCGCTAAAGACATTTCGTGACATTTAATTGAATGAGAAACTTGATATTCCGGCCAAATTTATAAGAATTTTGCAGAAAATAATATTGGACGATATAAAATAAATAATTTTTTTCCTCAATTATTAGTCCTTTTGTGGCATAATGACATAAGAATCATTTATGTGTATGAAATGGTTTTTGAGATATAGATAATTATAAAACCTTCAATATGACATAACTTTGGCAAGTAAACTTGTTAATATATTTCCCATTTTAGAGGTACTGAGTAGAATGAAAGAGAGCCTAATTTTTTCAAAATGAAAACGGCTCGTGTCTAACTCTTTCCCGATTAAAATTAAGACCTTATTCACAAAAAATATTTTGGGCTTACAAGACAAATATACTATAGAAAATTTGTCCTATAAGCTGCTTATAAGCATAACATATTTTTTTGTGAATAAGGCCTCTGAAATATAAGACTATAAAATTTCCTATGCCAATTCACTGTGAAAGTTTTAAAACGCCCCATGCAGATGTATCTTTTATACTCTAAACCGGAACCGGCTGTTGTGCGTTTAATATGCTGAATAAAAAATTTGTTAAAAATTTAATTCCAGTAGTGGAATCTGTTTGGCACTTATATTATTTTGGAAAAAATAAATTAAAAGTTTATTATGCAAATTTACTTGAAATCTTTTTTAAAGAATTTCGGAATTCGACTCTTTTGGGGAATAGGAAAGCTATTTTTGTATAAAAAAAACTGAAAAACTTTTCATCACTCCAAAAAACTGCTAAAATCAGTTGAAACTGAACATAAGGCAACGCTGTTATTAGCTGCTTATAAGACAAATTTCCTATACGAAATTTCGTTTAATAAGTAGCTTATAAGCAGAAAATATTTTTTCTGCATAAAGCCTCAAGTCAATAATTGTCATTTTGTGCATTTTTATTTTCACACTGGGGTTATAATAAATAGCTCGACTGTATCAATTTTTATAATTGTTTTATTATTCGGTCTATATGAGAATATTAGACCTTGAATTTTATTTTTAAACTTCTTCATTTATGCTGAATGTTAGTTTTATTTTGTAAGTTCTTTTCATATATAAAATAAGCCTATTTTCTGTTTTAATTAGAAGAGAATCGAAAGATCCGCCTGTTTTTTTTTTTTTTTTGTTTAAATCTAAAACTATTTTTTATAATTTACTTTGTGTTGTAATTAACTCTAAAACCCAGTTTTTTAATATTATTTTATACAATTCCTGGTTAATTAAATAACATAAGTTAAGTAGCCATTTAATTTGAAGTTAATGTATTCTATAAAACAAATTTAATTAACAACATCATGTTAACAAAATCGTCACAAAATACACACAAGCAAAAAATGAAATAATAATAGTTGTAAAAAACACTTGTAAATTATTTTTGCACAGAAAAAAAAGCTATAATGCTGGAGAAAAAGTTTGAATGAATAAACTTCTTATTCTAAGGCAAGAAAAGACTAGGAATTTGAATTCATTGGCAAGATTAATAAGATTTCATTATATCAGCTGAGAAGAGAAGTTATTTTTTTTGCATAGAAAATCAGCTCAATTTACGTAATTGAATTCTTTTCAAAAACTAAAATGTAACGTTTTTACATTTACAATGTCAGCATTAGCCAGGGAATGCAAAGATTTGTGTGTCTAAAATACTACACACTCGTTAAATTGCACTTCCTTTAAGCTTTTATCACTACTAAAAATAGAATTTTCAGTTAAGAAAAGAACAAAAAATAATTGTAATTAACTTATTTTCATGAAAAGAAACAAAAATTTTATTATTCTAATGAAAAAAGAAAACAACATCTGCCATTGCTTAGTAAAGGGTAAAAACTACAGCACGCTTCTTGAAAAGAACATAAAAGTTGCATTATTTTTGTGTGAAAAAGGCAAAAAATAAAGCACTTTCACACAAGAAAACCTTAACAGTATCCGAATATTAACAGCTTGTAATTAACAACTTACTAGCGATTTTCTCAATTACGCTGACGTCATGCGTTAAGCACTTTAAGGTTTCAAAATGTTAATATAGTTTGTTATAACCCAAATATAGTGTTACCATCGTAGTAAATGTCCTAACAAATTTCAGTTTACATAGCCGAAGTATTAAGTTTTTATTTAAATGTCATTTCTCTACTTTAAAGTAACTCATTTCTCAAGTCTTTTCTTGTAACAAATATTTTATTAAAATATTTAAAAAAAAAAGTACAATATATTCTTGCCTTTTAGCTGAAAAGAAAACTTATTTTATAATTTATGTACAAAAAGAAGCAGTCACTAATTTTATTAATAGAAAATTATGCATTCCATTATTATAATATCTCTCTGTCTTTTTGCAGCCTTTAATTGCCTCATGAAATCAATTACCAAGTTTAATTGATTGAGTTGCTTCGTTTATATATAATTAAAACTAATGGAATGAAAGTGCAAAAAGCTTCTATTATTTGTTCATTTTTTTTTTATTGGTGTGAACGTAGTAGTAGATGTTTTTCTGCCTCTTATTTCTTTTTGTTTTCTTTTAATTTTCAATTGAAAAAATGCTGCTATTTTATTTGAGCTTTCCTACGCTGTTGATGGTACTTTATCAAAACAACAAATAAATAAATAAAATCCACATAAATTAGTAACTGCTCCTTTTTTGATATATCGGATTTAGCTATTTTTAATATATTTTATTTAATAATCATGAATGTTTTAATAATATAAAATAACCCTGTCTGTTTCTGTTTTATTTTGTCATTGTTTATTAATATAATCTTATAAACTTTTTTTTTATCACTTTAACTAGTTATTAAAAAATAATAATAATAAAATTTAAAGCACAATTGTAATTGACTTGCAAACCAAATTAAGGTTTTTAAACGACGTAAATACTATTTAAAACAGCGCATGTAATTGGCTTTTTCAATTGTCAGTAGGCTTAAAGTCCTGTTAAGATTGTTATTACGCAAAAAAGCCATAAATAGGAAACGAGGTTTTTATTTATTTAATATCTGACCACAGTGGTCTCCCATAGAACGAAACAGCGAATGAATTGCTCAAAAAGGCGTTCGAGGTTGCCCTTATATATTCAGAGAGATGTGACCTCGAGTCGAAAAAATCTATTATTTAATAATCGACCTTTTCTGCTTGAAGATAAGTAAATATCATTTTTGTAAAAATTGATTTTTGAAAAACAAAATTCTTCTATATTGTAATACTGAAAAACTGCTATTGATGTTTTAGTAAAACTATATTATGAACAACTAATTCGAATGAAAATCATTTCAGATAATATGTCCCTGATCATTAAAACGTGCTGTATTCGAAAATGATCCAGCTTTAGCTCTAGACCATGTATTGTATTTAATGCAACCACAGATTAAAATTGTTCATATACAAATTTGCAGTACTCTTAATTATTCTATTACCTTAAAAGTAGTACGAAGTAATAAGACTAAGAATAGTAATCTAATCTTTCAATCCATCGCAAAGATGAATTTAAACTGCGTAGTTTATATCATCGATTTATTAAAAATCGATGTTTGCCAATAATAAAGTCGATTGAAGAAATCTATTAAAAAAATCTATTAAAAAATTGATAAAATCGTAGAAATTAAACCACCCCTCTCTATTATCCCTTTTGATTTAGTTATCAATGATCCAGCAACAGTTGAAATATTTTAATGAATAAGAAAAAAATAACATCAACTTATTTTTCCAACTTTCACAATAGAGCAGAACAGGGCTGTTTTCGGAAGCTGTTTCACTTCCATCATCAGTATTCATTCACTTGTAAAATGCTTGAAGCTTTACTCATATTCTTTGTTCAAAATGTCCAAATCAGCAAGTCAATTACAGTTCACGCCTTTACTAATTAATACATTCCAATATCTTAACAAATATTTAAATTAAAAAAAATCCTTTGTCATTTGTGTTTGTTCTTTTATAAATATTTGAATGTTAATATTTTTTATTCATTTATCACATGAAAAGCATAAAAAATAGCACAAAAACACATACATTAAGCAAAAAAAAAAATCGTTTGTTAAATAAAAACTAAAATACATGCATTTTTGGGTTTTTTTTTCAATGTTTGGTCATTTGCATTGAAACACACTCGCACTCAGTTACACACACATCTTGCCATTTATTCATTCATTCCCTGTTCGTTATTGTGACACACACGCACACTCACACACATATTGCATACTTTCTTATTGAGTTTTACAGCACACCTCGTTTTCCCCACCATTTTCGTATGCATTTTAACCGCATTTTGGTGTTTAAACAGCATTTTTGTATATAACAAACACACACACACATTCATATACATAGATGATTGGATATACGAGTATTTAAGATACTATTTAAGAAAACACCAGAATTGTGATTAACTCTCTCTCAAAATGGTGAATTGAAAAATTTCAGTTACGGGTGAAATGAAGGTGCCTCAAATGAAATTCCTCAGCGCCAGCTTTTTGCTGTAAATGATGCGACAAATGTTTGATTCGAAAAAAAACCATGATCACATTGAAAAACACAGACAGACAGACAGACAGACAGCAGAAGTAAAAAAAAAAAAACCTTGGCATTCATTTTGAGTCATCATTTATGAAATTGAAGGCCTGTTTCACGATATCAATTACACTTAAAGCCGGGGACCCCTGACCTTTTCATTATTATATCCTGAGTTTTTTTTTTCTTAAGAAAAAGGTATTCCTTGATTTTTATTTATTCCTGGTAGAAAAAGTGTATTTCTTGGTTTTTATTTATCCCTCAGAAAATTTAAGTTATTTCTTGATTTTTGTTTTTCACTGAAGAAAAAAAATTTCATTTTAAAATTAAGAGAAATAACAAAAAAATTAAAAAATATTTAATTTTAAAAATAATTGTTAATAAATGAACTGTTTGACATACTGGCATTGTACTATTATAATATGAAATTTATTTGTTGGGTGGTTAAGCAATGTCTATATGCATTTCATTGGCGCTTTTTACCAAAAAATAAAATAGATTGATATCGAATAAAAGTTGTTTGTTGGGTTTTGGTTTGTATAACTTTCATAGCCTACTACACTTATTATAATGTGATTTTTTGAAATCATTTCTTAATTTTTATAGTTAATTTATTAACATAATTCTCAGATGGTTTATAAAAGGCTTTTAATAAGTTGAGAAGCTTGAAACTTTTCAAAACCGTGGTTGAAGGCTACTGACGATTTGTTAAAAAGCGCCAATGAAATGCATATAGACATTGCTTAACCACCCAACAAATAAATTTCATATTATTTTAAAAATAACAAAAATAAAAAAAAAATATTTAACTTTAAAAATAAAGTTTTTCATGGATTCTGTCACAAAATTTTATGTCAAATTGGTGATTATGAATTTAAATGAAAATTACTTTCTCAGTTTTAATCATTCCTTGTAACATATCCTTTATTTTCTTAGCAAAACAAAAACCAGAGACACACATAAAATAACTTATTTTCTTTAGGAATAAGTAAAAATCAAGAAATAACTTTTATTTCCTGAGGAATACATAAAACTCGGAAAATACTCAATAAGTTGAATTTTAAATGAAGGCGTCCGAAAGTAGTCCATGTAACAAAGATTATTTTGCTGTACACGTACCTTTTCTCATTTTTATCGAAAGAATTCTTTCTTTCGTAAAATTACATTTTAAACAAAAACAATTTATAATTGTTTTGTTTGTTTTTGTTTCAAATATAAAAGAACTCTTTCCACATTGTGATGTAGGCAGTTAGTTTAACGTGTAAAATAATTTTTGTATGTGATTCTTGTTTTAAACAAAAAGAAATTCTGAAATTTTGTTGTTGTTTTGAATGAAATTATGCCGGTTTCAGGAACTAGTGTTGTCAGAATCCCTTTGGAATCTTTACAACTCCCAGCTTAAAGTGTTTAATTTATAGGTCGCAACCAATCGACTTGAGCGTACAATTTTATAGAAGATTTTGGAAAAGTTTTCATATAAATTGTTCACTCTTGTCAGATGGCAAATTAATTTTTGAAAATGAATCAAACAACATTGTTTACTAAGTAGTTTAACGTTGTGTTTCATCTGTCAAATTACATCATGTAGGATGTCGGTTTCATTACATTAACATATTTTGAAAAGAATGCAAAAATGTAACGGATGTAAATAAGAAAAGAAAAAAGTTATTACAAATAGGACTCCCACATATGTATGTGTGTACATGCATGTGTGTGCATACATACTATGTATGTATGTGTATAAGGAAACAAAAGCGACTACAAAAATATACCTTTACAAGAAATATAGTACACACACTATTGTTGTTGTTGTTGTTGCCATCATCACAGATATTATTATACTTGTATTCATTCATAAAACCCACCCACATCTATTATCATACAAAAGCCAAGAAGGACTTCAACAGGTAAGTATATGAAAAATATGAAAACAAAACTATAAAAAAAGTTATAGACAAGTAAAATATAGTTTGACCTCAATTTTCTTAAACAACTTTGTATTGAAACTTTTTGCCTTTACTAAATAAATGTATGTACGAGTAAATGTATATTTAATGTTGTGAATGTAAATAATTGTAGCTTCAACTGTAATATGGGTGAAATGGTTACGGAATGTGTGTACAAATTTATAATTTAATTATTGCATTTTATGTTATTGTTTCCTTCAAAAGATAATTGCTGTAAAATTACTTTATTATTTATTAAAATTTGATTTTCTTACTAAAAAGTTGTATGTGCTGCTGCTGTCTCTCATACAAATAAAAAGGTTCAAGGATTTTAGTGTAAAAGCAAAATTTATACAATAAAATGAATATGAATATGAAAATAAAACTAATATTTTTAATTTTATTTGTTTATTTTTTGCTCCACAGGTTATCAACCTTTATATAAAACTGCCGATGAAGTAGACTCGTATTATGAGACTCTAAGTCAAAAACCCTTGGAAAATATGGGCTTTCAACGTAATGCGCCAGTGTATTGGACTTTGCAAAATCGTAGGCCTGTTAAGCCACAGCCTCAGTCGGTAATAAGTCGTGATGATTTGTATGCCACCCCTCTTAAGCGCTGCGAAAGACAGGCGCGTGCCCAACAGCAGCAGCAGCAGCAGCAGCAGATGCAACACCAGCAGAAACAGCAGCAGCAACAGCAATATTCTATAATAAATAAAGCCACATCTTCTAGCTCCATTAACACTACAACAAGCCTCTCACCTTTAGTGCAACGTAATCGTTCGGCATTTTTATGCTCTACTCCTCTGCGGTCTGGTATGAATACAGATTCCAAATTACCGGCTGATAACATACCAGCCAAGCAGCCAACATCACGTATTCGCAATTGGGATGATAACTCGCCGGAACGTTTAAATACTTGTGCCGATCGTATAGGCCAAAGTAAGACCAGTTTAATGGATTTTAAAAAATTACTCTTGGCTAAATCGGTTAAAACGAGTACAGTTCCCAAGAAAATATCAGCTGTGGAATTGTTAAAGAAACCAACTGGTGGCCTGCAGACGCCCATTACATCAACCAACAATAATTTCCAAAATAATGGCGCATCTAACACAAATTGCTCATCAACTGGCGCACAATTAAATTCCAGCATGAAATTATTGGACTTAAGTGGTTCGCCAAAAACATTTGCCAATCGTAGAATGCTGAGACAAGGACAGTTCGGTTCTCCTTCCAAGACATTTGTGCCAAAAATGAAATCATCGCCATCCAATTGGCGCTCGAATTCGGTGCAACGTACTGACATTATGTCCATCACCATACCAGAGGCCAATAGTGAAGAAGACCATTCGGCTAACTCTTCACAGCATACTTCCGCAAGTTCTTCCACGCCTTCTTTTCACGGAAAAGGTGCTTCCCCTGAAAGCCTGGTCGATACGGAGAGCCTAAATCTAAAACGCAACATTTTCTTACAAACCGAAGAAAATAATTTCATGCGCGCTGAATTAAGATCAAGTAATAACCGTTCCAAAGCCGCCGACAGCAGTAAGTTTCTGACAGGGACCATGTCATCGCCTTTGCATAGCTCACCCCAGCTTTCTCCCATGCTAGCAACTGCCGTTTCCTCTCCAATCTCAGCTACAGTCCCTGCCCAAGTAGCAGCGATTCCAGCCGCAGCAGCTTCCACAGCTTCTAGGTCAGCTTTAGAAACAGCATTGTGAATCATTTCATATATCGTAATATATTAGTAGGCGTGTACTGCAGCAAGCCAGTAAAAATTATTGCATTTATTTATAAAAATTTAGATATGGTCGTACAACAATTTGACAATTAAGACCAAAATTATTAATTAAAGCAAAACAATCAGATTATATACATACACACAAAAGGTGTAATTAAACAAAAACGTAGTTAGCTTTTTTCGCTCTTAATTAAAATGTTTTGTTGTTATCTCATGTCATTTAATTGAAATCAATTACGGAGATTATCACATACGCAACTTACTCTAGGGAACACATTATGGAACCGGCAATAAATTTAGCAACAGTTAAATTGAATTTTACTATTATTACAACTTATAAATTGCAGACAATTTTTTCTAAAAATATGGTTACATTAAAAAATAGGAATTTAAACCAACAGCGTATATTTTTGAAGTTAGTAAACTCTAACTTTAATTCAGGAGAATTTTGTTAAAAAAAGCAGATCATATGTCTGCATGCTATCGCCTTTTTAAGAAATGTTTATAGACGTATTGAAAAAGTACTCGAATTATTTTATTATCTTAAATATGCCCTCAACAATTTATTCAAACAATATGTTAGTTATTTCTTATTAATAAATTTCCAATATAATCTTAACTTTTTTATACTATACAATATTGTTTACAAAATTTAACTATTATAAGTTGTATATTGTTCAAGTATTTTCACATCTATTTAACAATTAATTAATTAGGAGGCCTATTTATTACATTAATACTTAGTTTGATTTTCTTTTGCTGTAAAGTATATATTTTCTTTAAGAAGTATGTTTGGAAATAAATAATTATTCACTTTTTACCATTAACTTTGTTTAAAAACTTTAAATTATAAAACATAGTTTAATTATTATTCAATTTCCACCTCTTATTTATTTATTAAATTCACTTAAGCAAGCGATTGTTTAAAGTTTTCCTTGGTTTTTTTAAATAGATATAGTTTTGTATTAGTTGTTGTTAAGTACTCAACTTAGAAAGCATTTTAAAAGAAAACAAGTAAAACGAAAAGCAAATAAACGAAAATAAAATAAAAGTGTATTTTATTTCGTGGGCTTAGAAAAATATATATGAATATTGAAATAAACATAAATAGGCAACATCGTCATAACACTGTTAGGGAATACAAAATTAGTATTGACGTTGTGTTAAATTGATGTTGCCTCAAAATTGCCGACGATGTTGCCAACGCGAAATAGAATAATGGTGATTATTTCAAGCAATTTAGTATGCGTGTATGTGTCTTTAGTCTCTTTGTCTTCTTATAATGGACATGTGACAAAAGACTTAAGACACGAACCCGCAAAAAACGAGATTTTGACCAAAAAGTGGTCCTATCAAATTCTAAGTGTTATTTTCGGATTCAGCATGCGGAATTCTGGTCAGTAGGGTCCACGGGCCCAATCCGGCCAAGGGTTTCCGAGAAAAACGCAAAAAACACGAAAATTTCAAAAATCATGAAAATTTCGAGTTTCTGTCTTAAGTTTTCCAGTCACTTGATATGAGTTAATCTACACAATTACTTCAAAAGACTTAAGACACATGCATGCATGCACTCAACTTGATTAAAAGTGATAATGAAAGTGTGTGTCTTTAGTCTTTTTGTCTTCTTATAGTGAGCATATGAGAAAAGACTTAAGACACGAACCCGCAAAAAAACGTGATTTTGGGCAAAAAGTGGTCCTATCAAATTCTAAGTGTCATTTTCGGATTCAGCATGCGGAATTCTGGTTAGTAGGGTCCACGGGCCCAATCCGGCCAAGGGTTTCCGAGAAAAACGCAAAAAACACGAAAATTTCAAAAATCATGAAAATTTCGAGTTTCTGTCTTAAGTTTTCCAGTCACTTGATATGAGTTAATCTACACAATTACTTCAAAAGACTTAAGACACATGCATGCATGCACTCGACTTGATTAAAAGTGATAATGAAAGTGTATGTGTCTTTAGTCTTTTTGTCTTCTTATAGTGAGCATATGAGAAAAGACTTAAGACACGAACCCGCAAAAAACGAGATTTTGACCAAAAAGTGGTCCTATCAAATTCCAAGTGTCATTTTCGGATTCAGCATGCGGAATTGTGGTTAGTAGCGTCCCCGGGCCAAATCGGGCCAAGGGTTTCCGAGAAAAACGCAAAAAACACGAAAATTTCAAAAATCATGAAAATTTCGAGTTTCTGTCTTAAGTTTTCCAGTCACTTGATATGAGTTAATCTACACAATTACTTCAAAAGACTTAAGACACATGCATGCATGCACTCGACTTGATTAAAAGTGATAATGAAAGTGTATGTGTCTTTAGTCTTTTTGTCTTCTTATAGTGAGCATATGAGAAAAGACTTAAGACACGAACCCGCAAAAAACGAGATTTTGACCAAAAAGTGGTCCTATCAAATTCTAAGTGTCATTTTCGGATTCAGCATGCGGAATTCTGGTTAGTAGGGTCCACGGGCCCAATCCGGCCAAGGGTTTCCGAGAAAAACGCAAAAAACACGAAAATTTCAAAAATCATGAAAATTTCGAGTTTCTGTCTTAAGTTTTCCAGTCACTTGATATGAGTTAATCTACACAATTACTTCAAAAGACTTAAGACACATGCATGCATGCACTCGACTTGATTAAAAGTGATAATGAAAGTGTATGTGTCTTTAGTCTTTTTGTCTTCTTATAGTGAGCATATGAGAAAAGACTTAAGACACGAACCCGCAAAAAACGAGACTTTGACCAAAAAGTGGTCCTATCAAATTCCAAGTGTCATTTTCGGATTCAGCATGCGGAATTGTGGTTAGTAGCGTCCCCGGGCCAAATCGGGCCAAGGGTTTCCGAGAAAAACGCAAAAAACACGAAAATTTCAAAAATCATGAAAATTTCGAGTTTCTGTCTTAAGTTTTCCAGTCACTTGATATGATTTAATCTACACAATTACTTCAAAAGACTTAAGACACATGCATGCATGCACTCGACTTGATTAAAAGTGATAATGAAAGTGTATGTGTCTTTAGTCTTTTTGTCTTCTTATAGTGAGCATATGAGAAAAGACTTAAGACACGAACCCGCAAAAAACATGATATTGGCCAAAAAGTGGTCCTATCAAATTCTAAGTGTCATTTTCGGATTCAGCATGCGGAATTCTGGTTAGTAGGGTCCACGGGCCCAATCCGGCCAAGGGTTTCCGAGAAAAACGCAAAAAACACGAAAATTATGAAAATGTCGAGTTTCTGCCACTTGATGAGTTAATAGTGAAAAATATTCAGCATATTGGAAGCAGCCTGTGCAAGCAAAGATAACCCCTAAGATATGCTTTACGATTATCCGATAAAAACAAACAATTTCTGAGCCTTCTGACAATCTCTTGTAGTATTTTACTTTTGTTTTGTTCTTTTCCATACAAGATGATTATGGTCCATATGTATGAAGTTTAATAGATGCATTTATTTAATTAATATCCATTTTTTAATTTTAATTATTTTTTAATTTTATTTATTATCTTATATCATTATTATTTTGTTTTGAAAACAGCACTATATACATATAATCGATACAAATAAAGAACAAAAGGGAAAAATAATTCGTTTCACTTTTTAAAATATATTAAAAACAATGTTTTATTTTTGGTATAATTAATTCAATAATTTCAAAGTAAATTCCGCAATACTAAAAGAATTTTGCTGAGGTAAACAGTCAACATTAATATTATATTTTAACATAAAGAAAACTTATAACTTTATGAATTGAAACTAAACAATAAATATGAACAATATTTTATACTTGTACAAACCTTTTTCTACTTTCAGCTTTTGCGAACTTATGTACTAAGTTTTTTGATAGTAACTAAATACAAAAAACTGAAACCAACATACTCTGCTGGTAAAAGACAATTCTTGTGTCTTCTCTTTTTTGGTCTAGGTAGGCTTTTACAGCAAACATGGTTAGCCAGTGTGATATATGAACTATATTATGTATATAGAAAGTATCAATTTTATGGAAATTTTTCTTTAAAGTGCAACAATAGATGATTGCCACACAATTTCAGCTTCTTTATTGCACCCTAACAAAATACAGCGAATTTAGAAGTATACACGAATATATTAAATTTTCTATTAAAGTAAAAAAAATTAATATATTAAAATCTTTTCCAGTACATTGAAAAGGCATGGGAATAGAACTGATAGCGGTATATATCTGAAAATAATACTAACCTCAAGTGTTTGACGTGACGTTGGATTGGCTTACAAGTAACATAAGATTCTGAATGTGCAGAAGCATGAGTAATTGTATCTAATTTAAAATGTCTAAGTATTCCGATTTTTGTACATACACATACAGTTTTCCTATTGATTTGGAATTATTTAATACCAGAAACTAGTGCAAATACCTTTTACATCCAGTTTCTGCCTACACTACCTGAACGACGCTTGGACGACTTATCCCCCACATTATCTTTACGGCCCATCACCGGAGAGTTCCCACTTCCTATGTTGCGTATAAGCATTTTCAATCCGCGAGCTTGAGCATCGCTAGCCTGAGAGACACTATTTACTTCGGTTGCAATATTGCAAAAATCATCGACCACATGACCTGGTGGACTGATATCAAATGGCAAGATGTCACTTAAGCTCTGCTGGGGACGACATGAAGATCGTAGTTTTGCAGAATGATCACTGCCAGTGGGTGCATTCACGTTTTGTGAGCTTACTGAGGATGAGAGCTGCTGCTGGTGCTGGAGTGTTTGCTGAAGTCGAGATTTAAGCAATGCATTTTCTTCTTGCAAGCGGCGAATAAGTGCTGCCTCTTGTTCTGCCCTAACGAAGGTTGGTTGAGGTAAACACTGATAGACTGTGGCCAAAAAGTTACGTAATGATAGCTGCAATGTGTCGTGCCACTGTTTGCTAAAATATAGAGAATATGTAGGAGACTCTTCGGCATTACGGCAGTAAGGAAAGTCTGCAAGACATATAACATTCAAGTTAATAATTAAAAATTTTTAACAATTGCACTCACAAAACCACTCTTTCCATTCACTCTGTTGTTGCAATTCACTTGCTAACGTCGTAAAAAACTCAGCAATTTTGTCGGTTTTGTTATGATTGTAAGCTGTGATCAAGTATAGCTTTAACAAACTGTTCTCCAGTTTCTTTACCGCTATATAATAAAAAAATTAATAAGTTCGTAACAATAAAAAATGCCCAGTGGGTATATAGATTGACTATGATCAAAATTAACAATTATGTATCAAAATCATTATCATCAATCTATATTTTGTTGTCAGTTACCACCTTTTGAATGTTAAAATACATAAACATGAGTACATTATTGGGTTTTCATGTTCCACTTACCCATAGCATATGTGTGTTCGAGTTTACTAAATAAATGTGTATCGAGATGTTTCCACAAAGTCAACAAAGCCTGCAGGTCATGTGTTTGCACATGTTGATTAAATGTCTCCATTATTTTTTCTGCTCGAAATGATTGGTCCTTTTCATTTCTTTGTTCAATATCCAATGTTTTCAAAGTATTCGAAAAGCCTCTAAATACTAAATACTCATACAGTAATTTGTCTAAAAATGTTATTTGTGCCATAATTGCCACAATATTTATCACAAAAAATTTATATTAATTTGTTTTTCTTTTTGATGTGCAAATTGCAAGAAATGTAAATATATAAAACCGTACAGCTGTAGAAACAGATTTAGTGATGAGCAATTCAACGATAATGTTGATGTGAAATAACATAACATGCAATTCTACAAGTGTTTTTATGTGTAGACCATTGATTCGGAATATATTATATCTGTAGTGAAGGAGCATACGACAGTTGTCTTGCTGATTATTCGTTGTTTATACAAAGTTTTTAAGTTAAAAAGAGACAAACTAACGCTTACATAATGCCCTAATATACATACGTGAGTATTATAGTATCTTTACAAGGTACATATATATTATCACCTTATTATTTTCAGCTTCGTAGTTGTGACCTTGTTTTAGAGCATTTTCAATAATATCCGTGAGAGTTCGTTGCTACTGCAACATATGTTGATTTTGCATTCAAAGATTTTCTCGGACTTATTCACATATTCTGGAAATAGTGGAGTGACCACAACTCTGTTTGTTCTGTTGCGGATCTACATTATTTACAATCGAGTAAATTATTATTTTTATATGGTAATCGTATATTATGATTAATATAAATATTATCTGTAATGCAATATACACAAAAGAGTTGCAATATTCTTACGACCTGCAGACGTAAGCCGCCCGCTAAGGCTCAAATAGACGAACACTGAAAATGAAAACTCTGCATATATGCCAATGTTGCGCATTATGCTAGTGCAGCACTACATATAAAATGCTTGAAAACGCACCTAATTTATATAATAAATTATTGTGCATGCATGAAAACATAGTACAACATGCTCTCTTTCTTATACTCTTATTAGAATCTATACTTGCCATAACTCTCTGCGTCACCCTTACGTGAAATGCTATTTTCTGCATATTGGCTGCGATGCGTTGTGTTTGTCAGCGTTCAAGTAAGCACTCTATAACAGGTTGGATCAGCTGATGAGTTTGCTCTGCATATGAAACTTCATGGTTAATAATATAAGTTGTAATATAATATAAGTTCTAACACGAAACAAGGAAATAAGCAATTGAATGACATATACAGATATTGTTTATTCACCACCTGACAATTATATACGTATGTATGTTGATGACTGTGTTATCAAAACGCGTAACTTGTTTACTTCACATGCTGAAATACTTCGTGGTGATTAGCCAGTTTTTTTCATGTGAATTTTTCATTTTGGGAAAATTATCAAAGTAAACAAATAAAATATCAATAAGTTAAAGTTTTTATTTTAAATTATTGTGCGCGTAATTTGCAATCAAGAACTCAAAAAACATAAATGCAGTTGATGGCGTTATGTTTAAAATATGAATCCAAAGGAAACACCAGATCAAAATGATATTTCGATAATAATCGGGAATTTGCCAAAGCGACTGCAGGAGAAACTGATTACACGAGACTCGGGCCACAATATTTGCTTAAATAATAGTGGCGGGAAAAGGTTGAACAATGTTAGCAGTTGCAGCGGAAAAAAGGAGTATGCCGTCAACGACGCACATGTTGCTCAGGTGGCAAAGGCTACACATTCGAGCCATTCATCCTACAAGCCAGGTGCAACTTTGGTTCAAAACGACAATGAGATAATTTCCATTGACTACTTTCTACGTTTGTCTGCTGAAAAGGAAAATGGAACATCATTTGAGAAAGTCAAGCCCGTTTCGGAAGCCAGCGGGTCAGTAACTAAACATACTACGGCAAATAAAACTGAAAACGTTGTTGTACCGGGACTTATACGTCTCAACGCGGAGGATGCTAAAAAAATGGCTGAGTGCAACAACTATGATTCAAAGAATGGTTCGCGTAACCATGATAGACGAACTCGACATCAGACCAGACAGGAAATACTCTCCACTAGATATGAACTACCAATGTCTCCTGTTAGACCTGTTCAGAAGCTAAATCATCCTTCATGGTTTGAAAATTTGGGTGATGGAAGTGCAAACAATTTACCGTCATTGCTAGAAAACCTGCAAGATGCAATGAGTAGTAACCTAGTAATAAAGGTAATTTTTTATGTGAAATCTGTATTAATTTGTACAGATGCTTCTTTATCTTGTCTATTCTGAAAGTTAGATTTATTAACGTAAATTTATTTTATTTGTCCCATGCTTTTTTAAACTTTTAGAACTGGTCAAAATTATATATCATACGCCAAGAACTTCAACAAATCTTTAAAAATCTATTACTTAATAATATTAAATTTTGTTGTGAACAAAAAGTTGATTCTTTCTTTTGGAAAATACTCTTTTACAATATGCGTGAACATTTAAAACAACAAAATTCATCTAATGCAATGAACTGTATAAAAGAAATTATCACCGAGGGTATAGAATTCTATGAAGATCTCTATCAAAAATTCTCTAAAAAATATTTATTAAATGAAATACATTCAAATGATAACAGCGCGCAAACTTCAACAAATGAACGATCACAGCATAAATTCGATTTAATGGCAAAAGTCACTGCTCAGAAGCTACTGATTTATTTGGGAGATCTGTGGCGTTATAAAATCAAAGATGTACAAGGTCTAGACTATATTGTAGCGGAAAAGTATTATCAACAGGCTCAGTTATTACTGCCATCAAATGGGGTACCATACAATCAATTGGCCATTGTAGCTATTCATAACGTAAGTCAATTGGAAATTTTCATGATAATTAGCAGTTTCAATAATTATTTTTTAAATTAATAGCGCAAAAAATTCGATGCCATTTATTATCATATGCGCAGTTTAATGTCTTCTAATGCCATACACTCTGCTAAAGAAAGTCTGTTGATACTATTTGATGAAATACGTAAAAAGGTAGTTATGAAAATAATACAATTTTTGATTACCAAAGTTTTAATTAAACTGTGTTTTTATAGTACGAAGAAACAGAACTTAAATGCTCTCCCTTACACTGTAATTATAAAAATAATAATCATCAGTCTTCGCGATCTATGCGTAAAGAAGTATGGATCTATCCGGACGGGGTACGTCGGTTACATCGTGCAGATTTCAACAGTAATAATAATTACAAAATGATAATTAATGAAGAAAAACGCTTTAAGGAAATGACATCTGACGAGGTAATTCTTTCAATATGAGTCTATATTTAACAATACTGATTTCTTTGTCTTGCCATTAGCTTTTGAGACGCATAAGTTCATTATATTTATATATAATCGGAAAGCTTTATACCGGAGTTGGGTAAGTTTGTTTAATAATAATTTATTGAAACTTTTTTCCTCATTAAATATTATTTTAAGTATGGAAACCATAATAGAACATCAGCGTAAATTATTGCTGCAGTTAAGCGTTTTGTTCCAAAAAGATCCATTTGCTATCAATAGAACAAGGTTGATGAAAATGTTAGCTTTAAATTTATTTGCGATTGAACACAATTTAGACAAAGGTAAGTAAAATTTTTAATGTTTAATTAACAAATAAATATAAAAATGTATGTTATAGATACTCGACGATATCACTCGTTTAATTTCTGCAATCAAATGTTTGGTTTAATACTATCCAAATCGAATGAGCTTTTGACCACATTAAATACAAATCCAGAAGATTTTCAAGATCAACAGTGAGTTTTAATTGTAAGCATTTAAATGTTATTTTTAATGTTTGTTTCCTTTAAAGCTTTTTGGACTTGAATACAACATTGCAATATAATCGAATTTATGTATTGTGGCTTAAACATCATCTTAACATATGGGAACCTGTTAAAAATGAAGAGTATGTAAAGCATGCTTTCAAAAATTTACAAATTATTTATCAATAATATATGCATAACTATTAAATTTTTTTTTATTATTTCAGTCACATTTTTGTTAACTCATGGATAGAGTTAGAAAAGCTCTTTGATCTGTTGCAACAAGAAGTGCTCGACGCAGCGCAGGAAACCTCTATTACTTTTGATGAAGACGTATTTTTTATGGGATTTACTCCTCTTATAGCGGTAATACCCAAAACTAGAAAAAATATACCTTCTGAAGAGGTCTTGCAACTAAAGGCACGTCTTAAAACACTACTCGATTTTAAAGAAATATATTGTGCAAATCAAAAACGCTTAGAGAATTCAGCGAATTCTCATTTTATAAATGAAGATTTGAATTCGGATATTAAGCAGGCTCTAGATGATTTACAAACCACTCAGTTGACAACAGAGGCGGACATTGAAGGTGACATCGAAATCAACGATGCGGCTGATGAAGAAAATTATGTCGAAAACATTATTAGCAATTGCAATGAAGAGAAATCGAGCAGAAATAAATCATTAAAATTGTATCTAAATGTAGAAACTGAGGATAGGCAGTTGTCGCATCTTTCGAAACTTAAGAAAGAGCTGGAGGCGAAAACACATGTTAAGAAAATGTATCACAATAAGTTAGAGGTGAGCAAATTTATTAAACGATTATTACTTTTTTTATTCGTTTCAAGCATTCTATTAAAAGCGACTACTTGTTATTTTTTCATCGATATTCATAAATAATAAGCCGAAAATGAATGTTAGCCTTCAAAAGATAAGCTTTTGATTAAAGATCTTACAATTGAACTTAACTTCTCTGTTTTGGAAATAGAAATAAAGAATTAAAAAATTATTTTAGTAATCAATGCAGATTTCTATTATATTGATTTTTTTTTAGCGATGTCACAGATTACAATCAAAAACATTAGCAATTTTAATTCTATTATTTTAAAAAAAAATATTTTTTAATTCATATTAAATGGTTCTAATAATTGTTAGTGTGTATTTACAAATTAGTTTAAAGACTTAAAATGTATCATTATATCGGCAATAAAAAAATCATTCACCGATATATCGCCTTTGTGCGCCTTCTAAATATAAACGATATTTTTCGAATAATGTGGTTTAAAATTAACTATATCTTTGTAGGAAATTCTTAAACTTGTTGATACTAAAGTCTACATCGAAGTACGTCCAAAATACTTGCTCCCAGACACGAATTGCTTTATTGATTGTTTGGAGGACTTTGAACGCATTGTCCATGAATTTAAACGTTATACACTTATAATACCTCTTACAGGTAAGTTACAATTTCCTAAAGTATTTCCTAATAAAACAAATCCGACAAAACGAATATTAATGTAATGCAAATAATTTTAGTGGTGAAAGAATTGGATGGCCTTTCCAAAGGGGTTAAAGTAGAGTCTTATAAAGAATCATTACAAAAACAACGTATACATCACTATGATGATGTTTCGACAAGAGCTAAAAAGTCCTTGGATTTCATAAGAACAGCAAAAAGCCATATAAAGTATGAGAGAACTTAAAATAAACATTTAAAATATACCCATAAATCAATATTAATTTCAGATGTGCCACAACAAAAGGTTCAATAATCAATTCTTCACTATTCGCTTTAGTCGAAGAGGAGCATGTTTCAAATGATGATAAAATTTTAGCTACAGCTATTGCGTTATCGAAAACGATGAGTTCGGAAACAAGTAAAGGTGAGTTCGATTATATACAAAAATAAAGATGGGTAAATAGATATTATCTTTCACAGATGGTAAATGTTTTATACAAACTGAACTGGTGCTAATAACCACAGATCGCAATCTACGTGTTAAATCGTTGTCACGTAATTTGGCCGTTAGTGAGTTGCCAGAATTTTTACAATGGGCTAAAGACTGTAATTAATATATACAGTACTTTTTGTTTTTGTATTTTACAAAACAAAACAACTATTTGCAAACAAAATCTTTGCAGAAAATCAATTAGAAATCAATAACTCTTCAGCAGTGTGCATTCTCCAAGATTTTTGATTTACATATACACATACATATTATATAAATTTATATACGTATTTTTAATATTGGCGTTTTGTACATGTGTTTTTACGGTAACTGCACTTTTTCTTAAACAAGAGAGCAGATTTTTGAGCTAAATATATATTTACATAAGATAAGTACGTTTATTTTCGTAATTAAAACTGTCTTGCATATGTATTAATTATAATTTTACAATCTTTTGTTTAATTATTATAATTTTTTTGGCATTGGAAAACATATCGACCTTTTCAACAATTTTCACTTTATAAACATTTTAAATATTACATATACGACTATTTTCAATAAAATGTATCCTGTATTTTAAATATATAATTTTAACCCTTTTAAAATATCGATTGAAAAATAACATTTTATTGTCACTTGCGATAGAATGGCTTAAAGAAGTCGATATAGTTTTATATATATTAGTCTGAAGTTATATTCGAAATAAAATTTTATGTGCTAAAAAGATAATATAACATCGTATATTTTTATTAAGAAAAATTTTATAATCACCTTTAACACGAACGGCTCAGTCGGATACCGTACCTACTATTTTAGTATCATTTTGATAATAAATAATCACGATTAAAGGATTGGATCTACAGTACAGTTTGTATCAAGTTTAAAAGATTGTTAATGCTTATCGGATGAAATGGAATAAAATGTCAAAGTAACAAATCGTTACTTCTTTAACGCTGTTTATTTTATATAACCTTTTCTATACTTATAATAAATACATCTTTTTGATAAAACGTCTTGATTTACAGACTACAAACCGAATTTATTACATGTACCATTGTTCTCGA
This sequence comes from Linnaemya vulpina, assembly GCA_963675445.1. Taxonomy (NCBI): domain Eukaryota; kingdom Metazoa; phylum Arthropoda; class Insecta; order Diptera; family Tachinidae; genus Linnaemya; species Linnaemya vulpina. The sequence goes on along the minus strand of OY776277.1, from coordinate 28,605,487 downwards.
TGATTAATAGCAAGTCAGAAAGGAGAATTATTTCAGTTCCTGCTGTTCATAATAGTCTCCAAATTATTATGCATAAAAACTAATAACACTGTTAAATACTGAGAAATAATTTTATATTTTATGTAACAAAATACATAAAAAATGCTACTAATAATTCCCTATCTTCTTATTTTTCTATATCTGTTCTTTCAACAATATCCCCTTCTTTCCATGTGCTCATGAGTGCCGATCCTAGTTAAAGATTAAATAACATTTAATTTCTTATGATCCACTGAAATAATATTAATCATTTCGTACTTTTATCTCGGAAATAAAGTCTATTTAGTTTTTTTGGAATAAATATATACATAATTAAATGTGTATTATATACTACAATAAATAAAATCCAATACATAGATATATATTTTATGGGATTAATACGAATTGCACAATTTATTACTTTCTTACACTTCACAGTGTATGTCTACTTAACGATAAAGATATATTTTGAGGATTACACATTAGCTGTGCTTGACTACTTAAGAAACAATTAACAAGTAACTTTTGAATAAACAATGTTCGTATTGAATAGTAAATGAACAAAATCCAGTTAAATTTAGTAAAATTAATTGTCAAGTATGCAAAAACAACTAATGCGGTATATTTTTACTACATATTGAAAATTTTGTACATGTATCACTAGTACAAAATATTTACAAAGGAGAGAAATATTGAAGGTACTTTCTCCGTAATGATTTGTTTATGAAAAGCATTTCATGCTTATAAATATGTAACTAAAGAGTTTAGCTTTAAAATCTTGATCTTAAAATTAGTTAAAATATATACATTTGGATAAAATAAAATAACAACATACATTTATAACAAACTCTTAATGGTTTTTTAAATCAAATATTTCTCTTAGTAAAGGTTCCACTTGTGATGGATTTACATTTAAATATACACCAATCATAAACTGATTCAAACGTTCAACATCTGTTATTTTTTGTATCAATTTAATGAAAGCTGATTTTGCCTCGCATCCAGGATAAACTGACTCCAAATATCTTCGAAGAAGATAATAATAGGAATTCTACAAAGTAGGAAAAAATTATATCACGAAACAATCAAAGCCTAGAAGTGACTTCTGCCTGAATTTCAGTTGTAAAATTTTGTATTTTTTTTCTATACGGTAAAGTAATCGCGTTAGCTTACGTAGAAAAATTTATTTTTGAGCGCATAAACTTTTTCATATTTATTTTGATTTGAAATCAATTAAATAGTTAAAAAATTATTACCTTTTAGCTTCAGCTTTTCAAGTGAATACTAGAAAACTAAAATTTGCTTGAAAAATATACTAAGCGGAACTTCTGTTTTTAAACACTGTTCTTGTTATAAACTGAAATTTACGCAGAATTGAATATCACAACTGACTTATGAAACAAGTGAGGTTACATTCGGCTATGCCGAACATTTTACACCCTTCACCTAAGTAGACGAGTATATAAGACCTTAGGAAATCTCTAATTTTGGTACAGAATAACATTATCCCAAAGTATATATTTTCTATTTTATATTCCAATTTTATGCTGTTAGCATTAAACATTTTTAAATAATTGTTTTCAATAAATCAGTTTTTTTTTTGGTAAATTCTTAGTATCCATAACATTTAATGTTTTGATGAACTAAATTGTTTTTTTTCGTTGAAACTATCAAAATAAATAATAAAATTTTACTTGCTTTAAAATTATTGAATAAGCTTTATGGATTCGAAAATAATTATAATAAAAATTACAATCGGTGAAGGGTACACAGATAATTTAGAAACACTAACCTGTTCTAATCTGATGACATCGGAATGTATAATTCGCGGCCTCTTTGGTGAAAATAATACTATGGCACACATTATCAATATTATATGCTCATCCATGCGCCATTTCTCATCAAAAGTACTTATAAACTTAATATGTTCTTCATACACATTACCTTTGGCTAATTTTAAAACTTCGGCTCTTATATTCGACATGCCTTCTTTTCTATGAGGTATCTGTAAAATTAATCAAAATATATGATTTCAAACGATATTGATTACATATTCTTTGTTATAACCTACCTTCCAAGTATTCCGATCATCGTCGTAAGTCATAACCGAACGCATTATCATCATTTCTGTGCAGCCGCCTTTTAACAAGGCCACCTGATCTTCTTGACACATATCACGAAAACCGGCTATCTTTTTAGCCATTTTTATTAAGCGTTTTATAGCAACAGCAGTTAAATTAACAACCTGAAGCAGTTTTGGGTTTTGGTTTGTATCCTCAGGCTAAAATATTTTTAATTCAGAGAGTTCATATTTTTTTAGGTTTTTATTATGTGAGATTTAAATGAAACTCAAAATACACAAGTGAACTAATGTAATGAAGATTTTAAAAGTGCAACATAAATACAGCAAAATTGTGATTTCAATGCACATTTCAACGATAACTTGGCACTCATATACAATTTAAGCAACTTTACAAGAAAATAAAATGAGAATGATAACAGAAATATTTAAAATTCTATTGTTTTAAGTGACGGTTAGACATTCATTTATATATTTTTTTATTTAAGGACTGTTTGATAATGTCGCAAGATTTCGTTCGATGGCACAGGTAACATTAGAAACAGTTTTAACTGCTTGTTAGTTTACAATATCTTTAAGTTTACATAATGTTTGAAAAAAAATCATTTTTGGGCATAACATAATGACTTTTCTTTGTTTGAGGGATTTCAAATTTACTTAAATGAGGAGTGCATTTAATAAGTAGGAATAGTGCCCAACGGTTTTCATTAGTACTTATTAAGCCACAAAGTACAGTAACATTACGTTTACATATAATCAAAGACACATTTGTTCCATTGTGGAAGCTTCAAGACCCAGAATAATAATTAACTAATTATTTTGTTTGTATACATACTTTGAAAAATTATACCCTGTTAACAAATCGTAACACAGAAATTCTTATTACATATTTTTCCAGAATTGATAATATTATAGAGATAATAACAAAGAAAATGAAAATTCTGCTCGCCTAGTACTATTAATGATAACAAACCACTGATAACATAGCGAAATAAGTAAACAGTTGATTTTTTATCAATTTATTTGAATTACAGGCAGCAGGTGGTTTATTGTACATTATATAAAAAGCAAACATCATTATTTAGTTAACTTAATATGTTGACCGTAACTATAAATATAAAACCATAAACGAACGTATCCGATTCGCAAATATATATGTATAACTGGCCGTCAAGCTTGATCAAAAATCTTAAAACATTACCTCTAATAAATTATTTCCACTTATGCTAGGCAAATCGAAACCCTTTGGCTCTTGTGTACATGCAGATATTCTAATTACAATATGTCGACTCTGAGAAAAGTTTGTAGAAATTCAACAAATTAATTTTAGGTTTTACTAATTCGCAAACTTTTGATACACTACTTCTAAGAACAATGATCAACGATTAGCCACAAAATGTCTGTACAAAGATCCCACCTCTGATAGCTTTTTTTGTTTTTGGTTTGTAACTTTTTTTGCTTTCCGCATTTTTTAATATGCGAAAACACATCATGTATGTATGTAATAAATAAGACATTATAAAAATAATTATAAACGCTCAATGTTTTTACTGAGATTAGAAATTTCTTTTTTACAACCTGATAACTGAATATTGACGCATTTACTTGTTAAAAAGTATATTTTGTGGGCTCACCAAACTAGGTGTTTTAATTCATTTAAAATTAGTTTGAAAAAGTTGCCTGATAAGATAAAAATATAATAAAAAACATTGGTAAATTTGAGAAATTATTGAAGTAAAATATCTACATTAAATTTCTTATCGAGACACAAATTTTGTTGAAAAACAAGTCGATTGATTTTGTTTTGTATTATATGTAATAAGTATGTTTAAAAAACTCACCTTGATTCTATCATCACTCATTAAAACACTTAAATCATCATCGACTGGCAAATACAATGCCTCACTTGCCATCTTGAGCTCCCGCAGTTTCATTAATTCAGTATCGTTCAATTCTCTTGAGATATTAATACTTGTTGAGGGCGAGCATACAACAGGATGTTGTTGGCATTGTAACGGATGTTCTTCAGGCATACCGTTGAGATCACAATAATGTGGTACTCGGTGTATATTATCTGGCGTTTTACTTATGTTAAGCACAGAGTTCATGTGCTCGTGTTTTATTCGTGGTTCTGGAGGTAGATTATTAAAAGCTTGGTATTCAATGCGTATCACCTCTGTAAGAACCGACTCTAAAGAATTTAAGCTTTCACCAGTTCTAAGCGATTCTGAAGCGTTAGTAGGAAATGAATTTTGTATAAATGTTTTGATATCGAAATGTTCACTGGCGAATTCCGCTGCGGCCGCTGCATCAACTTCAGACGGCGGAGACAAGAGTCCCATTGAAGAAGTGCTGGGTAACTCATCATGATGCGACATTAAAGAACTCGAGGCTGTAGAGCTTACAACAGGTGAAGAGTGATATTGTAACGGTGAGGTGATATTTGAAGAATCTGTGGTACCCGAAAGACGGGAAGTAGCATAGGGGTCTTTATCGACTGCTAAAGAAGTGGCAGGTGTTGAGGTATGTGACGGCGATGCTAATGTTGATGGTACAACTATATTATTTATGCCGTTCGGACTGGGATAATTAAGCATAGAATGTATAAGGGTATCTTCCATAACCGGTGTTGTAGAATTTGCTGTGATTCGGGTATTTTCCATTAAATTTTCTGATACATTTTTTATTCTATCGTTAGTACTTTCAACTTCAATGCCGCCTTCAGAAGGTTCATTTCCACTTCGTCCCTTAAAAATTTGATTTAGCATTCGTAAGGCTTCAGCAGGTGTGTTAATAAATTTATTCATTATATCCATAGCATTTTCTGGTGAGTCCATTAAATTCTTTATGAATTGTAATACTTCTTGAGGAGAGCTAACAATTTTAGAAATTATTTCTAAGGCATCGGTGGGAGAGCTCATAAATTTCGTGAAAACTGTTAAAGCATTAAATGGCGAATTCATAACTTTACTAATGATTTTTAGAGCGTCGCCTAAAAGTAATTTGAGACAAATTAACAAAAGATATTATAATTCATAATATATTAGCATACATTGAGAATTTTCAAATCTATATTCAAACTTATATATGTACCTGGATAGTTTATTAAATGTGATATCAAACGTAAAGCATCCTTCTGTGAATTGATAATCTTCTCCAACGTTGATAACGCTTCAGCCGGAGTTTTCATTAATTTGCTAATAGCTTGTGACGCTCTATCTGTATCCCCTACTATAAATTCAACCATTTCCTCTCCCGTCATTAACTCAGGTTTAATGTCCAGCCAAGGATCTTTTGTCAGTTGTACGGTGCTAGACGTTGGAGCATTTCCGACCGATGACCCACCAGTTGTGCTTTCAAATGAACCACAGCTGCGAGAATCACAATTGCCAGTAAATGTTTCGTAGCAATTGCTATCAGCCGCATTTGCATCTGTACCATTTGCGTCAGCTAACCTCTCTCTACCACTGCAGTCATCAACGACATTTTCTGGAGATTTGTTATTCTCATTAATTTTTCTCTTGGCACGGTTACTTTCAATTTTCCGTCTTTTAGCCATTTTATCTTCTTCAGACATTATATTTTCACTTTTCATACCAATATCAAGACATTTCTTTAATCGACATTTTTGACAAAATCTCCTTGTAACAACGGTTATTTCACAGTTTTGATTAAAAGGACATGTAAACTGTTTTTTTGCCAAGGCATTGCGTCTAAAAAAGGCTTTACAACTTTCACAGGTTACAGCATTGAAATTGTAACCCAGAGCTTTATCACCACACACTGCACAAGTTTTAGGAGGAGACATAATTTTCTTTTGTTACAGATCCTCTGGATAATATTTATATTGCTCCAATTGTATTTAATGTTCAAAAATCTACATGCATCTTTTTCTTTTCTTAATACTCATTATTTATTATCAGATATTAATTTGTATGTAATTCACACTATTGTTTTTCGATGATTGCACTTCATATTTTGTTTTTATCACAGCTCGATGTTAATTAATTTGTCCAAATTCCACTAATAAATGATTTTTTATCAAATTTGCACAAAGCTTGAAGGAAAAGAAATGTCAAAGCCAGCTGGAAAGATTTAGTGTTTATTATGTAAATATAACGATTTACGGCGAAAAGGTGAGAGTAGTATTAAATTCGCTTTGAAATGAATTCTGGTCATGATACCCAGCACAAAATACCCAGCACATATAACCTGTGATACCCAGTATTGGTACTATGTCATCTTTTATCATTATTAACCACTAGTAATTATATATCAGTGCAATATAGATAAATATATAAATTATTTTAAGAGCCAAGATACTTTTGTGAAGTTAAAGCTGCATTTTATGTTTGCGTATATGTGTGATACTTAGCTCCGGCAGCACTCTTTAGATTAAATTTTCTATTGTAAGACAGATTTGTGTTGGACATAGTTGCGCCAAATGCGTCTCGGAATTGGGTTATAAGAATAGTATGAATTTACTTGCATATATACGATGTCTGCAGAAGAATACTGATGGATTTTCATTGCGAATATATGCGATATATCTACTATAAATATCAGGCGGACAGTAGTGGATACTAAAGGTGAAATTTAAAGCGATTATGACAGTTTTGCACACTAAGCAAAGCGATTTTTTATATCAGTTGTGTTTGACGTTATTTAACAAATAACAACTTACACGCCCGATTGGTGTTATTTTAAAGAAACTTAGTTTTAAAAACATATATCTTTAAAGTTATAGTTAATATGCAACGTGTTAAACCTTTAGCATCAAAAGCAGGTGAAATTGTGGCCTACAGTGAGGCAGCAATAAGGCACAATATATCAGCCGTAGAATACTGCCGTACGTCAATGGCAGCCATATCGGGATGCGCTGCAGGTGAGTTATATATTTGCATAAATTACTGAGTTAAAATCGTAATTTCTTTATAAGGAATCTTGGGATTGAACGGTCTACTAGGATTTCTGTTCTACTTCATATCTGTTTTTGTTTTATGGCTCTTGGTGCTGGCCAAGTCAGGCACAGGTTGGCGTAAATTTTTCATTAATCGTCAAAGTTTATTGACTAACAGTTTTATGGGTGCTTTGTGCACTTATGTATTATTCTGGACGTTCTTATATGGTATGGTTCATGTATACTAGGTAATAATTTTAAGTAAATATTTCTGAGGACTAGGATTGTTAGATTTGCATAAATAAATGAAATTCAAAATGGAAGATACTTGTAAGCTATTGGTTAATGTTTATGGCAAATTTATTTAAATTGTTATACTTTTAAATCTTCAGCCGCAGCAGCTGCCGCGGCGCCGGAACAATCGCACCAAGGTGTTTCATTCAAATCACACTCTAACATAATATTTAAGACTGTAATTCGATTTCCATCAATTGTAATATCATGCACTTTGGGAATTTTATACTGCAAAGTGTTAAGACCAGTTTGCCGGTCACGCTTCCGTGTTACTTCTTTTTGATTAAAACACTTTTGTGTGTCCCTCTTTCGATGATAACGATTGTGTATATGACTAAATAAAAAATACAATTACATATTATTTACCGCAATTTGAGAAATAACTTACTTGAATGTGCTATTAACACCAGTCTTAATATTTTCTGGCCTTGATACTCTTAAGCCAGCATCTCTAATGCGAACGTAAAATTCATCATCTTCTAGACCCCAACCCCAATATTTATTGGACATGCCATTCATGGCATCGAAATGTTCTCTTCGCACCAATAATATGCCACCCACAAAATTTTCGTAATGATATTTTGGATGCAAATGTGGAGCAGCAATATGTAAAGGGCCAGCATCACTCGGGTAATCGTAATGCAAGTCATCATTGAGTGGCAACAAATCAACATCATGCATGGCAATATAGTCGTAAACACCGCTGGTGAAACGAAAGCCCACATTTATTAAAGACGCTCGGTTGAAACGATATCGATCCACCTGATTTAAAACAAATATATGGTGGATTATACCCTGTTTTTTGAGGAAGTTTGTCATATGTGGCACAAATTGTAGCAATTCTTCAAAACGATCGCGAAAAGGTACCAGAATAGCTAATTTATGTACAACCTGTAACTCAACTGATGAGTGGCTAAGAATATCTGTATTATCTGTTTTTGGCTGTGGTCTGCTCAAAGGACATATACAATCTGAAAATGCAACCATACAATTACTAAAATGATGTCACTTTCATAATTCTTCTTACCTGAACCCAAAGGCATTAAACTAAGCACCACTACACCGCCCAAACAAAAGGCCAGACCGCATATAAACATCCAGTTAATGGTAGCTAAGGCTGTCATTTTCTTGATAGTAAGTTTTAACAATTCTATTATTTTAATATTTGCACTATTTAAGGACTATTTATTATATTAAAAGTTAGGACATATTTAGTTTTTAAGCAATTTTGCTAATATAGCAAAATGATTCCTGTATTTCAACTATGTTATAAAAGCCTTTTAAGGTTAAACTATTTTTAGTTTCAGCAACAAACTGTATGTAATCAGCTGTTCGCAATGAAATCAACAAACATCTCTGTTTTAAATTTCGATAGAGAACGATATAAAACAGTACCGTTATTTTTCGTTTTACATAGACACAAAGTTTACTATAAACTTGTTTATATTGCTTTCAATTTCAGTGTATTGTTGTAAGTAAAGTGAGTAACTGTAATAAAATAATTTAAATTTACATTCTCGGTTCTTTAATACGAAGTTTTCTTTCTTAATTGAATTTAGTTATGTGGCTAGTTCTGTGCAATCGATCGCTTAATAATCGACGTGCTGATGAATATGAAGAAGAATCGATTTTTTGGTTGCTATCTTCTTTATGCTTCTTGACAGTTTAGTTTTGCAAGCTACTTCGTTCTGTGTGTTAACAATAATCTCTTAAACAAATTCTTCATTAGCTACGTTATTTTAATTTAACTAATCTCAGGCCATCATCAATTTGTGGCGTTGCATGAAGTGCGTGGAATGTAAGTATCTTAGAATTAGTTTCTGGTTATTAGTTATTAATTTGTAATGTACAATATGTGCAGCAAAATGTAGGTTGTATGTAGTAAGTCTGCCAAATGAAATGAAATTGAAAAGAAATGAATTGGCATAATTTTTGCTTACAAATACATATCTCGTCGTTAATTTGTATTTTATAAATATTATATTAGCTATATTCATTGGTAATAATTTTCTGTTATAAGAGAAAGTAGCCTTGGTCGAATTTGTAACTTTGGGCATTTTAGCCAACAGCAAGCAGCCGTATAACACTGATGAGAGTAGTTGTACCTGCGTTTGAACTATAGCACTATTCGATGCACTTGCAATTTTGTTCATCAGAATGGAATGAAATCATTATATAAATTGATTTAGTTTGACGACTACTCGCAAAGTGTTGTTTTTGATAAATTGGCGTGAAAAAAATTTAGTGCTTAGTTATTGTATCATTGGTTTTAGTTAGCTCCTTTTACTGCATTTCGTATGCTAAAAACGGAGTTTAAAATTGTTACTAAATAGATAATGTTGTTAGAATACATAATCGGACTTTTAAAAACAACAGTTTCAACAATTCTAATGAAATAAAGAAAACATTCTAACGCTGTCAGATTGTAAAATTAAAAAAATTCGTATTTTAGGTCATAAGTAATTGAAAATCTTTACATAACCTGCATTAATATTAGGCACATAATATGAAATATGTATATATATATATATATATATATATATATATATATAAATATATATATATATACATATATATATGTACATACATATGTATATATATATATATATATATATATATATATATATATATATATATAAACACACATACATAAATTTACATATATATATATACATATATATAAATACACATACATAAATTTACACATATATATATATATATATATATATATATATATATATATATATATATGTATATATATATATATATATATATATATATATATATATACATATATATTTATATATATATATATATATATATATATATATACATACATATATATACATATATATATATATATATATATATATATATATACATATATATATGTACATACATATGTATATATATATAATGTGTGTGAAGATAAATATGCCGAGTTAAATATGTTTTGACGTAAGCCGTTACGTCATGGCATATTTAGCCTTGAAGTTAAATATGTTATGAAGTAAAGAAAAAGAAAAAATAAATTTTATCCAATAAAGAAAATATGTTATATATAATGAATTTTAAAAATTTTTTAATAATATTAAACTCTAAAATGATGATAATTAATAAAATATTCAAAATGTGCGTTTCATAAAATTGCAATCTTCAGCTATGACGGCTGTTTTATTTAATAGAATACAGTCCGATAATCAATTCCTATATAGTGGCCATGCATGCCAAGTCCTTATTTGGCCACATTGGCCAAAATCCCTCCAAGAACGTCATACACTCGAACAAAATTGAACTTTGATGGCCTGTAAAATTTTTCACAAACTCAATTCAGCTATGACGGCTGTTTTATTTAATAGAATACAGTCCAATAATCAATTCCTATATAGTGGCCATGCATGCCAACTCCTTATTTTGCCACATTGGTCAAAATCCCTCCAAGACCATGTAAGATGGCAATTTTATGAAACGCACATTTTGAATATTTTATTTTTTTAATATTTTATTATATTAATTATCATCATTTTAGTGTTTAATATTATTAAAAATTTTTTAAAATTCATTATATATAACATATTTTCTTTATTGGATAAAATTTATTTTTTCTTTTTCTTTACTTCATAACATATTTAACTTCAAGGCTAAATATGCCATGACGTAACGGCTTACGTCAAAACATATTTAACTCGGCATATTTATCTTCACACATATATATATATATATATATATATATATATATATGTATATATATATATATATATATATATATATATATATATACATATATATTTATATATATATATATATATATATATATATACATATATATACATACATATATATATATATATATATATATATATATATATACATATATATATGTACATACATATGTATATATATATATATATATATATATATATATATAAACACACATACATAAATTTACATATATATATATATACATATATATATGTATGTATATATATATATAAATATATATGTATATATATATATATATATATATATATATATATATACATATATATATATATATATATATATATATATATGTATATATATATATATATATATATATATATATACATATATATTTATATATATATATATATATATATATATACATACATATATATACATACATATATATATATATATATATATATATATATATACATATGTATATATATATATATATATATATATATATATATATATATACATATATATATATACATATCATATTGAATTATAAATAATTTCGTTTTGATATAGGTTTATTATGTAAAACAGTTGCATACAGAACTTTTAGACGGTGTCATAGAATCCAAAAATATTGTAAACTTTTAAATTAAAAGTTGTTCATTATTATTTGGTATTTACGCATTTTTGGACAAATATTTGCTAAGTGTGAACGTGCCTTTAGTTTTATATAGATTTTCCTTAACGATTCATTTGAAATCTGCGATCTGCGAAACCTTTTATGAATTTGTTTGAATTCGCATTGTTGTTATTACGTTAAATATATTTTGTTATTATCAAATTAGGAGAACGGATCAGTACTTATTTATTCAATAGTTAATTAACAGTAGTTGTATTACTTTAAAATTTAAAACGATTTTATATTGTATTATTATGAGTTAATGAGGCTAAGGGTTGTTAATGCAAGCAAAACAACTTACTTTATTTCATTTTCCCCACGCTTCGTCAACTATTTGTTGATTTTTAAAATCATTTTATTACGATGAAATGATTCCATTCCTTAAGATTCGACATTCGGAACTAAAATCTGAATATCTTCACGAACTCTAAAGAAGTGTCTTTAGATATTTGGGGCTATTCTGCGTTTCGATTCGAATCGAAATTTTCTCCGTCTGGTAGCTTTGGTATTCTGCGTTTCGATTCCGCTCAGTTTCTTTCGATTGTATGTATTCTGCATTACGATCGGAGCTCCGTTTTTCTCAGTTGTTTTTTTGTTAACGGAGGGGTTTTCTTTATCCGTGTTTTTTAGTTAAAAAGTTTAAAATAGAAAAAAATGTAAGTAGAAAATGAGATAAAATGTTCAGAAACGATTGAAAAAACTAAATTGTTAATTTTTGTACCCGAATCTGATGTGTTTTTTTAAGTATACAGGTCACCAGAGCAGTATGAAAAATTGGCAAATTTAATGGCGTCTAAAGCAGACACTGCATGCGGATACCACCAGCGATCAAGATTCTTTGCACTGTAATACGTTTATGAACAACTAATTTTATTTTGTTTTTATATTTTTTTATTTTATTTAACAATTTTTTTATTAAACTTTATCAAGAACTTATTTTTAATTATGTATACATACAACTTTTTGTATTAAATTTGACATTTTGTTTATGAAAATGATAACAAACTTGCTTATTTTGCTATTTCATTTCCACATCCACAGTGATGCTATTAATTTTGTAAACATTGTTGTCTTCTTCTTTTTCTTTCGATTCCGTTTTTCTTCAGAATACCAATTTTCGATCGCAACGGAACTGAATGCGGAGACTTAATCGAAACGCAGAATAGGGGTGATTATCTCTTTCACAAAGAATAAATTATAACTACATTTTGATGTTTTTCATATATTTTATTATCGCTTTTTCGTTTTGAACAGAATGTTTTTGTTAATACATATATAAAAAATTAAAATACATTTTTATTTATTTATTATATTCAGTAAGTGTTTAATAACTAGTAAAAACACTGATTTTTTATTCTATTAAAATTTTATTCAATTAGTTATTCGCACATGTTTTAATTAATTAATATCTACAATTGCAGGCAATAGAAAGTTCAAATAAAATATATAAAAATAATAATATATAATCATTTCATAATAAAAAATAGTTGTTATAAAAAGAGGGCTAAAACTTTAAATATTGCAGTTTTCTGATTTTGGAAGAAATAAATATAATATTTTAAAAATAACTACATAAAACTAAAAAATTATACTTAAAAACTATAAGAATAATATATTGCAAAATTAGAAACTAAAAAAAAAATCGTCAGCAAAAATTTTAGGAAAAATCAGATTAACTGAAAGCTCAAGTGATTGAAAACTAAACGAACATTATGAGGAGTTTAATTAATAAAAACAATAATAAATTCTCATGTTTCAAACTACATTTACAAAGGTTTTGTTTCTTTTTATCTTACATTATGGTTTCTAATTTGCATTTATCATTTATTCCAACGAGTTGGTTTTCAATCGGTCGAGCATTAGTTAATTTCTTAGTTTGTTATATTAATATAAAAACCTTTTTTTTTCATTAGATATTGTTTATACTCCGGAATTGAAAACAATAGGGATCTTGGGACAATTTATCATTAATTTTATGTTCATTATTATTTTTACTACTATTGAAAACTACTAAATAGTTACTATTTTCATTACTACTACACTTACAAATTTCACAATGATAAGTAAGACTTTATTTGAATAGTTTATTTTGTAAAAACTACTTTCTTTATGATTTTCTAAATATTCCATTCATACATTTTGTTTCTTTATTACTTACTATTTCATAAAAAATGAAGTTAAAACATAGTTGAATACATAGTTGAAATGTTTTTTTCTGGTTAGTTTCGTTACTTTATAGAAATTATAAAATTTGAATTAATATTTTTGTTGTTGTTGCTCTTTTATATATTTAAAAAAAGAGAAGACTAGAAGCAACAATTTTTAATTACCTTTTATTAATTTTATTTGTTTTATTTTATATGTATAAAAATATTTATTAAATAATTTATAATATAGAAACTTATATTACGTTAAAAAAACAGAAGGAATAGCTTATGAACATATAAGGAAAGGGAGTTGTAGGAAGAATATGTATAATATAAATTTTGAACAAAGATTAAATAATATGTAAATCCTACAAATGTTTACGTCATAACACTATTTCTTGCTGCTGGCCAAGAACACATTTTGAAACTTTAGAAAAAGCGCGGTTTAGAGTCTCTTAAATATTGTGATTTTGCTAAAGTTCCTGTGTGTTTTTCGCTGTTTGATCAACAAAAAACCATGTTACAAGTCTGGGGATTCTAAATATCTAATCCTACTAATAGTATTTAATGTTGAAAAACAAAATTTTATTAATCATAATATTTTTTTTTCATTTCGTGTATAAAACTTCTTCGAATGTATATAAAACTTTTTTGTGTGCGTTTATGTTTTCATGTTCACTTAATTAATTGCACCTATACTATGTATACAGCACAATATCACTGGTTGCTTCAAATATGCTAATTCATTCGTTATCAAATTTGCATTTCAATGGTTTGTATAAAAGAGGGAGTCTAAAAACGTTAAGTATGTATGTCCGTTTTAAATATTGGCACCTATTATTTAACGGTTAAATTTTGTTCATTAAAATGTGATTGCTTTTCCGTAAAAACCCGTTTAGTCGTTGGTCATTTATGTTATTGAGTGGCGAAAATATTCTTATTTTTTACTCAATTTGCTAAATTTGTGTTGTGAACGGGAGAGAGGAGGTTGGGTAATAGTAAAGTTTATCTCTTTGTAACTGTATTAATCTTAATTTATATAAAAGAATTTAATAATTAGTTTAGATTAGCATGGCTAGAGGTTCATCTCTTGCGACCAGCCGCTACAACAGCCATTACTTGTTGCATGGTAGGTTCAGGAACACAAGCCTGGGGATCACATTTCATGTTACCATCACCTCCGCATCTAATTGTGGAAAAGTAAAAGGAAGTAATTAGAAAACAAAGTTGTTTAACTTCAAACAAATGTAGTATACTTACGTGCAGTTAATGCATGGGCCACTTGTTGACTCAATTTTTTCACCCACCCTATATGATCTGCCATTAATGAGACAACCATTACGCTGCACATTATTTCCGTAAGAGTGATGTAGGAAATGTGGTGGCAAAGTCGTACTCGTCGTTGTAGTGCTTGTTGTAATATTAAGTACGGTTGCCATGGAAACCGGACATTCGTAACGGGGACAACAGAACCCTGAAATGGGCTCTTCATGGCAACCAGCAATTGGTGGTGGACAAGATTGTTGCAAACAGATAATGTCGCTGCGGAAGCAAAAGCAGAAGTCGCAAGGATCATCTCTGGGTATTTGTTGAGCCGAAACATAAAGTTTGCCACCATAACGACAAGTTCCAGGTCCAAATACTTCTCCTTCATCTTCGTCAGTGTATTCGTCTTCGTATTGTGTAGGACCATACTGTGGTGGTTGGCCATAGACGGGAGGTTGTGGCTGATAATGAGGAGCAGATGTGGTGATTGATTCGGAAGTGGACGTACTGACCATCGTCGTTGTAGGTTTAGTAAATGTTTCATCATTTCTTGCAGGAAGTGGTGTCCTTTGCGAACTGGTATCATCAATTCGGCTATCAATAGGCACCGAAGGGAATGTTGTGTGATGAGAGAATAGAGGATGTCGTGTCGTTGCAGAATGCAATTTGACTGCATTGATATCATCTGGCACTTCTGTTGAGCTGCTTTTAGAAGTTTCTTCGGCGTAAGACGCATTTTCTGTGGTTTCTTCAATAGTTTGTCCAGCTGTGGAAAGTTCATGAGCTTGAACGGGCAATTGAGTAGATTTTTGAGGGCCTTCGTCTTCCGATTCAACATTTTTAGAAGGTAATTCAGATAATTTGTCAGTTGATTCTTCATATAAATCCTCTTCTGATTCCACATTTTTGTATGGTGATTCAGTCATATGCCCAGGCAATTTATCGGCAGATTGATGGGCATCTAATTCTGTTTCCACATTTTTAGTTGGAAAATCTGTGATATGTTCGGGTATCTTTTCAGGCATTTCAGTAGTGTGCTCCTTTTCATCCGTCATCACGTGTGTTTCCGCTTCTTCTTCATGATATATCTTTGGCACTTCAGTAACATGGTCGAACAGTTTTTCACTGCTCATATCAGCGTCAACAGGCAACTCGGTAGACTTTTCATGATACTCTTCATCAGATTCAATGGCTTTGTCCGCTAATTCTGTGACATGTTCGGCTAAATTATCTGCATCGACATGGGCATCGGCTGATAATTCAGTGATTTGTTCATCAGAGTGCTCAACTTCAGGATGTGCTATTTTAGATGGTGCCTCTGAATCTTGCTCTTTTGTCTTAATGGTAGTTACTTCAGTGAAGACCGGCAGTTCGGTAGTAAATTCACTAGATTCACCATGTTTAGATGGTAAAACTGTGTTTTGTTCAGTAGGCGATTCTGTTATAATTTCGTGAGTTAGTTCTTTTTCGTTTTCAATTTCAGTGACATTTTCAGAATCTTTTGGTAAATGTTCAGTTGCCGCATGAGGGCTCGCTGATAATTCAGTTGTTTCTGAGAAGTATTCTTCATCTGATTTAATACCTTTTGTGGTTAGTTCAGGAACTTGTTCGAATAATTTGTCTGTTGATCCTTCTGCGGCCGCAGAGATGGAAGTGGTCACATCTTCAGACTCATCTTTTTCGGATTCGGTACCTTTAGCTGGCAATTCTGCATCTTGTTCCATAACAACAGGCTCTTTTACGATTGGAAGCTCATTAATCGCATCAATTTCTGTTATATTTTCATGGGCCTCTTCTTCATGTTGTGTCTCATCAGCTGGTAATTCTGTAACATATTGTGAGTCATCGTGCTCATGAATCTTAGGTACTTCAGTTGTATGGTCTTCAATCTTATCGACTACTTCATTTGCTTTTATTAGTAGGTTAATGGGCGGTTGAGTAGTAACAGCCTGATCGAAACTCTCAATATTAGCAGTTGATAATTTGAGGGTAGTAGATTCTAATTCCAAAGTATCTTCGGTTCCTTTCGAAGGTTGTGGGGTAGTCATGTCAAACTGTTCAGGTTGCTTAGCTGTGCTCATTTGAGCTTCCTCAGCTTCGTCTGTGTGAGTATGGGATGTAGTAAAATCGATAACTTCATTAGTTGGAAGCTTAGCAGTTGTAGCTTCAATGTCCTTTTGTTCATCCGTTTCATCTGAATCTTGTTCTGCTGAATCGACACCTGCAGCAGGTATTGGTGATCCCGTGACAACGGAGGTATCGTCATCTTCGGAATGTTTTGTAACAGTGTCAGTGTGTTCAAATTCGGTAGGATATTTAGCTGTAACGTGTAGCATCTCATCAGAAGGCGAATATGTTTTGATAGTTGAATACTTAAGATCTTCATCCTCAGGCTGATCAGTACTGTGAGAAATTTCGTCAATTCTGTTGTCATCTTGACCAAAATCAGCGATGGGTAAGATTGTAGAGTCGTGTTCATATTGCTGTGTAGTCGCAATTGAAGCTTTTGTTACATCTTCCACAATTGTATTTTCAGGTTTCTCATCTGACGCATCTTCGGACAATTTTATGACTTGGGTAGTAAATAAAGTCTCTTCCTCGGGTTGGCTAGTGTATACATCAATCTTTCCCTCGTCTACGGATGGAACAATATCCTGTTCAGATTGTTGCTCTGAGTTCTGTTCGACTACAGCTGCAGCTGTGGTTACAGTTTGGATAGCGTCTTTCTCTGTTGTTTGGTCGGATACAATAGAGCCGATAGTGGATGTATCATCCATAAGTACTTTATCAGTTGATACTTCCTTAAATTCATGTTTAGTAGAAATCTCTGCGTGCTCTGTTGTAACGGACATATCACTATGATGTTCAGTTGCTGCTTCCATTTCATCCAATTCTTCAGTCTCGTCGCCAGATCCTTCTTTATCGTGTTCTTCCACGTGTTGAGTAACAGATTCGGCGTTGTGAAAGATTGAGCCAGGTGTAGTGCTGATCTCTTCTTCCGACTCCATCGATTCTCCAGATGCTTCTTCAAATAGGTCCATAGATGGTTTCTTTGCTGGAACATTATCTATTGGTTTTTCGGTATCCATACTTGGTGCAACTGTGCTTGATTCGCTAGATTTATTAGGCTCAGAATCAGAAATTGTTTCATATTTTTCAGGTAGGATAGCTGCCGTAGTATATTCACTGGAAAATATTGGTCCGACTGTGCTCTCATAAACTTCTTTTTGCGTTGACAATAGATCTGAGGGACCCTCCGTATGTGCCATTGATATTTCAACGTTTTCTTTATCATGTTCTTCATCTGTTGATTCAGTGGACTTTTCAGTTGAATCACCTGCAGTCTCTCCAAGTTCATCTTCTTCAGTAGACTGTGTTTCTATAGAAGCAACCGCAGGGGAATCAACAGCTTGTTCTTCTTCTTCTTCTGATATCTTGCTTTCATTATTCTGTTCAACATTATAATTAATCGTCGTTGCCGTATCTTCAATAAAGCCGTGAGAGGGACTTTCAGTCTGTAGAACATCATAAGGAGACGGTGAAGAATAAGAATCCTTTTTAAATTCGAAATCAATTGGTTTTCCTGTTGCCACATCAGGGCTTTCAGTATGAACTGAAATCTTTTCATCAAATGTTGGAATAGAAGTCGTTTGACTATCATTTTCTTTATCACCCAATTTCTCAGCAGATTCCACAACAGTATGATCTTCAATAAAGGCAATATTTGTTTGGGTTTCTGGTAGGTTATGGTCAGCAGAGACGCTGATGGCAATTTCAGGAGCAAAAGATGAAGCAATTGATTCTTCGTCTTTATCCGAGATTTTATCTTGTGCAATTGTAACTTGTTCAACTGATGCTTCATCACCGATTTGAGAAATGTCGGTACTGATTTCTTCATTTTCTTCTTCAGTTGTTTTCACAATTTCCTTATCGTCTTTCTGATCTTCATCCGCTGATACATGATCGATGCCACCAACTGTGGATGAATCTTCATATGATTGTTCTGTAACAGTTTCTAATTTTTCATGTAAAGCTTTGATGTCGTCTGATGGTTCCTGTATTGTAGAAGACTCATTTTCAAACTGATCTGATGAAGGCAATGCTGTAGTTTGAGTTATGCCAGCTTCCTTTTCGTGGTACACGTTGGATTCTGTGGTAGGTGCAGAGATAGAAATATCTTCACCATAAGCTTCAGTAGAGGATTCGCTTTCTTCAGATTCACTAGAGTGTTTTTCGAGTTCTCCAGAAGTAGTGATTTCTGGACTGATTTCATCTCCCGAAGGAGCCAAAGTACTAAACACATTTCCAGAAACAGGTTGTATGGTTTGGGTTTCTGGTTCTTCTGTTGCCTCATGAGAAATCTTTTTGTCAGTTTGTGTTTCTGGTTTCAAAGCTTCTTCCGTCTTGGAATCAAAAGCGGTAGTTCCAGGTTCTTCTGTGCCTTCAGGGGCACTTTCTGCTGCCAGTGATGTTGGTCTTGTAGTTTGATTTGCTACTTCAGTTTGCTCGTCTGTGGTCTCTTCAGAAATCTTTTCGTCAGTTTGTGTTTCAGGCTCCTTAACTTCTTCTGTCGATGTACCAAAAGAAACAGATTCGGGTTTCTCCGAGGTTGGGCTTGAAGTTTGACTTTCAAGTTCTGGTCTTTCGTCTTCAGTTTCTTCCTTTTCAAGAGCCTTAATACCAATTGGGGCGATGGTTGTTTCATCCTCTTGTTTGATAGTTGCGATTTTTACGATAGAATCTGTATTTGATTCGTCCAGCACATGTGGGGCTGTTGTATGTTCTTCGAATTCCTTTTTAGGTGGCTCTTGAGTAACAAAAAGTTCAGGTAAAATTTCTTTCTCAGGTGTTATCGAGGCAATCTTGTCAGTAACAATTTCTTGTTCTTTTTGGGATATTTCAGCGGGATCCATTGATTGAGGTACAATAATTTCCTCGTCAACATCAGCTGGAATTGGTATTGAATGATCTTCAGATAAAACATCTTTCTTTTCCTCGGCTATAGTATTAACAGGAGATTTGGTCGTTTGCAGCTCAAGTTCATCTTCGTCCTTAACATGTGACATTGTCTCTTCGGTAATAGCAACAGGCATTTCAATTTCAGGAATAGGAATACTGCCGGCATCATACGTTGGCCCTGTCCAGGTAAGATTGGATTTCTTAGTATCGTATGATTCCGAAATTTGCTCGGTCTTCATTTGAGAAGGAGTAGTTGCGTATTGAATTTCTATATCCTCTTCTTTTTCAATTGGTTTAAAGCCATCTTGACTCTCAGCAGGTAGGGCGATTTTATGGCAAATGTATGTGGGACAACATTTGTTGATGCTGGCTACGTCCAAGATGCATTTTTCGATGTTTTCTGGAACGGGACACATAACACGCTGGCAAACAATAATGCTGCTAATACATTTGCATGAAATCTCACATTCGTTCGAAATTGGAACAATTGTATTATTTTTATAGGTATTCTGTTCAGACAAACAATCTCCTTCACCTGGTACGGACGAGGGCAGTAGCATAGCAGGCATTTCTTCAGCACGTGACGGTTCGTCAAAAGGCTTAGCTGTGCTTGTGGAAGCGTGTACTTCAAGGATAGTTTCATCGCTGGTAGTTGATTGCACTTTTTGTTCCTCTTCAGGCTGTTCTTTATCTTTCGTCATGATGTCGAATTGGGAAGTTGGTTTTGTTGTTGTAAAGGCAGAAATATCTTCCGTAATTAACATGGGACTGTCAGTAACGACAGTTTGCTCTTCAACTTTATGATCATCACTTTCTGGTAAAAGTTTTTGATCGTCTTGTCCTTCTTCTGTGAATGTTGGAGCTGCTGGAGTCTCTTTCTCCTCTTCTCCAAAAGTATTTTGAGAAGTAACATGTTCTAATTCGGCAGGCTGCTCAGTTGTTTCTTGTCTTTCTTCTGTTTCACCGCTGGACTCATCAATTGTATTGGGTGTGCTGGAGATATCAGTCTCTTCTTTATGTTTAACGATTGCCTCAGTTGGAAGGTTTTCTTCGGTTGCCATCGTAGTGGTGCTGTAAATTTTATTTTGCTCAGAAGCCTATAAGGAGAAAATAAAATAAATTATTAACAAATTATAATGGATTTACAGAAAAATAGTTTTTATATAAAATATTTGTCGATTCAATCAAGAGTAGCCTTAATGTGCAAAAATAAAGATTAACCATTCAGGGTTAATGAAGTTTGTTTGGAGGAACAATTTCTATTTACTCATGGACGCCATAAAGAACAGAGTGTGATAAGAAGTAAAATTGCACACGAAGTATTTATTTTTGCAAATATAAAAGCTCTTGAGAAAAAAATTTTCTAAAGAAAATCTCATGCTTTCACCTCTCTTATGAAATTATATATCAATTTCAACCACGGGATTATAAAAATGAAAAGTATTATCGTTCCGATTAAAGCGTTATTCATTTGAAACAAAACTGGATTTCTTGTGTGTAGAACTACTTACCATAAGCTTTTCATCTTCCGAAATTTTGGTAGTTGGTTCCTCTTCGTCTTTTTCTTTCGGCATCTCTTCAGAAGAGTCAGTGGCTAATTCTATTATCTCCGATTCAGATGGTTTTGCTGTTGTGAGATCCATAAGTTTATTATCCTCTTCAGATTCAGCTGATTCTTCTGATAATTCACTAGAAGTGGTTTCTTTTTCTGTCGTTGCTGTTGTTGGGAGGATGTGTTCAGGTGTTGCAGTCTCTTCTTCGTGTTTTTGAGAAATGGGAGTTTTAATTTCAAAAGTGGGGCTAACTGTTGATATTTCTAATTCATCTACAGGACTATCTTCGGTAGTATAGTCGCCACTGCCTGATTCGTTTTCAAATACGGGTTTGTCTTCTGCAGAGGTGACAGTTGATTGCTCATCAGATTTGCCAGGAGCACCGGAAGTAGTATAAATTTCTGGTTGTTCTTCCGATAGTGGCTTAGCCTTTGGAAATTCTTCATCATCGTTCTTATAAGTCATAGAGTCAGTGGAAATAGTTGTAGTGGATATATAATCTGTGAATGATTCTTTCTCCTCCTCATCTTCAGGAATGTTGGCTGCAACTGTCTCCTTTTTATCATCAGAAAGAGGTATTTTAGTCCTCATTTCTTCTTCTTCGGACTCAGGTGAAGTTTCGGTAGGGTACAAGGGCTCATATTTATCGCCAGATTCGGTTGCTGGTTCATGATCAATAGAGAAAGTGAGCGGCGTAGTAACATCTTCATGTTCTTCTTTCTTACCATCTTCAAGTTTTTCTTCCTCTTTAGGTTCTTCTATATCTTTTTCAGGCGCTGTTGTAGTAGAGCCAACCGTTTCTTCAGTAGTATCAACTTCTTGTTCTTTACGCTCGCCACTAGTTGACACTTCCTCATCTGCTGTGATGGATGTTTCGGTAGTCACATCGTGCATGTTTTCTCCCGAAATTATTTCTTCTTCCTCAGATGATTTCAGTGAAACTTCTGTTGTAAGTTCATTTTGTTGCTCATCACCAAGTGGATATATTGTTGTGGTGTGTTTTTCTTTGTCTGACTGATCGGTTGGTGCTTCACTTGATTCTGAGAGATCAATCTCTTCACTAACACTTGGAACGTGTGTCGACTCCGTAATTTCTTCAGATACTTCCTTATCAATTGGAGTTAATGTTGCAGTAGACTGACTTTCTACAGCGGTTGCCGAACTCTTGGTAGAGAACTCTTCAAATTCTGGTTTGTCACTTGCAGATGTAACGGTAGTATATTCAGCGCTATTATCAGCAGTTTCAGTCGAAGCTTCCGGTAGCTCATCAGCATCGGTAGGAACTTTCGTAACATTTTCTTTTTCTTTGTTTTCTTCAGTAGATTGTTCAGCATCAATTGCTTCATTTGTCTCTGTATTATCTTCCTCATGAACTCCACCAAGTATTTCAGTTGAAGATTCGAATAACTTATCAGAGGTAGTGGGAACAGCCGTAGAAAACTCATCACTTTCAACAAACTTGACATCAGACGGAGAAGTAGTTGTTCTTTCGTTGAGATCCACATATTTAATAGTGGATCCCTGCTCAAAATCTTCTTCATCTTTTTCAACATCCGGTTTAGCTGGTCTCTCTGTAGTTTCTTGTTCCGCGTCGGTTTTATTATGATCCTCAGTAGCGGTTGGTTTTCTAGCAATTGCAGCTTCGGTGGCCTTTTCTTCTGTTACACTTTCAGCTGCGGGAGCATTAGTGGCCATTTCTTCTTCATCAATATGAGTTTGCAGCTGTAAGTCTTCTTCGGGTATGGCACTATGCAAATCCTTAACGGGAGTGGTTGTACTCATTTTAATCTCTTTATCAGTAGGATTGTAAGATAAGGTTGTTGCTTCAATAATTTCTGTTGTCGCTGTATCATCTTCGCAAGCATAATTGCTGGGGCAGCATTCACCTTCAGCAGCTGGCAGGGGATGACATAATTTGCCATTATCCTTAAGAATTGGCATGTGGCATTCCTGCACAGCACAAACAATATCACCACGCATACAGTAACAATTTTGACAAGCCGTTTCACCCGCAATTCGAGCTCCATCGTCATAAACCACATCATTGTGAACACACACTGTTGAAAATGAAGGAGCCATCGTACTGGTCAGAATGAAACCAGTTGTGGGCCGTACTGTAGTAGTGGTAGTAACAGCTTCGGTTGTGGTACTGTGATCCTCCAATTCCAACACATCGTTTTCATGATCTGAAATAGTTAAAGGAAACGTAACTTGCGTTTTCAATTGCAAAATCGTTTAGGAAAGTTACCGCAGTTGTAGCGTACGGGACAACAGGATCCCTTGTTATAAATTGGAGTGCAGCCATCGATGTGCAGGGTGCATTCTTGCATTAAACACGAAGTGCGGTTTTTAATGCAGTAGCACAGTTCACAGGGTTTGTTTGGATTTGAGGGAACTTGAGCACCTTCCAAATAGAATTTGCCGTCTATACTACAGCCGAATTTCTCTGGAAAACTTAGTTCTGTGCCAGGCTCGGGAGCGACATGTGCAACATCCACAGGAACTTAAATTGTAGGAAAGAAAATACATGAAAGAAAAATACAAATAAAAGAAATTCGTTTGTTGCAACAAACACCCACCTTCGGGACATGTAATAATTGGACAACATTGATCCTCACGTTTCTCCACTATGCAATCATTTCCAATGGGTTTGGTGAACGGACATACACGCAAATAGCACATGAGCATCTTATTGTGGCACGTACAATTCAAACAGGGCTCATTTGTCATGATTCTATCGCCTTCATTGTAATGATTGTAGTTGTAGTAGCAGCCTTCTGCAAAATTTCAACCAAATAAGAAAAAAAATTAATAAGATAAAACTCGAATTGAAAAGAATTATACAACAATAGCATAGAATTTGTTAGTACAATCCTGGGCTATTGAGAGAGAAAATTCTGTTTGAATTTGTTGCTTGAATTGGTTGGTTATGTAAATTGCCTTCAAGTGGATATCAACTTGTTTCTTTTCCAAACAAACAGAACAAGAAAGAGAGAAAATAACATAATAATTTGGTGTAGTTTCTTTTTAACTATCAGTCAGCAAATAAGTTTCAAAACTTTTATTGTGCTTATTAAACCAACCAATTTATAAAATTTCTATATTAATATTGAAATTGTTGTTTGAAGTATGTAAATTAATAGTTTATCAGTCCATCATCCATTTGATGTGTAACCTAACCTCTGAGTGTTCAAAGTTAAGTTACCCTAATGGGAAGTGTAACAGCTTGGCGACAAATGGGATTGCATTTTCAGCACTTTTCCTTTCGGGCTGATATCACACACACTTTATTTTCTTCAAGTCTAAAGAAATTGTAGAATTTTTAAATAAAATATCCCCCGTATTCTATAAGTATTTGTCAAGATTAAGACAATATAAAAAAAGGAAAAATCTCAAGCACTATTTTTCTTCAGCAAATTAATTCTTTTAACAGTCGCGCTGTTGGCACAATGCGAAATACGTTTGAAAGAGAGGAAACTAGTTTCTTAGATGAGTTAGAATTCATTTAAAAACTTAATTATTTTATTGCCGATCTGCGTTTCTAGAAGTGTTATTTATGGCAGGTCTCGATTTAGGCTATAACGTATTACGCTATATTAATATTTATATAGGCTAATTGTTCTAACTTAGTTAAAATCTCAGAAAGACACATAAAAATAAAATCACATATAACGTATTATTTTTGTAGTTTTTTTTTATAAAACTTCTACACTAAAATATTCTTGAATATCTCAATTTCTAATTTTATCACCTGTGGGATATTTTGAATATACATATTTTGTAATCATCAAACCAGCAGAACGGATCAGTACTGATTTCGTGGACGCTACGTCACTCATTTGAGGGTGCTTTGTTAAATACAAATTGAAATATTATTTATTTTCGAGATCTGGTATAGATTTTTCACAGGCTTTTTTTTAATAATAATTTCCTTATTTGAATTTTAATTGAGAAAACTCAGTGGCTGAAATCCAAAAAAAAAAAACAAAATAGTTTTCAAAATCTTCAAAATTCATCCATCGCTAAAATAATTTGTTTTTGGTCCAGTAAACTCGGTGAGAATTAATAGTTCTGTGTAAATATAAGTAAATGTATGTACTCGTTCGTATGCGCATACACACACTCTTATATATTCTTTTAAAAGACAACCAAGTTAAGAATTTTTTTTTTATTAATTGTTGGATATAAATTGGATTATCTGCCACCTTTTTTGTGTTCACGATGTTGAACTAAAACATGCTAAACTCTGCTACTGCAGATTTAACTTGAGCTGTATTTTCTTACCATAATTAACATTTTTATTTATATATTTATTTTTGAATTTTTTTCATCTTGTTACTACTTCAAGTTTTATTTATTTATCTTGAAGAAAAAAAAATTGCATGTTTTGAATACAATTCTATAAAGAAGAATGTGTGCAAACATCATCTTGGAAAGGTTAATCATCATTGCAAGTGTCTGTTTGCGTTTCATTATTATTTTTGTTGATTTTTTATTTCAACTCTATTTCCACTGGTGTCTTTATCTCATCGATGTGCTTCTCTACCTACTTGCATAATATTTATTATGTTCTAGTTTAGTTTTCGCGTTTCAGTTTGTTTTCTACTTGTTTTTATAGGATGATTCTCATGCACTTAACCTTAATTTGCTGTTAAAGGCACACATTTTACCTTGCAACTTGTAAAAGTGTATATTTTTTTCTTTTTTTAATTATAAGTGGGAGATACTTTGGCACATTGCAAATTTATTATTGCAGAAATGCTAAAATTGTTGTCAAGACGCAAAAGGGTTCAAGGCAATAAAAACCAGTTAAGATTAAGTTGTTTTATAATGTAGTGAAATCGTTATACAGTAAATAGTTTTGAACTATGAAAAATAAATTAAATTGAAGCTTCAGAATAGTGAAATTCTTTTTTCACAAAGAATTAATTCTTATGCTGGCTCTTCATTACAAGCCACGCTACAAGCAACAATAAGTAGCCATTTCTAAATAAAAGAAAATATTATCAGAGTAAATATTGAAACCGATTAATCCTAGCGGGCCTCCCTATAACTTCCCGCTAATTTTAAGTGTCATGCTATTCTATGCTTTTGAGTTCTTCCAGTAAAATAATCTGACACTAATTTTCAAACCTCTACAGGTTTTGAATAAATCAAATGATTCCCACGTCATAAGCGTGACTGGTGGAGTTTTCAATTTCTATAAAATATTCAAACACAACTGATCACATATATAAATTTTTGAGGTTTTAAAAAAAATCACTTTATTGTAATTTTTATCGTTCATGTTGTCTCAAAAGCGGATCAATCGATTTTGACCTGGTTTGAAATGGTTTCTTAATCTTGAAAGCTGATTACTTTCTAGAATCGATCGGTAGAGCCCTTTAAGAGTTATAGAAATGTGTATATTTTTAAGTTTCTTTGAGATTTTTTCCCAATGGAATCGGTTCAAATTCTCAGGAAATGTAAGTTCGAGAGAAATCTTTGGAATGCCACAATTCGGTTAAGCCGTTCAAACGTTATAAGAAATTCACATTCTTCCACAAAAACACATTCTACAGATGTGGTAACAGGCTCTCAGGGAAGCTGCCTGGGATCTCAAAACTTAGAAATCTGATGAGAACTCATTTATTTCAAAATGGGGTAAAATCAATAACTTCCCAATTTAAAACAAATTTTCAGTTATTAATAAAGTTAGAAATTTGTTTCTGTTTTAAGAAATTTTGACTGAACTTGACTTTTTGAAAACAACTTTAAACGATAGAAACAGGCCAGAGAATTAAACAATCATGTGGTTGACTTACAATCCTTGACTTACAAAAAGAATCCAAGATGGATTCTTAAAATAAATTATTTTGTTGTAGTTTGCACAGCTAAAATGCTGTTTAAGAGAATTCTTAAAAAAAAAAAAAATAAAATAAAAAGCAATATTTTAGGTTAAATATTCCTCCTATGCAGTCATTAAATTAAGTAACTCGTCTGTCGTCTGTCTTCAATTTAGAAAAAAAGAACAAATTATTTAATATATAACGATTATTTTTAAATGACAACTTAACGCTTTACTTCTTAATCGCATTAAAAGTTATTTTGTTTGTCAACCGTCTACACACACACAAAATAAATGTTTTTTTTATTTAATTCAATTTGTTCTGTGTTTTATTTTAACAATGCGGCATGACCACAACAATATAAACATAATGGCACAATTGTTTTTCCATGTAAAAGTGACAAGTTGAGCTAATAAGTATAGGTAATGGATGAATTAAGCTGGAACGTGTTTAAAAAACATCGACTTTGCTTATGGAAGATAAATCCTCTGCCCCAAACATCTCGTTTGCAGCAATTTATGTTTTATTTGAGTGGACATCTGAACGAATGATCAACATGGAGATAGAAAAACCAGACATGATAATGTCATTATAAACGGCTACTTTGTGTAACATACAATACACAAGTATAACATCAGCATGACGGGTATTTATGATACAGTTGTTGTCGTTGTTTGTTTGTTTGTTTTTTAAATATAAAATCATAAAATGTTATGAGTAACTGGAGGCCAATCTGTATGTGACTTAATCTAAAATTCCTTGTATCTTAATTGCTTTATTTAGTTATTGGCCGCAGCCATTTCCTATGAGACAAAATCGTGGTGACAGGACCAACAGAGTTGTTTTAATTTATGGACAGTGGGCTAGGGTTAAACAAGAGATTATGTATATTATTTTAAATATGAAAACAAAACTATACAACTTCTGTGAAGTCGCAAATGTTGAAAGGTTTAGATAAACTAGCGTTTAAGATATTTTTAATTTTAATCAATATAGATCTACTTTTAGAATTTAAGATGTGGAAATGATCTGCATTTTTAAAAAATAGAAACAGCATGTGCTGTTTGTCATTCAGACCATTTTTAAATGTTCTATAAGAAAGACTTTCAAAGTATCTTTAAGCCTGTCCCGAAGAATCCGAACACTGGCCTTTACATGGCGCTTAAGCACTAATATTCTTCAGCTGTTAAAAAATACGTTTGGTACCGTGGAAAATAGTTTCTCATATAAGATAGAATTAATTTCAAAGCTAAATTACCTCTGCTCTATATTATTGCCGATCTGCGCCTCTATGGTAGCTTTCGATGTGAACTATAGCAAAATCACATATTCAATCACTAATATCACTAATAAAACTAAGATTTTTAAAGTAATTTTAATCCTGGCCCGAAAAATCCGAAAACTGGCCCTAACATGGCGCTTGGGTACAATATGTCATTGAGTCGGAGAATATCATTATACAGAAGGATATACGCACATGCTGGCAATGAAATTATTCTCAGCAATATTAAAAATATTTCCAGCAATATTAAAAATATTGCCAGTAATAAGAAAATGTTGTCACCACGATTAGTAGACCTGCAAAATTTTTTTCCCATTATTTCTCGCTATTAATCACTGTTTATCCAACAGTCAGTCGACCATTGGCACGGCGGAACAGCGAACTATAAATTAAAAGATTTAATGCCACATTAATTTGGCTACTAAACAACAACGACAACAATTACAGTGACATTACAAATTTGTTAAACCATGAATTCAAGTTATTAAGTTTTTCACAATAAAGACATCAAACTCAGCATTATTTACGTGTTTATTTTTGTTGTTGTTTGAAATGCTTGTGTCATACAACTTTAAAGGTCCACTTGTACGACTGACTTGTTGTTGCAAGTGGTCGCAGTAAATTAATACTTGATGTTATTGCGTTTAGGCCTTTTAATGACTAATGGCCCTCTTATCGCCGATTACTTTACGCATGATTAAAAAAGGCACAACAAACAGTCTAGCACTCAATATTAAATCGTAGTGCATTTAACTGCAGGCAGGCAAGCAGGCAGGCAGCCATGGAGTGCATGACAAAAACACCAGCACGTGCATTCATAAACAAGAAAAAACACAAATAAAAAATACTCTACTACCAATTTTCACATTAAATTATTGTTAATGTCCCAAACGTGTTGATTACGTTATCATTGAGGATTTTTTTTGTGCACTTGAATTTGTATGTTTTCGATATGACAATTTAAACGACTTGAAGATTTATGTTTTAAACAACTTCAGGCTTTTGAATGGAATTTGTGCCAGTTTGGGATTAATCAATGAATTAATTAGTTCGCATATTCTCTAACACGTTTTTGATCCATATAAATTTTTACTGTTTTTAAAAAAAAGGCAAATATGTTGAATTCGCTAATTCACACAATTAACTTTTTAAATTGAGATAATTAATAACATAGTATGAAATTTATTTGTTGGGTGGTTAAGCAATGTCTATATGCATTTCATTGGCGCTTTTTACCAAATCGTCAGTAGACTTTAACCACAGTTTTGAAAAGTTTCAAACTTCTCAACTTACTAAAAGACTTTTATAAACCATCTGAGAATTATGTCAATAAATTAATTATAAAAATTCACAAATGATTTCAAAAAATCACATTATATTAAGAGTAGTAGGCTATGAAACTTATACAAACCAAAACCCAACAAACAACTTTTATTTGATATGACTTTATTTTATTTTTCTACACCTTTATACGATTAGAAATACTTTGGATAATAATGAAAGTATTTATAAGGCAAAATGAAAAATTAAATCTCAATTTAATTTAATATTTAAAAATATATTTGTTGGATCATTCGTTAAAGCGAAATTTGTTCTCAAAAGAAAGTGAAATTTGAAATAGGTGAAATAGTGACGAATATACCGGAAAAGCCCGAGATTTTTTTAGTTCGAATTAATTGAACTAATTTAGGTAGAGACTATTGCAGGTTTTTGGGAGTCTTGGGGCCAGACCAAATGTGGCAAGATTGTACCAACTACTACCAGTTAAGCTAATTGTTAAACGAAAATAGCTAATCTTAAATTCATCTAAATGTTTATTGGTTGACAGTTATTTAGTTTGGCACTTTGGAATTACGATTAGGAGTAAAAGCAATAAATAATAATAAAAGTTATTTATAAATACGGCATGCAATTACTTGTGGAACACTTCTAAGTATGTTGTCGTCTATCAATACTGATGAAACATATGCGATCAGAAAGGTTATTTTTCATAGCTGTGCACGATATAAATTGGTAAGCCCGTTTTAAATTTCTTCAGTAGTAAAAACTAAATATTTTTAAATATAAAAATGTATACTCATGTATGTATTATTTTAACTTTAAAATGACAAGTGGTTGAATTTTGAGTATGCGAACTTCATAGAGCAGTTCACCGGTTAATGGATTGACGGTTGACCGATTGAACAGCCTAGTAAACAGCAAATTTCACATTTGATTCGCTCCAATATTTTTTCATTTCAACTCTTATAAATTTTTTCTGCTCTTTAATTTTCAAATTTGTTTTAACCAACTTCCTCCGAGTTAAATATTTATCATTGAAAAATGTTATTGTAAACACAATTCCACTCTTGAATGTATCAATAAAATGTTGCACATCAGTTTTTAACATTGAATTTTATGAATATTTAATATTTTTATTTATTTTTGTTATGCCAACATCATGACAACTTATTAATTATACAAGTGTGTGTCTGTGTGTGTGTGTGCATCTGTTAAGCTACTGTTTTAATTCGATTTTAATTTCATACATATTTTTGCCTGGGACGTTTGTTATTTTTTAAGTTTTATTGCAAAACGTGATTTTTTCTCATGTTTAACATTTAATTGCTTATTTAACACCTCATTATTTAGGAGACCAAAGACGGAGAAGCAGTCAGTCAGGCAGGCAAATAGATTAAGTTAAATTGATCATCATGAGTTTGTGGTGGACGGTTTTGTTCTAAATTTATTTACTTTTTGGAATTGTTAAATTTAATTGCTGTTGGAATATTGTTTCGCTGGCGCTGAAGTTTAAAATCAGATAGTTTTAGTCATAAAACTGTGTTAAAAATTTACTGAAAAATTTTCACAAATTTGCCCTGCGTAGAGTTTCAGCTTTTAAATGTTATCCGATAGTTAAATCTTAGGTTAGGTTGACTTTTAACTAATTTTCTTATGGCTTATGAATTTTGAAAAATTATTTGAAGTCGATGTGACGTCTGCCACGCCTTTTCTGCGTGGAGCACATACGAAATGTTATATTTTCCATTAGCAATGAAGCCGCCAACTCAAAATCCACGTGAAACTGTGACATTTTGGTGATGCATTTGACACTATTGAATTGTAGCGCCTCAAATTCGACAATTTGTTTTGTTGGTTCACAAATTCATCCTGAAGAGAGGCTCATCGATGAATATAATTTTTTTTTTAGTTTCACTTCTTCTTGAATCCTTTATCTGTACAACTTATTTTGACCCATAATGGCCATCAAAATTCGGAAAATGTTATCTTAGTGATGGATTCTTTGTAAAACTTTTCTGAGAATTTTCAACAAAATCATTTCTTAAAATACAAAATCAGGTACTTTTTACGAGTACCAAAGCCATTTTGCATAGAAGAGGACTTTTATTTTAAACGCTACTGCTTTGGAGTACAATTTTCTTAACAAAAATACTTTCGTAAAAAGG
This sequence comes from Linnaemya vulpina, assembly GCA_963675445.1. Lineage (NCBI taxonomy): Eukaryota > Metazoa > Arthropoda > Insecta > Diptera > Tachinidae > Linnaemya > Linnaemya vulpina. Next base: position 28,573,312 of record OY776277.1, on the reverse strand, counting down.
TACTTTTATTGAGCAGTACTTTTTTCGAACATTTTCGTTTTCTTAATATACTGTTGAAGAGCACTTTTAAAAAGTACTGTTTTACAAGTGTATTTCAAAAAAGGTACTATTTTAAAAATAAATAAAGAAGTTGGCTACTTAAATACTTTTCTTATTCAAGAGCAATTTATTATAAAACGTGCTTTTTGGAAGGTTGCTTTTTGAAAAGCTAGTTTTTTAAAGGTACTTTTTAAATAGGTTTATTTTTAATAAGGCATCTTTTTTGAGAGTCATTTAAAGGAATTCCTTTAAGGTACATTTTACAAAATTTTTATTTTTCCTTTAATAAGTGACTTTAAAAAAAAACTTCCTTAAAATGTTATTGAAAAATTTTACTTATTGTTAGCAAAAATATATAATTTTCCAAAAAATATAGTTTTTATGAAAAAAGTATTTTGTCTCTGAGAAGCTGCGGTTTCTTTTATAAAACAACATTTTTTTATAAAAACACTTAGTTTTTTTTATTAAAATTTACTTTATAAAAACACAATTTTACCCAAAAGTATTTGTTTAAAAAAACAACTTTCCAAGAAGTTTTTGATTTTCACTTTCACCCAAAAGTAATTTCTACCCTGCAGGGAAATGCAATTAGACACATGGAAACACCTGTTGCAAGAATTGCCTGAATACGGAAATCTTGCACTCTTAAATGAGAGTGAAATCCAACTGAGACTGTTGTTATTATTTAATAAGTTTTGTTAAGTCAATTTGTTAGTGCTGATGTTGAACTAGAAGTGCAATTTAATTACAGAAATTAGTTGGTGATCGGTGATCTCAATGCTGAGATTGTTGATTTGATTATTTTTATATGGTGGTAACTGTTACAGCTCAGCCCCACTGTTTCACTTTTATTTTAATTAGTTGTAGGTTTTGTTTGTATACAATTGAAAGCAATGCGAAAAGTAATAATTTGCAAAGCAAATGCTAAAATATTCTAATGATATCGTTAGTAAAAAATAATTTGAATTGATTTTAGCTGCTTCAAAGAAAATCAAAACTTTTCTTTATTAAATTCTAGACTTTTGATGTTGAACAATATTTCCTAGAAAATGTTATAATTTAATTGCCTTTCCATAACTGCCATGGCTGGCTGGCTGTTGGCTTTCTCAAAACTTTGCCAACACTCATTCAGTTAATAACAGAAATCCTCCATGAAAGTTTTTAATGCCATTTTAATTTTTATGAACTAACAATTTCCTTAGTTTGGTGGCTAATCCAACTGCTAACGGTCCTTAAGTCGTTAAAAGATGAACATAGAATTCTCTCTCTCTCTCCCTCTAACGTTGTTAAACTTAATTCGTATGCAACTATCGTGGATATCATATAATTTTTACGTTAATCTTGAAACACGAATGTAATAAAAGGATTTTCTTTTATACCCCACACTTAAAATTCAAACAGAAAAAGAAACACTAACTAACTTTATGCAACAGGTCTTTTACATTTTACAACACAACTCCAACAACAACAACAACTCGTGTGTATGTTCCAGTATTAAAGTGACTGGCAGTGAAGAAATTTGAAAAAGAATCATAGACCAGGAATAAAAAAAATCGTGTCTGCAGTGTTATAGCAGAAGGTAGTCATCATAAATTTCCGGTAATCATGTACAAGTACTGCGCGAAAATAAGAAATAAAACAACAAATACGAGCGTGTATATGAAGAATTATTGCATAACATGGTCGTAGCAATAGTAAGACAAGTGCCGGCAACAAGTTGACTAGGTTTTTTTTTGTTCGTTTTTATTTAATAGAATTTATTTAAGAATTATGGTTGTTAGAGGAGTGCTTAATTAGAATTTATGGAATGATCCTTCAGACAGAAGGTGGACAAAACTTTGAATCACTTGAGTTCCGTCAACTAATTAATTCATAACAATTACTTTGATAAAATTTAGCTGCTAATTGGCAAAGTTAACAATGTCCGTCTGAAGAATTATTGTGGAAAATATGTGTGGATTCCTGGTGCAAACTTCGTTGCTTGCTCAAAGAATGTTGCACGATTATATAGGCGGACATTGGATAAGATCTCTTTCGGATTCTTACGTAGTTTTTACGGCTGCCGCCTGATGCTTCACATGGGCTAGTGACTTGTCGCACTTTGGTCTAACGGATAACAGTAATTTCTATCTGCTGTTGCGAGATCAATAGATACCATGGAAGTGGTTCTGTAAAGGGAATGATGATATAGCTCTCGCCTCCTTTGTAGACGATGTAAGAAAGGCCACTTAGTAAGTTGTTTGTTTATGGATATGTGCGCGCTTCGAAGGCTGCACTGTTGTAGCCTCCGAGGAGTCGCTGGGGTAACTAAACTTCACACAATGTTAAGAGCTCCGTCAAGTTAGGCCCTCCTGCCACGTACCTGATATAAATCTTAGGGACTAGTTGTCTTTTACTTAACGCTTAAGAAAGTAACTGAGAAAGAAAATTGAAATGGACAAAAGCACATTGGAAGCCTCGAGAATTTTAACTTGGAAGGATCGTAAAACCGTTGATTAGTTCTCATACTTTAAAGCGGTTCACATTTTTTTGGATCTCAAAATTTTGAAGCAACAGAGGAACGAACTTTGATTTAAGTTTCCAACAGGCGTATGATTCTTTTAGCAAGTCAAGCGGCATCTAAGCTCTCAGCCTGGATTACCACTGGTACCGGCAGCCTCATGGACAAAATCTGTAAAAAAGTTTATGTTCGACGACGAAATAATCCTCATTCTCATGCTACAGAAGGAAGATTGCTGGCAGACTTTAATTTTATTTCCTGATTCATATGCTGCTTGTTAGGAGTACTCCTCAGGACTGTAGCTTAAGTTATACAGGCCCGTTTGAAGAGAGATTTCTTTCCCTAATGCTATTTTCATTTCATGATATTTCATTCGTTATAGCCAAACAGTGGCTCGAAATTTCTCTCGAAGCTTTAGTCACACTTACCCGTATATTGTTGAATTTCAGTGTAGTCTTGTAAAGGAGCTGAAAGAATATAAAAAAAGAAAAGGAAAATTAATTAAAATGTTCACATTCTCTTACGAAAAATTTAATGCTTTGCAACAACACAACTCAAATAAATTAACAAAACGTCTGCTTTTGCTGCTACTAAAAATAGCTAAAACGTAAATTATCTGGCTGCTTGTACTGATGTTGGCAACAAAATGTTCAACAATAAATTTTTCAGCCACAAAACTGAACAAAAAAAAAAAATAAAAAAATAGAACTTCAACTGAAACGGCTAAAAGAACAGTTTTTTCTTTCATTCTCAACGAAAAAGAATAATCTCTTGTTAAAAATCTCGAACGTAAAGACGCTGCAATTTTATTTGTACATTTTCTTCATTCTTTTGGCTTTCTTCTTGCGGCAGTCATTTAATGACCGATTTGTTAGAACCAAGAATTTTAAACTAAATTTTACTAACGAAACCTGAAGAACATCTTCATTTTTGCATACTTAGCACGCGTTTGGATTTCTCTATACGAATGAAATTTATTTCATTTGCTAGCAGACACATCCACAGATGCGATGTAACGCTAAGATGCTGCGTACTTGCGAGATGTAAAACGATGCGCGATGTGTAATGTCAGGTACGTACAGGAAATGAATGCATTTTAAACATTTAATTCACATGATCAAAATAATGATCAAGTTAAACAAGTCGTCTGTCCCTCCGTCTGTCTTTCTTGCTCAAACTCTCTAACATATGACCGGCCGTCATCGTCGTACGCCATTGCGTGACTTTTGAATAAAAAGAGTCTGGTGTCTTTTCCGTTGTTAGTCGCAAGGAATAGAAATAAATTTAAGAGATTTGAATTTTTATAAAAGAAATTAGATAAGAATTTGTTATGTACAAATACATTGAACAACTTGCAAAGAATGCTAATTGTTTCATGAGTGAAAATACAATGAAACATAACACAACTTTTGCCAAATAAATTTCTATTAATGGACTCTCGGTTACTACTGAACACCGTCTATCATTTTTACAAAATTTTTTTTTAAATATCTTTCATAAATAAACAGGTTCCAACCAAGTTTCACATTTCCCTTGCATTTTATGCATGTGAAATAACTCTTTGTTCAATCTTATGAGTTCAATGAATTTGAAGCTGTTTCGATAAATTTATACGATGAAGGTTCAAACAAAAATATGATAACTTGATGTTTAGACTTAAAATAAACTAATCTTCCTTCAAGCTGGGGCTGTGCATATTTATAAGCTGCACATGTTAAGGAAAAAAAGAAAAAAATTGCTCTCCTTCCGATCTAATACCGAAATAGAAAAATTTTGTTGTTGCTTTTCAAGCAACTCTTTAAGTACTTATTCAGTACATCTATGCCAAGATATTAAACAAAATATTTATATTCTGCTTATCTACATAAGAATTACTTTTGAATAATATATGTTTTAAAAATGTCAATGACGAATAAGATATGCAAAAGAGTACCACAGAAATGTGGGAAGTATTTACTTATAACAATTGACCTTTTGAGGCACTTTGCTAGTGACAAGACTCAGTGTATCCAGACTAAGTCCACCATTATTTTAATGAAAATTTGTATTACAAAATAAAATATTTGATGTAATAGAGGAACATCTCCTTAGCGGACTCCTTTTCTCATAAGACTAAAGCACCAGGACTTCTATCTTTTACTTTCTTCTATAATACGATATTTATTTTAAATTCAATAGATTTTGCAATAAAAGTTTGATTTTTCAGTGAGAGAAAATTGTCTCTCTTTAGTGAGATGTGGGTGGGATACACGACATTAATTCTTTCATTCACTTGACTTTGGCATAAACTTAATTTAAATTTCTCACAATTTGTAGCAAACACCACTATAATCAGCCGTATTGTATAAGAACAACAAAAACAAAATAAAAAAAATAACAAAAGAAAATCTTGTTCACAAGATGATTTGACAAATTATGTTTCAGTTGGTTGCCTGTCACTCGTTCTTGTTTGTATTTCGGACTACAAAAAGTCTTTAGCACTTGTAGTTTTTTAATATTCTTTCTATTAAAGGGATTTGATGTGGAAAATAATAACTTGAGCTGTGAAATAGGTCAAACAGTTTTAATGCCTCAAGATAATTGTTTAATTTCCTTTCGCCCTCACAAACAAACTAGTTTTGAAAACGAACCACTGGCCTCACTAAGCAGCTAAAATCTTAATTTAATTTAATTTAGTAAAAAAATGTATTATTTCATTAAAAATGTCTGTGATGAATATGTTCGCCACAATACAAGTTGATTGACCTCTGTGGAATATTTGTTAACAAGAAGTGTGTGTGTGTCTGTGTGTGTGCAATAGCAAAATATGTACTTGCAAGCATATAAAATCGCTGTTCTTATACCAGATAAAAACAATAGAAGTTTGTCCGTGCCATTACCAACAAGCAACTGAACAGAAGACGCAAAACTACTGGGCTTGTAACTCGTTGTGGGTCTAAATATGCCCACTCAAAGAGCACGCGCAAACACCATAATAAAAAGTCAACTTGAGTTTAGTTTTGCAAGAAATGCACACAAACTCACACTCACGCCTATTCCCAGTATTTTGTCTAGGCTAAAGTCACAAAGACGCAGTGTATTTACACCGATCACACGATCATCATGTTGTTGCTGTTGTTGTTAAGTATGGACACGACTACTACGTATTTGATTTTATTTATTCTACTGTCATCCTTCCGCTGTATTGTTTTCTTTTCTTTGCCTACCCAGCAAATCCCCGGATGTGATTATGTCAATGAAATTTTAGAAATCGCTCGAGATTAAAAAAAGTCGCTGTAAAAAATTTAATAATTTTTTGCCCAAATTAAAAATCGATTCAGCCTATCGAGCGAGAAACTTAGAAATCTGTTCTCATATCATTCAGTTCATGAATACAGACCGACAGTTGTAGTAATTAGTGCTACTTCGTTAAGGATTTACAAAGTAATAAATGGCATTTGCCTACCTCGTTGTGTAAGCACGAGGCCAAAGGCAGGAATGTGTACCGGTGAGAAGCCTCCGCTCATCTCAAGAACATACAAATAGACCACTACAGAGAGGGAGAGAGAGAGAAAGGGGCCTGGAGAACACTCACAGGCCTGTCATCAGGAATGAACTATTATTCACAACGACTACGAGGGTGTGCTAATTTTTATATTGTCTTGATGTGAGACAATCGAGAAACAGTTACATAACAAGAGGGAATACCTCTAAGGTAGCAGAGTATATAACTAAGAGCAGAGTATCTAAGAGCTTTTTCTAGGACTTTACAGCTCCAAAATTTTGAAAATATTCGCTAACATCTGGTTTTACTCATTCCGGGGCATTATGCGAATTGGACGATAATCAAAGCAGGAAGAAGAGTAGTACATCAGAGCAGGAGCACAAGAATTTTATATCTATACTATAATTACCTGCTTGAGCTTCACTGCCACAAGTGAAAAAATTGTGCATCCTCGACCCCTTTAGGCTGTTGGTTCGCGAATGACTTTTGAAGTAAAAAATTTTCGCAACGAAAATATTTATCGCGCAATTTTTTAAATAATAATAAAACGACATCATAAACACTTCATTAACTCTACAATTTAATTATTTTTTTTAAAAAATTATATTTCCCCTACGCATTTCATGAAAGCAAATCATCAGGCAACCTTTACTGAATTAATTTCTAGCCCTTTAAACTCTTGCTGAACTTTAAAAAGTTTAGAGAACTTCACTCGATGCAGTGGACAGCAAACGTCCCGAAGCTTGTTTATGTGTTTGTTGGGTTATCATCACTTGTCATGATTATGAAGGTGGCACTCTGAATGTAACAACATATTTTCAAAGTTGTGGCCAGTATTCTTGTATTCCTGGTGGATGTATTTATGGCAAAGAAAACGGCTTCAAAGTTAATTAGAAACTGCTATTAAAGCAGAAAAAATAGTTTATTAATTAACACTTTTTAAGGAAGTTATTAAAAGACGTTTCAAAATGTAATTAAACCACTTAGTTTGTGTATTGCATTAAGTCGACTTACAGAATAATTGTTGTTCTTTGCTTTTCGATGCTTGAGGAAAGATTTCGTAAAGCTGGATGATAATTATAAATGCGGTTTAAAGCATTGCAGACTACAACTCTGTATGCGACAGCCCCTTGTTGGGAGTAAAAAGCAGAACTCGATTTTGGGTGGTTTAGGACAAAAACAAGTCGTGCGGCAAGCGACTGAAGTTAGCACAAGCTAACAAACAGAAATATCATGCGATTCACTTTCTATTCAATAGCTTTTTGCTATCATTTTCGACAACGTTATCTTTTATATGAATTTAAAAAGTTGTCTAATTAGGAAATCGTTTTGGACAGGATATTTCGCACAGTTTGCGAGTATTCGAATTTTTGTGTCATACATAAATCATTATCCTTTTTATGTTGGCATAATAAAAGACATTCTGTTAACTGCTATACGACCAAATACTCGTACATGTCCAGTACTTGAACTATTTAGAGATATTTATTGCCAGCTTTTATTTTCTAGGCTAATTTCAATTGCTGGCTGTTATCTTTTGCATATGGACATATTCCCACTGACGGTTCTGTTTGGCAAATGAAAGAATGAAAATTTTTTATGAAAACTGTTTCATTTGTGGTGTCTTTTTCTCTGGCACATGTTTTATAATTTTTTAATGGTATTTGGCTTTTACAGTTAGAATTTTTACTGCTCTGGCCATGGCTATTAAATGAACACAATCTAAGTACAACAGTTTTTAACAGTAGAACAGTTTTTATGCCATTTTTATTTGTACAGCATTATTTTGGTTTTGTTCTGGCCATTCATTCGTTGGTTCATTCTTTTTGAGTCACATCCCCGTGTGTACTTCATATATTCTTATTTATTTGTATTTATTTTATTGTTTTCTTGGAGTTTGTTTTTGTTTTGCTGCATGTGGATGGATCTGTTTTATGATGCATGCCACAGTTATGGTTACTTTTTGGCTTGCAACTTTTTATTAAAATTACTGCCTCTTCTTTTCGTTTGCCTCTGTATTAAATAGGTAATTTCCTAAAATTTTTTTTTTTTTGCAAATTTTTTTTGCTGTTTTGGCTAACAGCATATTTAGTAGAATTTAAAATTTTGTTTTGTTGCTGATTATTTACAATTGTGTAGAACCAACACCTTCTTCTTTATTTTTTCATGTATAAAAGGTTTTACTCTTCCGTCATCAATAAATTTAAAATTATTTATTTAAATGACACAAAATTACGGACAATAAATAGAACTTTTAATGGACTATTTTATTTAGTGTTCTCTGTGTTTTCAATTGAATTTGTGGAAATAAATCTACAGTCAGTGGGAAAGTCCTCATATATTTATGAGATACTTCATGCTGGAAATTTTTCTAATATATTCCGATTCCTACATGAAGTTGTAATAAAAAATTTACAGTTTCTAAAGGGATAGTAAGTCAAGACTTTGAGGAGGGCAGCAGGTGAGTAGTTCTTTGTTCCCGTGTAGTGAATGGGTTCAGATAATTAGAGGAGTTATCGTAGATGACCAAAATTTCCTAGATTTCATATGAGAATTATCTATAGTGTAGTTCCACCTGAGATACGAGGGTTGTTTGATAACTCCATGACTATAGGATTAATAATTTTTTTCGTTAAATAATGTTTTATTTCTTAACATAATCTTTTGTTAGATCAATCTATTTAATCTAGTGTATTTCCGATTGCTTTAATCTTGCTAAATAATAGATCTTCTCAAGGTGTTTGTTCGGTTATGCCCACTCCATTCAAACCAAATCTCTTATCAGGCAATTCTTCAGGTTTGGCTAAATATGGGGAATATGCTGGTTGGCTTTTCGCATTATCTTGAAACACAAACTAAATGACGCAGCGTGTAGCATTTAAAATGACTCCAAGAGAAATCAAAAAAAGTGGCGAAGTATTCAAGTAGGCATCGTATGAATGCCTGTACTTCCTCAACCTCAAAAATTATTTTTTTAATTTGTGTGCTTTCGTCCGGGCCTCTTGGCCTTTGATTTTTTTTTTGCAAAAAAAAAAAAAATACATACTAGAATATTCTCAAATACAATTAATACTTTTTGCCCACTCCTAATATAAAAGAAATTCTTCAGTTTATTTCCTGAAACACAGAAACACATTTTTTTACCGCTTCCATGTTTTATAACCACTTCAAAATTCAATAATTCTAATCCCTTAAAGATTTATTTCATTTTTTACTTCAAACTATTTTTACTGGCTTATTTGCATGCCACGAAAATGTAGTGCAAACTCAAGCTGTCATATGTACGAAGTCAGTGTGTATGTATGTGCGTGTGCTTGTGTGTTTGGCTTAAATACGGCTTAAAACGTACATTTGTCCCACTTCCTATAAAGATATTAAAAATTTATGATATTTATTTTGTGTCTAATGACACATAAAGGATTGTTTGTTATAGCCAACTTTAAATTTTTTTAAGCCGCAAAGAAACAACAACAAGAACACCAATATTTTTAGTCATTGTAAAAATACCCTCATAAATTAGAGCCTTATCAATATCTGGAAAGAGTAAATAACGTTAAATTTCTGTTCAATGTTTTGTTATACGTAAACAAAAAATAAAAAGAAACAAAATAAAAATAAAAAGTCTCAAAAGAAGGCCGAAGAAATGGAATTGTTTTACCACCAACTACATAACCTCACCACCGTCATCATCATAATCTTTTGTTGCACCAGAGAATAAAGCAGGCATCTTATGAAATTTGAAAGAGTCATAAATAATGGTGGCACAAAAGACGTTTTAAAAGACAATTTTACCACACGATTAAAAATGCATTCAAATAAGTTACAAGTACAATTTTTGTCCGAAAAAAAAAAGAATTTAATAAACGAGTCGTGCAACAAGCACACTATGGTGCGTAAGAGTGTAATGGAACAACTATTAAGCACTGCAAGCTCTTCGACACGACACATACACGATGGTCGAAGCTAAGCCCATAATAAATTCAAACGCTCTCAAGTTTCTTTGAAGCAACTGTAAGGCCCTGGAATGTCCTCATGACAACCTATTTCCTAAAACGTTGACTTTTAGTCAGACTCCTGCAGAAAAATCCAGAACAAAAAATATACTGTCGAAATTATCAAAAACTAATTGTTCAAAAAGTGTGTTTTGATTCAGAAAGACATGTTAAATATTTCTAAGAATAATTCAATTGCAATTTACACCGCAGAGCAGAACAGCTGTTTTCGAAAGCCTCTACACTTACATCAACAGTGCTCAGGTATATTCTCGTTTATTATCATTTCTTGGGTGGCTTCGTTGAATGTAATATCAGTTTCCGATTTCATTATAAAAAAGCATACGAGAACTGCATCGAACCGATGATAGTACGCAACATCAAATTCAGAAAATACGACTCAAAGTAAATAATCAAACAGCAACAGAAGGACTTCACAAAAGCGTTCAACTGGAAAAGAACATCAGCAGTACTTCTTTCACATGATAGCGCATGGATTCTGTTTATCCATTAAAAATAATGTTGCATACATTCGGCCAATAAAAGCAGCCAAATATAAAAAATTTGGCAGCGTATCTTCTATATTGGCTTCAGCGATTAACAGTAAAATGTTTTAGCAATCCGATATTCCCAAAATATTACAATTTTTCTGGTAAATATGACACTCTGGTACTAAAAATAATGAAAGGGAAATAACTGGGATGTGATACTATTTTTTTGTCGGTATTGTTGAGTGAAATCAAAATTCGTTTTTGAAACTCAGGAATCTTTCTGTGGCATATGTTGGGTTAAGCATTCCCTGCTCATAATTTTAAACCATTAAAAGAATATAAAAATAAATTCTTAATACATATCAAACATTCATATATTTACATAATTAATATACAATAAAACTAAACAATTTGTATATCTTTTATTTATTTTCAGAATAAAAAAAAGTGAAAATAGGTTTAGCAAAAGTGGTTTATTTGTGGGTAAGTTGCGAACTTTTAACGTTCAAAATATTAAGAATTTGTGTTATTTTAATTATTTTTACATGTTTTATAAACAATAACACTAAACAACTCTTGTAACTTCTTTTTATTTTCAGAATAAAAATAAAAGAAAAGTGAAAATATGTTCAGCAAAAGTGGTTTATGAGTGGGTAAGTCGAAAACTTTTTATGTTTAAAATATTAAGAGTTCTTCTTATTAGTTAAAATAATTAATTTTATGTTAAGAACAAAATAAGCAAATTGGCCCCTTAATTCTAACGCCATATTCATAAAATTTATTTAAAATGGTCTTTATAAAATTTATCCTAAATGGTCTTTGCATTTAAAATGGTCTTTCATTTAAAATGGTATTTTCATATAAAATGGTCCTAAAATAGATTTAAAATATATTTCATGTTTGTATGAATACACGGTTTAATTGACCGCAAAATTTTGCTGATATCCACGATGTGTTTTGCAAAAATATTTCCGATTCCCATATTTTATTTATTCGGGAAATAATTTTCCGTACTTCCTATAATTTTGTTACGCCGCACACTGGAGATTTTTGTGTGGAGATGAGGAAGAATATGGTGACGATTTACTCTGATTTTGCATTAATGCATGGTTTTCTTAATTCTTGTCCGCCTATATTTTTGGAGAAGGAATGGCACTGCCTGCTGAACACCACCGACAGTGATTGACACGATACCATCACGTATTTAAGAGCAAAACACAACACCTCCTTTCCCCGGTACCTGTTGGGGAATAATCACCGGCCAAGTAAAAATTGCTGTCCCCTTAAGGCTATTTCCTCTTTTCTAGTGCTGGCTTAATGCAATGCAGTAGGGGATCGATCATCCTCTTAGTGCTGGTCTAAATCAAAAACAAAACGTCCTTTTCTTGCAAAATAATTGTTTCGACTATTTCCAACTTCAAATGGCCGTAATAAATATTCAAAGCGTCGGCATACTTGCAGATCTAATAAAACCGATTCTCGGGCTTCCCCGAATTAAGCAAAATACAAAAAGAGTCAAACAATATTTTGAAAAGCAAATAAGTGAAAAGGATTACTTAAGAGCACTTGAAATTAATTTGAAATATAGAAGCCGGTGTCAGACAATGTATTGGTAGTGGTTTCCCAACCAAGTCGACCTGAAATCGGATGTCGCACTATTTGGAGAAACTGGATTTTTTAATATTCGTAAAAACTGAAGTTTCTGCAGCGTTTATCTTTTTAATTTTAGCTACTCGAAATATCCTATTTTAAATAAAAAACAAAAATAAAAGTATATCAGATCAAGCCATGAAATAGTTTTCACAGTATGTCAGGTTAATGACATTAACAGAATTCCTTTAAACCGGCGTAGATTTGCTTGATTATTGATGTTGTTGATTAGCGACCTGCGAAAGCATTGGCGGCTAAGTTGCGCTATAGCGGGACTTATCTTTCCCCATGATTTAATTTTAATAAATTATAGTAGATTTGAATATTTGTTGGGCTATTTGAATTGAGGAAACTTAAGTCTGGTGTAAAAAAGTTTAATTGAAAAATGAAACTTTTGAGAAATCGCATTTCAGAACTAACACTTTTAGTTCACTGCTAATGATTTACATGAGAAATGAATTTCTACTAAAAGGAAATAGTGAAGCATTCTGCGTTTGTAATGAAATGGTGATGTTAATAAATGCTTGCGTTTAACCCATTAAGAGAAAATGAAATAGATTCCTGTTCATTTACTTGGAAATCCGACAGCAACCACTGTCGTCTTGCTGCTTCAACTGATCCTCCTGTAATTTTCTACTCATATATTTTTTTTATCTGCTAACCGCACATTTTACTAAATAGGTTGCCAAATGGTTTTATTTTTCCACTTCATTGAGGTGTAGTTGTTGACTGCTCTTTTACAGGCACACCCACTTTAGTTCTAACAAGAACTACTCGTAGCTGGTGTAAACTTGCGTCTTGTGTGCATTAAAAAAAAAAGGCGTTGTTCCGTTGAAAGCACATATAATTTTCTTTTTCTTGCCATTTTCAAAGTCTTATAATAGCATTTGTTTTCCAGCTATGCAAGCAGCCTTGGCTACCTCCAATCCAGCTTCTTCATTATTGTCATCATGTGCATCTTAAATATTTTTCCTAGCCATTTTGGTCGTACTTATATTGAGTATGTGTGTGTGTGTGTGTTGAAAATATGGTTACTTTATGATACTTGTAAAAGTTAAATTAACATGGTTTTTATGTTACAAATACATACACGCACATGCAGAAATGTTGAAGTGAAGTTTTCTGCCAAGTTCGGTTGTAGTTGTTGTGCAGATGCCAAAACGTTGCTGCCAGTTTTGTTTACCTTTTGTAGGCGAAGTAGTTATTCCTTTTTTTTAATTGGGTTTCTAGTTTTTTTTCATTTGGTTGTTTGCTTTTTATTGACTGTGTGTTTGTGTGTGGCTGATTCGAGCCTTATTTCCGAGCCTGTTGTTCTTATGTAACAATTGTTTGTTTTGGCTTAAATAGCGGCTGGTAAATATTTGATTTAATTGACTGCTGCTTTATAAATATTTGTTTTTCTAACTCGGTTTTATTGGTTAAACTATAAATTTTGGCATAATGAATTTTACTCTGCTGATAAAGGTGAAGTTATAAAGTCTTTTAACTTATAGAATTTAATTTAAGTATCTGTTGGAATACCACAGGCAGTTGGAATGTGGGTCATTAAGGCAGAAATCTTTAGATTTTCAAGTCATTTACAATGAGTATTAGAGAACATGTTTCTACTCTGTTATTGGAATACTTAAAATAGACAAACTTTCATTGAATTGAGCAAAGCAATCGGCAATGATTATGGTCCTTCGGTCCACGTTGACGTTGCCACCGTTCTAGCTGCGAAGTGAATAATAGAGTAAAACATTTTTCGGTAAATAAGCGTTTATTTTCAACTTATTTTTAGTCCAGCGTTTTTCCCGTTTATTTTTTCGAATCGGGCTAAAAGCTCTGTTCACTACCCTCAGATCTACCCTTCTTTTGATTGTTTCTTCGTCTGTGAGGTGTTGTGATTGGTCCATATTTCGTCCGTCTAGATTGTGATTGAACATCGCTAGACACTCCTTTGACGCTTTGCATTATTCGATAGTTCAGTATTATTCCATGGGTCTTATCGACAATTCCAAGCGTGATGACTTCTTTTGGGCGATCTTAGGGTACGTCGTAACGCATTGGATCAAATGGACCTTTTGTTCCATAAATCATTTTTTATATGACACTCCTAACGATTATCGGTACTGAGTTAAGAGACTCCCGATGTCAAAAGTTGAGAGTGGCTGCCGTAGTCTCATTCATCTCCATACACAGAGGATAATTCTCACCAAAGTAAAAAAATCAGTGATCAGTCGCAGATCATAACAACTAAATTCAAAGATTTCTTTTAACGAAAAGGGTTCCACCATTCCTTTGGCTTGTCTAATACGTGAAGAAATAAGTCAAGCCTCGGTTTCAGTCAGGGTCTCAATTGCTCTTATTACAAAGATAATCACTGTTCAACCTATTCCCCAAGAACACTCTGGGACTATATACGGAGTAGCTTCTACTATTATGGTTTATTCGTCCACTGCGTCATTACCCTGGTGTTCATTGTGATCATGAATCCATATTAGATAAGGAAATCTTATATCCTTCCGATAACCTCTGCAGCGCGTTATAATATTCCAAAACAAGTTTAGGAAGAAATCAAAGGAAGCAGCTTTCTCAAAATATTAATAGATTTTGATGAACGGCAGCAGTGTTGCATTTAAAGTTATTGCGAGGGAAATAGAAACAGTCAGGGATATATGAAGCAGTCCTTGTTTTATTACAATCTCGGCATTTACGCTGTGCCAATTCCAAACCGTGTGATTGAAGTAAAAAAATATATTTTTTTTTAATAAAAATAACTTAACCGTAACCAACTATTGAAATTTTAAGTTTTATTTTCGAACTTCCTTCTTCAATTCAGTAGATTGTATTGGGTGTAAGCAAAAGCATTAAACAAAACTTTGAAGATGCATAATTTTATTAACAAAATCATTTTCAACCACCGAAAATCTTTTGAATCTATTTAACGTTTTGTACTCGTACCTTTAAGACTCCAAGGAAGCTGAATTCACTAAAGCAACATTTCCGCTAGAATGGACTTTATGGATTCTCAAATAAAACCATTAAAATTCCGTTTTCTTGCATATTTTATCGCCTTTCCGTGATGTTAAGCTTTAAGAATTTTTACTACTTAAGAAAATTCCTTTTGATAATTGTTTTATAATAAGCAAAACGTGAACAATCGTCATCACTCAGTCAGACTTACAAGGTTGTGAAATTTTACATGAAATTATATGACTTTTGGATAATAATTTTATCTATTTGTACATGCACACATACGAGCATTTTTTACTTTGTATACCTCCATTAGACGAATACAATATTCTTGCGTGTGTGTATGCAACAATAGCAAAAATATTGCAAATAACTAGAAGTCTTAAATCTATACCCAAGTCACGCTATAATGCACTAGAGTTACCTGGGATGCTACTTATTTGCAGCCACAGCAAATAAAAGAATAAAGTGAAATGAACTTTGTGCGGCATCAGCAGGAGAAGCCCCTCTTGCTACTATCAACATATTAATATCAGCAAATAGCTTCTTTAAACAGTGCAGCAAAGCCAAACAAACGACCAGACCCTTCATGCATTTTATTTCAAAGTTTAAAGCAAAAAAAGACAACAACAGCAATAACAACAAAATAGAAGCCGCAAAGGAAAAAAGTTGAATAATAACATGGGATTCATGTAAAGAAGTTTTGAAGTTCTACGACATAATCATGTTAAATTACTGGTAAATTCATTTGTTGCACATTAAGTTTCCATCTCTACTCTGCCGCACAAACAATCGCGTATTCTCAGATTTGCTTTCTAGGTATTCCAGTTGTCTAGGGTTCCGTTTTAGCTTTTGTTCCAGCTGGCTGTCTGTCCCTTTGCTTGCTGTCTTGTTTTGTGTTCAGTCTGTCTAGATTTTCCTTACCCAGAGGTAGGTTTCTTTTGTTTTTATAGAATTTGAGCCATTTTACACCCTATTTTTTTCTCTCTCTCTTTCTCATTTTCTCTCATTCTGTTCGTTTTGTAACAGTCACCGGTATCAGCCAGGCATCATCATATCAACGTACCCACCGTAAGATGCAAAAGATCCTAAGCTCACGATCGTTTTCCCCAAACAACAACTGTAATATTACAATATCATTGTCATGATCTTCAACTTCTTGTGTTTTGTTTAGATTTGCACAACAAAGAAGAAAAAATCTATTTTTCTTGTATTAACAATTTCAAAGATTGTTTATTAAACCTGTAAGAAACACAATGGTCTAATGGGGTACTTAACAAATTTTTTCCGAAATTGAAATGAAATGCAACGCGGCACCGATATGGAAAGCAAAATTAGCAACAATTTCTATCGTTCGATTGGGTTGGTTAATAATCGCGCTTGGTCTACGCTTTGGCATTCCCTATATCGAGCTAAACACTTGCCGTAGTTGGGTCTTTTCCATAATGTGATAGGATGTCCTTTATTATTATTTATTTATTTACTTATATAGTAAATAAATAAGTAAATAAAACGCTCTGAACTTATCCAAAATAAGGAAATCTTATATCCTTTCTATGACTTCCACAGGGAATCAAACCATTCAAAAACATGATCATAATGAAACGTTCATGAAGAATGAGTCCTCACAGTAGACCGCGCCCTGTGATTTCTTTGCTTAGATTTGGGTGTTAGTCCAATGAAGGCCTTAACGGCCATTCTTTGACAAAATCTCACTAGTGAGCTGGGAAGTTATCCCCTGGACCCTGGGCCCCTGGCCAATTCAGTGGTTCTAATTATCGAGCTCTTGGTCACACCATTGCGCCGTCTGCTACGACCGATCTGATCAGCATAAATGAGTGCACAATAGCAAAATTTATCTGAAATCCTTGCGAACTTTATTTGTGACTTAAAGGTTTAATCGCTACTCAATAACAACTTAAAAACTTCAATTGATATGATAAAAAAAAGCTCTTGTGTTATGTGATCAAGGCCATGGAAAATGGAAATTGTTTTATTATTATTTTCGTTTTATTTATTTTATGCTGATTCTTTATTTAAACAACATGCAGTACTTAAGAGTTAAAGAGAGCCTGTAGCCGAAACTCTATTATTGAAATTATTTCATGGCTTTCCCTGCCTTTGCCAAGCTATTTGGCTAATTTTGCCAAGTTAATTGCAGTTCTGGGAGACAGACACGTTATTACATGACTTATCTGGTGAAATAATTGCATAACATGACTCTTTATTAGCTATAATTTGAAAAGTTTGCATATTTTATTCATTTATTTGGTTCTTGGGAAATGCTTTTAGGCAAAACAAAACTTTAAATTTTTAGTTGCAATACAATGTATTGCTTGCACGGAGTGGGGAGGAGCGGGCTAGTTCCTGAAATCTTATTCAATATGAAAAAGCCATGATCTAAATAAATAAAAATAAATATGTTTTGGATGTAAGAATTGAGGTTGCTTGCATGTACAATATATATTTATACAGTCATGATCGTTCAAATAGAACGACAAAAAAAAAGATATTTTGAGTGCAACATATACTAACAGCCACCTTCAGCTGCATGTAAATAGTTGTAATACGACTTGCCTTTCATTAAGTTCGTAATGACTTGAAGCTGCAACACGATATTTTAATTTATTATTAAAAAGTTTATAATTGTAACACCATGCCAATATGATAAGATGAGTGGCAAGATGAGTAGAATAGAATATATATAAATAAATAAAATGAAAATAGGTCTGTTCGAGTACTTTTGCGGAAAAATACCGAATAATACGTAGAAAGTAATCTCTGCAAAAAAGTATGCAAAGAGCAAAATTTTGAAATCCAGAGCTACGAAATTATATTTTAGACTCTAATTAAGTAAAGAAAAAATAACGAAATCAAATTGCTGCCATATAAAATTTGCGGCAACCGAGCCGAAAACTGTAAAATTTTGCATAAACGATAAAAAATTTCCACTTTATTTGTTATAAACAATACAGAGGATCGGAATTCAATTAATTTCTGCCATCAAGCTTGAATAAATATTTGATCAATTCACAAACTCAGCTGTATCGTTTAGGGCTAAAAGAAATTACTTTATTTGTTTATGCTCTTGTCAACAGATAAATATGTCGTAACGTTATAATGTTGTATTTTTAAACATTAAAAATTGAAAATATTAATTCAATAGTCGTTCCAATCAGGTATGGAAATTCTAGTTCGATGCTAAATATTAAATAAATTTATCAATTGAAATGAATTAAATTGAATGAAGAAGAGTTTATTATCTGCTATCTGCTATCAGCTGTCAACTGTTTTAACAATTTAAACTAAAAAATTGAATACCTGGTCTCAACTGTCTTAAACGTATTATTATATTATATATATATATATATATATATATATATATATATACTATTTTTTTGTGTGAAAATTATCAAATCTTCACTGACGAAGTGATAAATAAAATAGCCTTTTCAAGAAGTTTTTTTTTACTTTTCCGTTTGGTAAAAGATTCAACACACAATCAATATTATTTCTTATCCCTTCAGTCATCGGTCACATACAGGAAATATTAATAAAACTTTTGTCAAAATATAGTGAACTGATAAATAAAATGGAGCTATTTCTATAGCCATGATTGTTGTTTGTTGCATGTATGCTGGCTGATAAGCTGGTAATTAAAAAGCTTTTGTATGAGTGTAGTTGTATATATAGTTACCACTACATATGCTTTCAGTTTACGGATCCAATATCTATTTAAAATTTTCGATACCATTATAATTTTCTATTGCAAATTTCCATTAACATTTCACTAGAACCGTGCACATATAAACAGTCTTATGTATTGGCCAAAACCAGTTAATCGTTAATTAGCCAACTTCTATGGGTGTTGCCACATTAACTAATATATCCTGCTATTAATAAAATCTGTTACAGATTCTGCTGAACACATCTAACACTAAAAACTCGTCCGCCATTAAACGCTTCTTAAAAGTTGTCAACTGACATTTGGAAGATTGTCAACATGTTTCAGCAAATGAATTCCTGTTAAGAATTCTCTGGGTTGTGTACATCAGACAGAAACAACTAACAACTTTTCCAAAGAACACTTGTTTCTACAAATTATTGAACGCGTGCTGTACTAAAAAAACACACTATAATTGATAAATTCTCACAATAACTGCAAAAAAAAGAAGGGGAAAATATAGCAGCACTAACAGCGCTATAACACGCTTGATTTAATTGTAGTTTTAATTTAAGTTTTGCGGTTTGTATTTTAACCGTATAGATGTTTATTTAAATTTTATATTATTTTACCAGCATAACGGCGTTTAATGACCATCAGTCAAGCGTACCTTTTAAAACAATCTGCCTGCCAACTTTCAATAGTTCCCTGCTTAAAACCGCACGGTTGGTTGAAATAGTAGCAGCAGAGCCAGCAGTCAGCCGTCAGTCAGCGTTGGTAGCAATTGCAAAAAGCTGTCAGACAGTTTAGTTTACCCACACACACACACACACACACACACACACACATACACAACACACTCGTATTTTCAATGTTTAACTAAGCGTAAGTATTGTTTTAACAATACAAACACGAAAAAAGAACAAAAATATTAATAATAATCGTACAAAAGTTGTTAAACAATCCGCATAATGGTGGTTGGCATTTTGGGGCTTTTTCTCTTTTGTGAGGCATTTGAAACTTCCCCCCTTCTCGCGTATTATGTACATCAATTTAATGCTCATGATTTGCTATTGTTTTTCATAGTGCTAAATATTCTGTTAAAGTAGATTTAAAAAAAATAAACGTTGAAAATAATAATAAAATCATTTAACGGAAATGGCGCTTAAATAAAATACATGAATTCATATCGCACATACTCTGCCAACACATAATTATGCAAATTATTTTCATTATCATTTGCTTGAGCAATTAATTTATTGTGTTTTAACAATTTCATAGAGAATAAAAAAGATCCTTTAAATGTGTTTAAGAATAAACATTAAACACATTTTAAAGATAATTGTTTATTTTTAACAAATTGTACAATGAATTTATAGTGTTTGAATCCGGCCGTAACAAAAGGTGAGTTTAATAAATAAAAAAATTAATTCGTACAACCAGAGGCCAAATCACAGCAGACGATGGGGATTTAAATTTTTATATAATTTAAGTTAAATTTTCTATAAACTTGAATGTTGTAACTTTTTTGTTTTCAGGTTTGACAGCACATTGGGAAAATATTTGATGAAAAAATATGAAATATTTCCTTGTCGTAAGAGACAGTTAACAAACTACTGCTGTTGACGAATTCAAATTGTTTGTTGAGGACAAACAGTTTGACAAACACACATTTTCCGTTTGCACATAAACGATACAAACACAAACGTCGCAAAATTCCAATTCATTAAGCAGAACATTTTCTAAATTATTTACGAATTAGGCCAGTTTTGTTGGGCGCTGTTGGCTGAAGTAGTCAACTTTTAGACTCCGAAACGGAAAGTCGCGGGTTCGTTGTCACACTCACTATTGAATATAGGAAGATTTAATTTCTAAAAATCGGTAGCTTATGAATGGCTGAACTGAATCAAACCATGCTGGTAGCTAGTAAGGTTTTCCCAAAACGAATCAAAGTGGGAGCTTTCAAGAACTCTCAAAAACCCGTTCTAAATTGTTTTTTTTTAAATAAATTTTGAACGACTTTACCGATCGATTCCAGAAACTACAACATTGAAAAATCACTTCGGCCACTGCAAACTGGTTCAAAATCCTTTAATCATTCTTGTTCGTCGGTACTTGTAGCGAAATAATTCACCAGCAAAATAATAACTAAAAATGGGTGCAACAAAATTCTCTTCACTCTAACCCCTCTTAACTAGTTCTGGTACAATGAACAGCATGTTTAGGAGTCATCCCCTGAGTGCTAAACCAAGGCAAAAAATACTTTAATCTGTTCGTGAGATATCGTGAGCGAAAAAAATTGGTAAAACGTGATTCCGAAAATTATATATCTGATCTGATGTTTTCGATTATTTTATAGTAATTTCCGCTTATCACGTGTTAATCAAATGATATATTTAAAATTTGTAGCAGCTTGAAAATGAATAGAGTTTTATTCGAAGACCTTAAAAGCATAGAATAGCATAGCGGTTAATAGCTTTGCGGTTAAAATTACCGAGCAGTTACAAAGGTGGGCTCTAGAATCAACAGTTTTCCCTACTTTTTATCTGCATTAATGGCTGATGCGTTTAAATATTTTCAACCTCATTAAAAGCGGAATTTTTGTATATAAAATTAAATTTATTTCTCTGTGCTGACTACAACTTGTAATCACTATCTCTCGCATGATTTCATTAAATCTTTAAAATAACAGCACTCGGTTAACACCAAAATATATATTAAATTGTTAAATATTTGCGAGCATCTCCAAACTATGGCGCCTAAAGAGCATGTAAATGTGTGTCTATCAACCAACACCTGAACGTGCCTGCAACAATAATAAACACATCACTAACAGAATTACTACTCACATCAGTTTTGTCAGTTGCATTCCGAGAGTTTGTGTGTTTGTCTGTTTGTGCAACATCAGTAACGTTACATTTTGCTGTACGAGTATTTAATAGATACTTAATATCAATGAGACTGGCGTTTTGCATAAAACAACAGTTGCAGTATTACAAAATCCATCATATTAATTACAACACACACCGACCGACAATGATACCTCAGACAGACGCATCAGATAGCAGATGGACGGACAGACTATAGAATATGGCAGAGCAGACTATTCGCATTTTGTCATGACAAGAGTTCGGAAAATGCATGTCAACTAGATTCGTAATGTCACATCTAAACAAACTGTGTTTGCAACGATTTGTGTTGTTGTATGTGGTAACTGGTGCAGCCGTGTAGGTTGTTGTTGCATTCCGTTTGCTAGAGATGCTGTTGCCGATGAAGTTGAGGTCTGTCTGTCTGTATTGCAAACGTTTATGCAAGATTTGTTAGTGTTGTTGGTGTTGTTGGTGTTGTTGGTATTATTATTACTACAACCACTGCTGCTGTTGACTTGCTGTCGTCTAATATTATTGATGATGTTTTTCCTGTTTCGTTCGTGTTGTTTTTTTTGTTGTTTCTT
The DNA here is from genome assembly GCA_963675445.1 of Linnaemya vulpina. Lineage (NCBI taxonomy): Eukaryota > Metazoa > Arthropoda > Insecta > Diptera > Tachinidae > Linnaemya > Linnaemya vulpina. The sequence continues at coordinate 28,551,083 of OY776277.1, read as the reverse complement.
ACTTTTATTTGACTTTGATTTTGTTATTTTTCATTTTACTACATCAGAGATTTGTGAAATAGTGTAAACCAGCCGATTAATACTCCACGTATGACTATTGAACTGAAGACAACAGACTGGCTGAGTGAGTGACTGTCTATTAGATTGACTGCATGAATGTCTAGTTGGAACGCAAAGTGTGTTAGTGTACGAACTTGTCTGTCTGCTTGTCTCATGTTGTACAGCAACCAGCTGGCAATTTGTGATGAAAATGTTAAACTGATACCTCGTTGCACGATGATAATTTTTCTGTCTTCCATCGGCATGGTGAAAAGGCAAAGTAAATAGTGTGAAGTGTCGGGGGAGGCAGGACTGATCAAGTGGACATTTGATGTACTCCAAAACTCCTTTTCTAGGAGAGCCTAATTTTACCAAATTAATTAGACACCTTTTTTGTTAATTAAACTAATTAAGATTGTGAGGAGAATCCACAAGCTTTTGTTAAAACACCACACTATATCCACAGAAAATTACTGTTTGGTGCGTTTTATGGGCTGGCGAAGTCATGGACAAATATGTTTTTAAAAACGATGATGGTCAGAATGTTACTGTCAGTAGGTAAACGGTATAGGACCATGATTTGACATTTTTCCGTACCTCAATTACGTGGAATTAATCTTGCTGACATGTGGTTCCAATAGGACTGAGCCACAAGTATTGATTGATCAAATACAAAAAGCGGAGGTTGTTCGAAAGCAGCTAAAATCTAGTAAATGAGGAGTTTTTGTGACGCACGTTACATTTGCGTCATTTGCTTTATTGCTGTCTAAAAAATGAAATAGAGATAGAATTCCGTTTCCTAACAACTTCATATCGGTTGTGAATTTAATAACATATTTCCAAAGATTCAGAATAGAACAGAAACGAGAAATTTCACTCTTATTGGCAGTTTCAGGTCCTGCGTGATATAAATACTAAATTACCACTAATAATTTTTACTTAAAATTAACTTTTTATCAGCTTTTACCAATTCCATCGTTCACTGTGCTTCGAAACAAAACCAACAGCGCTGTTGATCCAGACGCTGATGTTTTTAAAATGCATATCGTTGTCTCAAATGTCTAACCTACTAAAACAAATTCATTTACCCCAGCGTGCGTCCGTCCGTCCGTCCGTCTGTCTATGCATCTATCCGTCTTGTTATGATTCTATTTGAAAACATGTGTATAACGCTCGTATTTGTTGTAGTTTTTTTTTGTTTGTGCAAAAATATAAAACTAAAACCCCAACTACAACATAAAGACATGCAAAAAACATCGATAAGCTTTTTAATATTTTTTTTGTTTTGCTACACTCATTGATCATGACATTGCTCTTGCCAGTAAAAGCCATGTGAGTTACTTTATTTATATGCTTGTGTGCGTGCATGGATTTCTGTTGCATTGTAGAATGAGTGTGAATGTGTGCAAGTGTGTTTGTGTGTTGGAATATATGTTGCGTTAGCGTTGCTGCTTGGCTAATTTATGTAATTTGTACGGTGTTATCAATAACAGTTAGCGGCATCTTTTTCTTAATGATTGATTTTTCAAAAATTATGTGGCGTATGAATAAAAATTATTTATACGATTTATCGTTCGGCTATAGGTCAGGTTTTTTAAAAAAATCAATAAACACTAAATATTTTTTTTTGATTATTTAATCTTTATTTAATGTTATTTTTCCCAATATAACAAAGCAGAACGAATGGTTTATCAACAACACAGAAAAACAAGTACCAACAAATATACAGTGGCTACTCTCTTTAGGTCCCAAGTTTGCACTTCCAAGTACAAAGAGTACATTCCCGCTTTTTAAATGTATAGCTGAGGGAGAGGATTGCATACAAACAATAAGCGACAGAGAAAAACAAGAGAACGGTAGAATTAAATTAACATCGCTTATAGACGATCATTTGAACAGAATAAAAACAAACCAAAGAGATAAATATATATTGAATACAGTGGGTCAGACGCGTCAATTTTTAAAGGAAAATGAAGATTTGTTAGTATTAAATTCTGACAAAGGAAACAAAACTGTAGTAATGACAAGAAATGATTATAAAGAAAAAATGACTCGAATTTTAAATGACATGTGTACTTATAGACGTCTAAAAAGAGATCCAACATCAACATTACAGACAAAAAATAATACTTTAGTAGACAAATTATATAATTTAAATATCATAACATCTACGGAGAAAAATAAATTAAAAACAAGTACGTCTATAGCACCCAGAATATATGGGTTACCGAAAGTACACAAAATAGGAATGCCTTTAAGACCAATTTGTTCGTCACAAAATGCACCATCATATGAACTTTGCAAATATTTAGTTCATATTTTAAAAAATTTAACCAGAAACTCAACTTACAATGTAAGAGACGCAGTAGAATTTAAATCAAAAGTAAATAATAAGAGATTAGACAATAATGAAATTATGGTATCATATGACGTAGTATCGCTATTTCCGAGCATACCTATAAATTTAGCACTACAAATAATAGAAAATAAGTGGGACATATTACAACAACACACAAAAATACCAAAATACCTTTTCATGGAGTTACTAAAGTTTTGCATCAAAGACAGCCGTTATTTTAAATATGAGGAACGAATTTACGGACAATGTAAGGGAATGCCGATGGGATCACCAGTATCACCAGTTGTTTCCGATATTGTTATGGAGGAGTTACTGGATCAATCCCTTACAAAATTAAAAATAAAACCCAGATTATTAACAAAATACGTAGATGACATATTTGCTATCATAAATAAGGATACGGCAGATGAAGTTCTAAATGTTTTAAATACGTTTAACCCACAAATACAATTTACAGTGGAAACGGAAAAAGATAGTAAATTACCATATTTAGATGCAATTGTTAGTAGACACCAAAATATGATGACAGTCAACTGGTATCAAAAACCCACTGCATCCGGTCGTCTGATTAATTTCCATTCAAAACATCCCAGAAGAATTATAATAAACACAGCAAGTAATTTCATCAGACGAGTACTCACCATTAGTGACGATAGGTATCATGAAGAAAATTTACGGAAAATAAAAGAAATCTTAGACATGAACGATTTTCCGAAAACAATTATAAACAATTTAACATATAAAAAGAAGGACACAACAATAAGAAGAGAGACTAATACAAAGTATTATAAAGGACTAACATATATAAAAGGTTTTTCTGAAAGGTTAAAAAACTCAGATCTATATGACATTGAAAAATATCAACTGGCATTTAAGACGAATAATACTATGCAGAGCCTATATAGTAACACAAAGACTAAATTAAAGAAAGAGGACAAATGCAACGTTATATATAGTATTAACTGCAACGGTGACGGCTCAGGCACATGCAATAAGAAATACGTAGGAACAACTAAAAATAAACTGAAGACCAGACTAACATCTCATAAATCAGATATAAGAATGAAAAACAAACCCATGGAACAAAAAACTGCACTTGCGGCCCACTGTGCAAAGGAAAATCATGTGCCAAATTTTGAGAATGTAAAAATATTACAACAAGAAAACCATTATTCCAGGAGATTTACTTTAGAGATGTTACACATAATTGACGTTCCTGCAGAGAAAAGACTTAACTATAAACAAGACACAGAGAAATGCGCTCAAATTTACAGAAGTGTGTTAAACAAACACAAAAAACAACATAAACAAATCAGTTTTCGCAGCTAAGGACTACAGACGATCGACATATTGAAAATATGTTAATTCAATATAATTTAATTTAATTTTTAATTTACATGTATGTAATTGTAAATTTATTAGAAATAATCAAAAATTAATTTTAATGTTTATCATATATTGTTTTGTACCCAACAGTGTTCCCCTGAAGATGAATAGCGAAGCTATTCGAAATATTGGGAAAAATAACATTAAATAAAGATTAAATAATCAAAAAAAAATATTTAGTGTTTATTGATTTTTTTAAAAAACCTGACCTATAGCCGAACGATAAATCAAGAAGATTATTATAATACAACAGGTCAACGATTAAACTAAATATATATACATAATTATTTATACGGACACATGAAAAGAGAGGCAGGAATTACATGATCAAACGAGTAAATAAATTGCATTGCACAATAATATGTTTTATAACAAACCATTTTATTGTTATGCACAATGGGTTTGTTTAGCAAAAAACATTGAATATCTACATTAGAATTAGATAAATAGTTTTTGCTTTGTTTAATGCCCCACTGTATTGGCAAGATCATACATATGCACACATGCGCATGTATTTGTTTGTATAAGCTGTTGTTATTTTGTTGTTTCTGTCTTACTGAACTTGTTTTCTTTTTCCAGAATTAATAATTAGATTTTATTTTTAAATATGTTAACATGGAGCAGGAATGGCAGTGTGCGTATGCAATTTCGTATGTTTATTTCAAAACAACATATAAGGCCGTAACGGTTAATAGCACAGAATAATTCAAGAATTTAATTTTTTTCAGCACAGCAGGAGAGAAAAAGTTTTGGAAAAGCTTTTTTGTTAAATACGAGTTTATTTTGCTTATCAGAGTATTTTTGGTGGGTGCACGTTTCGAATTTTTGTTTTAAATATGTAAAATAATATCTAAAAGCCTGAGAATGTGGTAAATCTAAAATATTGCATTCAAGTTGAGGCGGCATTTTGCTTTTCTTACAAATACAATAGACCGCTTCAACACGCCATCGATAACTTCAAGATATTTAAAATTTAAATAAAATTCATATAATTCCTAATGCTGAACAATTTTTCTCTATAAAACTTTTGATATGTTTTATTTGTGTGCTTTATTCAAGTGTTTTTTAGATTAAAATTTAAATATTAATTTATTATGCATAAACTAATCGGCAATGCATCTTCCAACATGTTGGGCTTTCAGTTTGTACTGCCTTTTTTTAATTTTTTGTTGGAATGTTTCCGAAAAGAAAGCCAGCTAAACTTTAAAAGAGTCATTAATACGAATAATAAATTATATATTGTTGAAAATATTTTATATCTGGAATTTTTGTAAGCCAGTAATTTCTCAGTCAGAAAAGCAAAAATTGCTTTACTTCTATAAATTTAAAATACATTTCTTTCTCTTTGTTTCTATTAAATACTTATAAATCTAAAGAATGCTTTGTAAATGCAGTTTTTGTGTTCTGTGGCCGCTGCCTAAAAATGTAAAGAATTCCGTAGCAAAACTAAATTGTAGGAAAATATTGTAGCCGCACTTCCTTTTTGCGCACTAGAAAGAACGACCTTTTTTCTTGTCTGTAGTGTCCAGTGAAATCAGTATCTGTTTTTACAATTTTCGAAACAGCGACTCTTTTCATAATTTTATGCATTTGAAGCTCTAAAAGTATTCATATATATCAAATTATCCAGTCATTATTTCCCTTGTTACGACGATCAAAGGAATCTTTCTGTGGCATGTGTTGGGTTAAGCATTCGACGCCCACTATTTGAACCCTTTAAGGGGAAATAAAAATTAATTTTTAATGCATAACAAATATCCATATATTTACTTGTTTTATATACAATAACTCTAACCAATTTTTATATCTCTTATTTATTTTCAGAAAAAAAAGTGAAAATATGTTAAGCAAAAGTGGTTTATTTGTGGGTAAGTCGAAAACTGTTAATGTTCGAAATATTGAAATTTTTTTTATTTTTATTAATTTTGCATAGAATAAAATAAGCAAATTGGCCGCAAATTTTTTTACCACCATGTCAAATTTTACAATGAGTTTGAAATGTATTTTCTTGAAAATTTTTAATTTTGAATTTTTAAAACGAGTTTCTTTTTGCTTCTATTAAAAGTTTTATAAATCTAACGAACTCTTTGTAAATGCAGTTTTTGTGTTCTGTGGCCGCAGCCTGAAATTGTAAAGAAGTCAGCAACAAAACTAAATTGTAGAAAATATTGCGGCAGCGTTTGCTTCCTGTGCTTTTAAATAAAACGAAGTGTGCTGGAGATATTAAAATATTCGCCGCTGCTATTTAGGGTGAAACAAATATAAGATATTAAATTTCCTTGACTCTGGTGTTAATCAGCCTGAATTTGCCAGATGGCTTTTTTGCATACACCTGCGTCTTAAGAAAACCCTACAAGAAAACGTCTAACAGGGTTAAATCGCTCGATATCGGTGGTCAGTTCACATCACCTCCACGTTAGATGATCATGCGCTCGAAGTGCTCGTGCAGAATATACAATGTGGCATGAGCTGTGTGGCACGTAATGAAGTTCTACTGCAACTAAATGTCGTTGTTGTCCAGCTCACCACCCAGTTCAGGCGAAGAAAGCATTTTTTAATTTTCGACCTACAGCACTCGCCGTTGACTGTGATGGTCTTCCTAACGCATGCGGATTTTCCTTCTCTCACGGACAGCCGTGATGAACTTGTGTTTCGCCAGTGTTGGTCTTTCGTTTACTAAACCAGGGAACTTTAATGTATCCAGCCTATTTTGAATAGCCCTCTCGGTAGGATCACTATGGCCAGCTTGAAATGAATTTTATTATGTGCATTTTTTGTTGAATAATATATTCATTCCTGGTGATTTGACAAAATGGAAATTGATATCTAATTTGACAGATTTAGCTTTAACAAGATGGCCGTTTTGAACTGTCAAGGCTCGCAAGTCCTTATGGGAAGACCGTTTCCGTTAGTTAACTGTGTGAACTTGCTTTAGCCAGCAATAAAAGAACACTGAATTTACACGCGTTGTCTTTTGAGCCTTTTGCCACAAAATAAAAAAATTCCACAGTTTATTTGTGCAGTTTGTGCCATAAGTTTTGTTTGCGCAGTGTCCGTCAGACTTGAGTGGCTATTTTACGATTATAAACGAATCACAGCAGCCTTATTCAAAGACGAAAGTTAAACGGATATTATTTCCATAATACGGGCGTACTTAATTATGTTGGTGCAAACACACAAGTCCGTTTCGTTTCCAGTTAAAAGCGTTTTCGTTGGCAGCTTAAAGCTGGTTATATAAAAAAGCTTTTAAAAGTTGCTGCTAATTTCTATACACTTTTATGAATCTCATCTTACTCTGGAGTAGCCTAAAAGCGATCAACAAATAAATACCAGCTGCAGCTACTGATTCGCTTTTAATTGCATTTGACCGTTGAGCCAACCGACACTAACATTAAACTAATAGGGACACATTTTAGTTTTATGACAAAAAATTACCCCTAATAAGTGACAGAAATACAAGTCATCATAAAACTCCCTGTAATAATTATTATAAGAGATTAACTCTATTTAATAACCAACAAGCAACACATGGCGCTACAGCGTCTTGGAGTAAAATAAAAAAAAAACAAATAAAAATAACAAATTAATGAATATAACAAATTTGCACAATCTATAAAGGAAGTTGAAAACAGAATGAAGTTGTTGTTTTTTTTTTTGCTCCAACACTCATCAGCCAGAAAAGTCTTAATAGATTATGTAAATGGATGGTTGACTGCTTAGCGGAGATACAAGTCTTAAATCAACAGTCAACAATATTGTAGCGTTATGGTTCAAACTAGTTTACAACAAAATTATTTGATGCTCTTAACTAACAAAGACGAAGAACAAGAAGATGATGAAGAAAAAACAAACTTTCTTTCCAAAACTCTAATAGAATTTTTACATAACGATGATATGATTCTTTTTTTTCGTACGTTTGTACGTTCATTAAATAACAGGCAACAAAACTTGGCTTTTTGTCTTTGCGTCATGGTAACAAACAAGTTAACATGCAACGTATTCTTAAAAAAAAAATAAAGTAAATAGAAAAAAAACTCTTATGCAACATTTGTAACGTACCAAAAAGATTAGTGGAACATGTTGAAAGTGTTAATGTACTTCGTACACATGGAGAACACACCGCAACACGTTGTTGGAATGATATTAAAACGTGGTGGCGTATTTATAACATCTCTTTAATTTCTTTTTCTTTTAGATTTTATAATTTTTTTTTTTTTTAAGAAAACTTAAAGTTGTTCTTATTGTGTTTTAAAGAAGTACATGTCGTGCCTGCTGCTATACTTTGCGGTTCACCGACATCGTTGTAAGTGTTTGAATTCGCTGGCTTATGATGTGTGTTGTTGCCAATTTAATTCTTGTTGCCTGCCAAATGAACTGCATGAGGACAAACGAATTCGTGTACAAAATACTTTGCGACACTAAATTTCTAAAGTGTGTTTCTTGGAAAATTAAAATTAAAAAAAAAAAAATTGGGTTTATGTCAAGCAAAAAGCTTATAAAAGAAACTCCAGTTTCCGCTTTTCCTAAGATTTTGCATAAGATTTCAGCAGTAAATATTTAGAACTAACATCATTTTTCGAAGTGTCCAAAATTATCCAAACTAATCCAAAAGAAGTTTATAATCATCGACGGGTAGCACTCACCATTGATAAAAGGCCTGGCCAACGTCGTTCTGGAAGAAATATGAACAGATGACGCCTCCACTTTAAAATCTATACCGAACAGTGACTTTTGTCACGCTCTTGTATTGTCCCAAATTGTACAAATTAAATTATTTACGTACCGATTCACCCCGAGATAATTTTTCAACGAAAATAATTTTTTCTAACGTTCATGATGAATTGTCAAAACAGACTGAATAATTGACAACTAATTTGACAGATGACGCTTTAACAAGATGGATAAAGTTCACAAGCTCCTGTTAGAAGAACCTTTACTTTTTTCAAAACTTATATTTAAATAACAATTTTTGCAAAAAACTACCTCAAGTTAATTTATTTGATAAGATCAATTAGTGAAGTTTTTGTTCATGGAAGGATTTAAGCCAGATATCGCTTGATATTATAACAAAAATAGCTGGAAGTTGCATGTAAATAAAACAGAAAAAAATTATTTACTGTCCAATTCAAAAGCTCATTTTACCATCCCGATATTTCCGAAATATGACTACTTTTCGGTTAATTATCAAACTCTGGTACTAAAAAGAATGAAAGGGAAATAACTGGGAAGTGAAATCAGAATCTGTTTTTAGAATTTTCGAAACGACGACTCCTTTTCATAATTTTATGCACTTGCATAAAAGAGTTCATATAAATCAAATTATCCAGTCAATATTTCCGTTGTTACGAATCTTTCTGTGGCATGTGTTGGGTTAAGCATTCGACGCCCACTATTTGAACCCTTTAAGGGGAAATAAAAATTAATTCTTAATGCATAACAAATATCCATATATTTACTTGTTTTATATACAATAACACTAAACAATTATTACATCTTTTATTTATTTTCAGAATAAAAAAAGTGAAAATATGTTAAGCAAAAGTGGTTTATTTGTGGGTAAGTCGAAACTTTTTATGTTCAAAATATTAAGAATTTTTCTTATTTTAATTAATTTGACATAATTTATATATAATAACACTAAACAACTTTTATATATTCTTTTTATTTTCAGAATAAAAAATAATAAAAAAATAAAATAAAAAAAGTGAAAATATGTTCAGCAAAAGTGGTTTATGTGTGGGTAAGTCAAAAACTTTTTATTTTCAAAATATTAAGAATTTTTGTTATTTTAATAAATTATAATATATTTAATTTTAATAATTATTGACATTTAAAGTCGCATAACGTAAAATAAGCAAGTTGACCTCTGGTTTTTTATCGCCATATTCATAAAATTTACAATGAGTTTGCAATGTATTTTATTTTAAAGTTTTCTTTTTAAACTTTCTTAAAATAGATTTGAAATACATTTCATTTTTGGGTGAAATTCTCCTCTATAGTTATCGTCCAATCTATCGCATATGTGCGGTCATCCGCAGAGTGCTGGTCCAAGACAAGAAAAAAAATCTAAATGAAGCAGTCTCTTAATAGATACTGGTTGACGGCAGGAGTTTTGCTTTTAAATTTACTGCGAAAGAAATTTGTAAAGTCAACCAACTCAAGTATTTGAAAAATATTTACAAATTAATTTGAATAAGGCGACGTTTCCAGGCCTGGCCTCAATGCAATTATTTTACATTAACAATAACGAAAATGCTGAATAATTAACGATTAGACAACTCATAAGATTTTAATCGACGCTTGAGAGTTAAACAATTATTTTATTGAATATGACAGCATTTTGCTAAAAAGCTTTTGAATTAAATCTATAGACACCATTTTTTTCTTAAAATTAAAAAGCTCTTTTAAAGTCTATATTAAAAAACAACCACAATCGTATTTCATGATAAAAAAATTATTTTCAAATCTTTGCCCCCCTGCTGTTCTTTTGCTAATACTCGTATTTAAACAATATTAATTAGCAAGTTGGTTGGTATATAACAAACAAATAATTAAAATATACCACAACGTGTAAAGTAAATCTTTGCTTTATTTTCCAGCCACCAGTTTCGGTCACAAATACCACCAGAATGGTATGATCAGGAAGAGGTAATTTTTCTCAAGATATTTATCGCTTCTTGCAAGTGCAATGACTTTTGGGCAAAACTCTTTACTTCGTGCTGCAGTGTTACGAAACACCCAGAGAAGAAAAGTTCACTCAACTTTCTTGGAGAATGGAAAAGAGAAAATGTTTATTGAATTTCCTCAAGAATATATTTTTCATTCGCTCTAAAGACTTTGGCACCTTTACGCATCAGATAGTTTAGGGTTCTAATTTAAAGTATCCACGAAAAATGAAGTAGACATGGGAGCGGAATGAATACACGCTGTCAGTTAGTAGTCAGATTTTTTTTTTTATCTAGCTGACTATCGGTTTACTTGCAAGTGTGTATGTGTGTGTGTTTGTCCATCTTACAATGTGTGTGCTTTTGTATGGTGTAAAGTGAAACGTCGTGGGTCAAGAAATAATTATCGTGCAGTGGCGATCACTTGGTTTTTGCATGCGATTTCAATTCAAAGTATTCTTTTCTTTTCGTTTCCCTTTTTTTATTCATAAAGAAAGTCTTAATAGAAAAATGACTTGCAGCTAATTGTGTATTTTAAAATTTGATGGTGCTGCTTAAGTGTGGTTAAGTGTGGTTAAGTGTTGTAGATCAAACTGTTGATTAGGATTTGTTTGCGGAAGCTTTTAACAATTCTTAGCTTTAGTTTTTATCAGCAGCTCACGCATTTCCAGTTCTCTTCATTTCTACACACGATGAACGTTTTCTTGAATGCTTCTTTTTTGTAACTCCTAATAAATATTTTAGCCGTTACAAGTTTTTAACTTCAGCCAGATCTTTAAGTTTTCGATACAATTTAAAGGTTTGATACTTTGGCACTCGTTTGTTGTACATCATCTTTCGTTATTTTCCAATATTGAAGTCATAAATCATGAAGGATTTAGCACTTCCTGTTTTGGTAAAAGACAGTTGGGCACCCAACACCTGTCTAATTACAGTCTCTGTTGATTTCACCGCGGCTGCTAATAAAAATGCTAATGAAATCAATTCAAAATGTTCTGAGCTGCAGGTTTAAAAAACCAAAACTTGTTTCCCCCTTTTTGCTAAACTATTCAAAAGTAAATTGAAAAGAAAGTAAAATAAAATAAATAAACAAACGGCAAAAAAATTATTCTCACTACAAAGAAATAAATAAGTGTTTTTCGTATTAATATAAAATGTATTAAGTTTCTTGTTAAACCAGTAGTCGTTATTAAGCAGAACATTATTGGACGTTCAGGACAGACAGACGGTCATACAGAGTGGATTGTCATTGATGCTGGGGCTGGCATGAAGCTTTCAGTTACTGTTGTTGCCATGTGTTTGTGTGCTGGGCTTAAATAGAGAAAGTGATTTTTATTACATGTTTCATAGGTGACATGTGAAATTGAAAAATGTCTTAGAGAAAAGTGTTTGACGCCGCGATATGGCATGTCTGGGGGACATACAAGTTTTATGATAAAACAAAAAATGTCTTTGCGGCAAAAAGCTGCCTAGAATATAAATTAGATTTGATACTTTTTATAGAAGTCTGGAGTTTTTGAATTTTAAATATTGTAGATGTTTTGTGCGAAATTTCTTCACAATTTTCAAGTTGAAATTGAAGGCCTCTAAATTAAATAATTATAACTGAACAGCAGAAGGCAAAAATATAACAAAAACTGTGTTGATCACAATAGAAACTCTATTTGTAAATTCAAAGCAAAATATTTATTTTTATACTACAGAACTAAATTTTTGGGACGTTTGTGTGAAATGTATGGGAGTCACTGATAAACTCAATTCCGTAAAAATTCCGAACTATTTATTGTTTAAAAGAAATGCTTTTCATCTTTAACGGGAATATATACAAAAAAGAACTTTCACTTCCCCAACAACTTTTCATAATAAAATTTTAAAAATTCAAAATAATTTTCTTATCTCGAAATGCATAGAAAAATGTAAAAAGACCTGTTGTCATTTTCTGTAAATCCGTGTCATTGAATTCAGTTAAAAGTTTTATAAATTTATCTCCTCGAAAATATTTAATTTCTTTTAATTAATTCAACTGTCGTGTGCACAAAAGACTGACTAACAGTTTTTGACAGTCAACAAGAAAATAGAAAAAAAAAATTAATCACGCTCATTTAAGCGGCTCTAACAATCGATACAAGTTCAAATCTTTGCTCTTTAAGGTCAACACATCTGTCGAAATAAAAATAAATTTTCATTTATTCTACACAACCGTCATGTTTGAGGTGGTCAAAAGCCACCACTGCCAACAAACATTTAATGACTTATTTTATGAAAACGGTTTCTCTCTCTCGCCCTCTAAATTAATACAACAACGATGTTAATATATTAAGACAAGAGTGAGAAGAACTATTATTTCTATTCTTTGGTTTGTTTCAATATTAAATAATGAAAAATTGTCATGAGACTAAAGAACAACGACACACAGCCATACACACTTGGGCCTAGTCCGATGACTTTATTACAAATAAAATACGAGTACCTGACAGTTTACAAATGGAAATGAATTGGTCAATCGATTTGTCTTAAATCTTCAATACATACCTGCAACGAAACAGAAGATACAAAAAATTAACTTTATAAATGTCAATGAATTTTTTAAACTTAAAAGTATTTTAAAAAAAAATAGTTTTAAAATGTTTATTAATTGAATTTTAAGTGTAGCTGTTCACTGACAATTAATAAATTGATGAACTCATACAAATGTTTGTGATTCAGTAAAAACTTAACGTGCGATTAATTAATTAAGATAATGGGAGATTTTTTAAAGGCTTTTGGATTTGATAAAAAAAATTTAAATAAAGAAAAAGTTATAAGATCTCTATTCGAGTCGATACGACGATTGATATGGTTCATTGTTCAAAGAAGATTGATGTGAATATTTAAAGCGGGTACGCCTCAAATGGTTTATATACTGGGTCCAATTTTTGTCATATTCTATCCAACATATTGCCTGATATCTCACCAATAAATAGCTTAAAATCGGCTTGCAGTGCGTCCCTTTCCCTATGGGCATAAGCCTTGGCATAACCCCACAAAAAGGCGTTAAATGTTACAATTTAGGCGGCCAATTTACCGGCTTCAAACGTAAAATAATCAGTTCACTGAAATCGCCTTTCAGTTGGGACATTGTTTCGCATGCACGTCCTCGTTGAACCTATACGTTAGCCAAGTCTAGTTCTTTCGTTTCATAAAAAATAACATGTTTAATCATCGTGTCTTAGTCGTATTTGAAAGAGTTGGGGGCCCATGATACCACCGGCCCGCAAACCACACCAAAAAGATAACTTTTCGGGCAGTGCTTGCAATACGCTTCACACCAAATACGACAAATTTTACTTGTTCTCGTATCCATTCAATCAGAAAAGAAGATCGAAACTGAACATAATTTCCCGTTAAAATATATCACGATGCAATTTCTTAAGCGTTGTTCGTTAGTAAGTCGATTATATAATAGACCAAACTGAACATGTTTAACAGTTGCATGCCACACGAAAACAGCTGAGTTAGCAAAAACAGTGTTGCCAAAAAGAAAGTTGCCAAAAAAAATCACGGACATAAATTTATTGTATTTTATTTATCATACTTTTTCTAATCGATACACTGACAACTGTTTTATTTATCGAGTTTTAAAAAATTTTTAAAGTTTGCTATGGTTTTTGTTTTTATAATTCTCAAACAGTATTTGAAAGTTTGTGCAAAAGAAGTGAGGGAACTTTGAAAATTCTTTTGAAGTTTACTGATGTCAGAGCCAATCAAATGCAGGGATACAGTCCCGCAACATTAAAATCAGTTAATGTTTCTTGCAAATTAAAGTTAAACTTTCTTCAAAACTATTTGTGTCAAGTTGCAATAAAGAGCTTCACTGCGACCTTTAACTTCTTAATCCTTCTTCTTAACTTCGTAAATCCTTTTGTAAATTGTAAAACTTTATCTTTTTGCTTAGCCTTCTTTGCAAATACCTATTTTCTTTTTTTTTTATAAAATATAGTGACATTTTTAAAACATGACTAATTAATGTGCCACAGAAACATAAATTCCCCCGTATGTTTGTAGTACGTGAAGCCGTCCATTTAATTATAAAAACAGTTAAAGAAGAAAACATGAGGCGTCATTAAAATTCCTTAACACGGCAGGAATTAAAAGAAAAAAATTTTCATTTCATGACCTTTTTAAGCAGATGATCTCTTAGGAAAGAGTTTCAAAATGAACAAAACTTTGACAAGGAGTTTTTTTTTTCGTTTGTTAATTTCTTCCCAATTTTATCCAACTAACTAACGCATTCATGTAAACCTGGTCAAATGGTCAAGTAATCAGCCACATGCAGCAGATTCATTTCTTTTTGATTTTTTTTTCTCTTTGGCGTTTTTTGCTTCAAACCTCTCATGTTGTTCAAATTTACTTAAATTCCTTCTTTTTTATTTTATTTTTTTTGTCTTTAATAAGTGTGTGTTGTATTCAAAAAATGTCATTTATCTTCCAAGTTGTTTCGTGGCAACAACAATACATCCACAGTATTTACAACAAATTTTTACATACAACTTTTTAAGCTTTTTTTATAATTTTATTTGAATTGAAAGATATTCTGCCGTTCTTTCTCCTTTTTTTTTCTTTTTTGTTCCGAGCAAATGTTGTTGGCAGTCTGTTGGTTTGTGAGCTGATAAGAGTTCATATCGATTTTATCAAAATTTATCTTGTAGTGTTGATTGTGAGTTAAACACTTTTGCAGAATCCATTTGAAGTACTTTGCCATCGAGGGCATAGAGTCCTTAGTTGTGGACTAAGTATGGATTTAAAAACTAAGTGTGGATTTAAAAACTGCAGCTATTTACTGGTGCAAAAAATTTGAAATATCATTCTCCAAGACTTTAATTAAAGTGTGACTGTCGAGCAACTAAGAATTAAAATAAAAGCAAAATGTTAGAATTTGTTTGTGGTTTAAATAAATTTAGTGCCACCTAACGAACGATGGCTGGTAGAGCTGCCGATCAGTTAAAAGTTTGATTTGTTATCATTCATAATTTTTGAGATTTTTATATATACTCGCAATCTATAATTTGTTTTGATCTTCAGTAAAACTTTTTTATATAATTTTAAAATGTTATCCCGTTGCCCAATTGTAGTTTTCATGAAAGGGTCAAAATAGGATCATTAACAAAAAAACTTATGCTTTTGCCTTTTCTAAAATAGATTGCAACATTTCTTGCACTTTTTAAAATAAAAGGGCAACATTATGGAATGTGAACATAAAGAATTCATTAGAAATTAGTTCAATATTCTCTACGCAAAATAGTTTCTGTTTTAAGACCCCTTCAAATTGAAAACTTGTAGGAGAGAAGTGAAAAAATGTTACATGTTTTCCACAAAAGAGGACGTTTTTAAAGTGTTAAGATATCTCACTGAAAATTAGATGATGAATTCCAAAATATCACGCTGGTAAAAATTTAATTTAAAGGAATAAATAAATAAAAAAAATTTGCGATTTTTAAGTTATAATGCTAAATTTCTTACACTCTTTTAATAGAAAGTGTCATTTGAAAGTATAAAATTTAATTGAATTTAATCCAACATCTCTTGAAGTAAATTATTTCTGTCTTAAAAATTTGCAAAAAATTATTTCTGCTATAAAACTCCTCCAAACTGCCACTTTTAAGAGAAAAAGTGCGAAAATGTTACATTTTTTCTTGAAAAGAAAACGCTATAAGTCTCAGATGGGCAAGATAATAAATAAGAAGACCAATTTTCAATGAAAAATTATACTTTTCATATAGTCAAAATAATGTGTCCAGTAAGTAGCACCCGTTACTTGGATCTCTATTAGAGAACATTTTATGTTCCCAACAATTATTAGCCAACCAAACAACCAGCCATTCGTCTTTTCTTGTTTAGAAATGACTAAACAAGGAATCATTGTAAATCGCCTTGTATGACACACGGTATCGTCTGCTGCGCATGATCTTAAAGCATCGCATCCTCTTATCCCCTATTCAACTTTGATCGTATTTACACGTATCAGATTCTTTCTCTTCGTTAGAGGTGCATGTGAAACATGCAAAAGTAACTGATGATCATGATTTCTGCGATTTTCCTCTATTTATGTTTTTGTTTCTTTTTGCCTTTTTTTATTTAAGCTCTTGTCTAAAGGATGGAGATGAGATTTTGGCGTTTTGCATTTCACACATGCTTAACTGAAGATAAAAATCAAGCAAACAATTTCGCATCCGCATCAGGCTGATCGTCGCAAGTCATCATTATGCAGTCTTTAGGAATTTTGTTGTTTCTTTAATGCGAATTGTCTTGATCATCTTTAATTTTTTGTTTTTCTTATAAAATATTTCAAAGATATATATTTTGTTTTTTTTTTTACTCGCTTGCCTAAGAATATTTTTGCCGTTAGCTTTTTGTTGTCACACGCCAAAAAGGAGTTGTTGCTGCTGCTTTTGTTGTTGTTGTTGCAATGATGCTAACTGTGATTTTTCGATAGTTCACATGTGATATTGAATTTCCCAATACAAAAATAAAAATTCAAACACTGCGAATTAAAAACGACTGTCAATGATCTTGTTAAAGTTAGTACTTTTGCTGTGCTTCGCGGAGCCCAGGGAGGAGAAGTTTTCTTCTAACATGTTGTCTCACTGGAGGAGAACAGACTAGCCAAACAACTAACAGCTTGGAAATGTTTATGAAAGGTAATTTAATAGCCCGTGTGTCCGTCCATCTGTTTGTGTTTTTGTTTTTATGTCTGCGGTTTTTCAGCAGGAATTATTTTTCTATGAATTTCTGTGTAATTGAAACCCAAGAATGTTGAATGATTTTATGTCTATTAAAAAAATCAAATGACAAGATATGACTTTAAGTTCGTTTCGTTTTATACACACGCACCTGCGGTCAAACTTAAGAAAATATATATTTTAATTTCTTCTCTGATGGAGAAAGGTCGGATGTATTAATTGTTGCAAGTATTCTTAGAAAAGCTGAAATCATTTTTTTTTGTTGTAGTGCCGCAGAGTTAAAACAAGTTATAAAATTAAAAATTACAGAGAAAAATCTGAAATATTACCTTTTCAGACACGCATCAGTTTAATATTTTATTGGATAATTTGAATAATTTGCTTGTTGAATGGCAGCTTTGAAAAATAAAAACAAATCAAAATTTATAAAGTTTTTTCTAAAATTTCCCTTGTTTTGCAGAGAAAAGGGCGCTAATTATTTCTTCATTATCAAAAAGTTTCGCAAAAACATTTACCCGATATTTATACTTATTTATAAGTATCATTGAAAGAATATTATTGAGGAACTAGACCGTTTCAAAATAGACCTATTTTTATTGCAGATCATAAGTTCAAGACGTGTTTTATTCGAAAGGATTCAGTGCAAAATAATTTTAAATTCTGTTTAGGGAATTAAGTGCTCTTAAATGACTACAAAAAATGCATGCGTCTGTGGACAAGTCAGAAAAATATTCCAATGTGGAGATTTTGAAAAATTTCTTAGGAAATTGTGGGGAAGCTAAGAACAAATCTCAGTTTTGATGTTTGATTTTGCAGGACAACCTACGCCATATATTATGAGTCATATCAGTAAAATAAGCTTTTTCAAAAATCACGGTTTTTAAAGAACTGCAACCCTTAAAAATATACCTATTTTTGTCACAAATATCGATCTGATCGCAAGTCAATGATCGTAAGAACTTATGTGCTCTTAAATTAGTTGAGTGTGGCATAGTATAAGGAAAATCTCCTATTTGGGGAATTTGAAAAATTTCTTGGGGAATTATGGGGATCTCAGGAACACATCACATGTGATTACTTCATCACATTAATGTCATTATTTTAAAAAACAAATATGTTATAAAGGGTGTCCCGAAATGAACTCAAGATATTCCGAAATTCAACGCAACATATGGATACTCCCACGATAACGTATTCAAATCTTGCGTTAACTTTGGGAAAATCCTTCAATTTTAGAACATCCTTTAGCGAAGAGCTACTTGGCAACACTGATCAAAATGTTGCCATTAAAAGTCTTAAGAGTTCTTTGGGAACAGCTGTTCCCAATAATAAAATTTGACAATTTATCACATCACATTCAGCCAATTCAATGCAAAATGTTTATGTAAAGGTTCCATAAGAACTTGAAATGATCTCTGCTTTTGTGTTATTTTTAAAATCTCTTCTTCCACAATCAAAAGCAAAACCCACAGTTCCTTTCTTATTTTTTGTGTCAATTCTCAAAAATAACTTTTTTATTTGATAAACTTAAACTGCTGAAGAGTTTTTGACAAATTTATGTCATGCTGCGTAAATCTTTCAACGACTGACTGGCTGGTTAACTGCTGATTCAAATTATGGTTTATGAATATGGGGGAAGATACCAAGTTTGTTTGAACAAATGCATGACATAAACTGGAAATAAATCAAACATTCATTAATTATTGTTTAAATAAAACGAGAAGTGAAATGAAAAGAACGAAAAGAACAAACAAAATTGTAAGTTTTGTTTAATCTAAAGGGTCAATATACTTTCGAAATTAATATATTTGAAATAAAAAATACAATTTTAAAAAAGTTTTAAATAGGATTAAAAGTTTTACGCTGCAAATGTTTTGAAAATATTTTTGTTTGTATGGCAGGAGTTTTAAAAAAGCATCTGCGTTTTATTTTGCTTATGACAATATAAAACATCCAGGAGGCAGGTTTTTATCAGGACAATAGATTTGAAAATATCACAACGAAACGACCTAAATTTTTGAGGTTGTCCAAACGCAATAAACTTCCATATGATACCAAAAGTTTCTATTCAATTTTCGTTATCATAAACTCTCACATTTATGAGAGTGTAGAAAGCATTAAAAGGTTAAGCATTAAAAAAACTATTGACTGAATTTAGTTCAAAACGCCTCTGGCACTTTAAGAAAAGTGTATTTTTTAAGCATTTCAGAAGAGAAAACAGTGTGTGACATGTTGAAACACTTTCTCTTCCTTTTAGCAATTTTTGTTATTGTATTCGTAAAGAATCTTTTAAAGATACACGAGCATGTCATCGTTCTTGCTGCAACTTGCAACTCATGTAGGCGCTCAATCAATAAACCATTTTTGCTGTTCTTTTATGAATTCCATAAAAAGATAAGAAAGAACAAAACGTCATTTGTGTCTTAAGTGGCCCTTCGTTGAGTGACCTGCTTTTCGAAGTGCCTGTTGTCTTGTTTAGGATGAATATTGGCTTTGGTTCAATAAACAATCAATTTGTTTTCTTCCATTTGGCTTATTTTAAATTTTCTCTTAAGTGACTAAATCTTAATTGTGTGAAATTATTTTTTAATCTAAATTTTTTTTAGGAAAATGAAACGAAGCACTTTAAATAGTTTTATAAAGGAGTTCTCTTTTAGAACTCTAAAGTAGTATTTTTTTATAAGTATGGTTACGATGTAGTAGAATCAAGTTAAAGTATACTTTATATGTAAAACTCTGCTTTAACTTTAAAATCAGCTGTTTTTAGCAGCTGTTTTCTTTTTGCTGAATTACACTCATAAATATTTTTATAGTGCAAACATTTGGAGTTCTTGCGGACTCATATGCTGCTCCCATTGCCACGCCCTTTATTTTGTTTTAGTATTTAAATCCCTGCTTTGAATCGGACAGAACAGTACTCTGAAAGTTTCGGACGCATGAGATTTTTATAAGAAGACCTTAAAAACATTCGACCATTTACGTGAGACCCTGATAGAGGAAAGACAACCCCTCAGTCAATTAAATCCCAGAACAAATATTCGTGTGAATGCAAGATAGCACCAGTTTAGTTGCTTTATAGAAGAAACGCAGACCAAAATTGGCATCCCCGTTATCATAGTACAGCTGTTCATGAGAAGGTTCGCGCAACGTTAAAGTGGGTCGGGTTGAGTATCGTTAAGGCTACAAATACCACCACGCAGTCAATCGGCAATTAGGGCAGGGAGAGAGAGAGTAGGCCATTTTTAAATGTAAGAGTTCGACTAACAATTACTTAGTAAGCAGCGGTTTCATCTTGCATGGGAGGCAGCACATTATAGATTAATTGGAAGGGAGTAATAGTCTGCTGAACGAGGCCAGACCGTTACAGACATTAAAAGCCATTGAGAGCAACGAAGATCAAATTAAAAAATTGGCCCAGTATGTCCCACAAGACAAGGATGAAACAGGGATGTTGTCATTAAAAAACAAAAAAAAAAAGGCTCTGGAAGTTGCTTTTGGTTGAAATAATTAAAACTAAAACTACGAAGTGTAAGATGCCGAGTTCGACACTGCACTCAGTTAAGAATATGGTTTTCTCTAATCGGCATTAGTGCCGTTGTGTTAATTGTTGTTGTCCTGTTTCAATGACGAAGAAATAAGACTGCGGGCTGAGCATTTTCCACAGCCCTTAAACACTTTCACGGCACCCTCCTCCTTCGTCAAAAATTCACTAGCGAAGGAGAAATTAAAAATACCTAAAAAAAATAACTTAACTGTCCTCTCAACATAATTTTTTCACGAACTGTCTACTTATTGCAACACTTGTTTGACAAACTGTACAGCAACAGCTGTTGTTTGTGTGACAAACCCAGACATTCGCGTTCTAAAACAATAATTCTGCAGATGATTATTTTAAAATAGTGAAACTACTAACAAAAACTAAAATAGTTGGCGTTTTATTCAAGAATAAAATACTGAAATGGGAATAAATATTAAAGTCCTAATTCATAAAGAAAAGTTAAAAAAACTTGAAAAATACTTTAATAAAAGTTTACTATGAAAACTAAAGCACACAACAACAACAAATTGTTTCTTATACATGCGACAGTAAATATTTTTGCTTTTGCGAAAAAAATCAATATAATTAAAATTAAAATCGAAAAGTTAGAAAATAATTCCCAGATGTATAATCATCGGTTCATGTTTTTAGCCCAGTCAGCTGCTTTGGACGCTTAATTAAGCAATTGCTTTAGACCTAAAAACTAATTAAAAATGTGTGTTTTCAGATGATTTTAACAGAACCAGACTTAAATAATTAGTTTTAACGTCAAGACGGTAAATTCACGTGAGTGCAAAAGTACAATTTCTAATGGAACTTTCATATTTTTATTTACCACACTCTTTTTTTTATTAGGTTTTGTTGGAAATTACAACAACTGTAACAATAACAAATCTCAAAAAAATTTAGTAGACGGTTGTTATTTAAAAAGTTTTACTACTTGATTTTATTTCAAAATATCTATTCATGTGGGTGTAGTTGTTTGTTGTTGCCCTGCAAGCATGTGTGTGTGTGTGTGTTTAACTCATATATCCTTAAGTGTAAACGTTTACTGTCTTGTTTAATAAATATAGAACTGCTGTTGTATTCATAATTATCTTTATCTGGTCGTACAATAATTTCAAATGGTGCTTTAGGAAATTACAACAAAACAGTATAAAAAGTTTTGCAAGTGGCTCAGTTGAATTTATTATGAAAAAGGGAACGAGAACTGCATTAAACCGATAGTAACACACTTTTATTAAGTCCTTGTCTTGCTGTTTGGTTAGTTTTCTTCATGTCCAATTTTGCTTTGATTTGGTTATTTTGGTTTACCTGCTTTAGAATCGAATTAGAAAATTATAATTCGTTATATTAGAAGTGATAAACATTTTAAAGTCAAGAAAATAAAACAACGCTGGTCTATTCTTCTGTGTGAGAGCCAAATTCCTAAAATAACGCTCCAACTATATATCATGTCTTGCGAATTACGATATTGTAATATCATATGATATTATATCATATGATAAAACCTAAAATATTTTTAGAAACCGTAGAAGGTTTCTCACTCCATCTGCAGCTAAATTTCCCACTTACAGTTCCACCCCTGGTTCTTCTGCTCGCTTAAAGGGAAATGTCTCTGCAAATTTTGCCTCGTTAAGCATTTAAATTTTTCACTTTATAGTAACTGGCACTATTATGCCGTCCACCACTGTATTAAAGCATTTAAGTGGTTAATAAGGCATTGGGTTTTGTACCAATTGAAATGAAAATACATATAAAAAACTTAATTTATAAAAATTTAATATATAAAAAATTTTTTTATTTGTTACAATTTATTTCCAAGCGCACTTAGTTAAAGTTGTTTCATATTAAAGTTTACTTAATTTCAATATGAATATGAACAACACGTAGTTTATATTCATGTTTTATTTTAAAGTATTTTTTAAAGGCAACTGACTGCTTGTGCTTTTTGTAGAACTCCACCCCACTGTGTCTTCCTGTCATTTCATCTATCACGTATTTTAAAATTATTTTCGTGCTTAAAAGTCACCCCTTTCATTTGTCATTTCATCTTGGCAAAATTCAGCTCCATTTTTTTTCTTTCTTTCTTTTATCAAAAACTCATTTGTTTTTCAATTTTCAAAGTTGTTATTTATAATTTATTTAACTTTAACCTTAATTACATTATAACTCGAAATAAAATTGGCTCGCAGAAGTGGTCGTACCATAATTGTTAAATAACAATCTCAAGCCAAGACATTGGCTAACAAAATAAAAAAAAAAAACAAAAAAAAGGAGGTTAACGGTTGATTTTTGTCAATTTCGTCTTGACTTGCCGCGGCTTTTGGCACACAATTGGTGTCTTTTACCCAGCAAACACTGGGGAATAGTTTTGTATGGAGCAGTGGATTTATGTTAATCAAAAAACAATATATATTTCATATTTATTCCGGGCAAAGAATACAAAAACTAATCGAATTAAGAAGAGTCAAAACAAAATAAGTTTGGCACGAAGAAAATAATCAAATACAGTGACCTAACAAAAGTGACCAACCATCGGTTTGATATCGTTTTTCATAATAAAATTGGTACAAATAGAAACTGTTATTACATTGAAATGGGCCACCTAACAGGTGATAATAAAAAAAAATTTTTTAAATACACCGTAGTACTGACGATATTTCTTTATATTTTACTATTTTTTAATTGTCACAAAAAGAGTATTTTATTATTGAAAAATTATTATTTATTTAATCTTAATTTTTTCAAAACAGAAACAGTGCAAAGTCTGCTGCTTCTACTGATCTTGCTGACATTTTTTGCATGGGAAGTCATCTGCTACATAAATTTCATCCCAAGTTGAGAAAAACTCATTCAATTTTGTTGCTAAATTATTTGAATTTTGATAAATTCAAATAACTTCTATCTATATAAAAGAGGTAAAATGCTAACTTTGCGATATTCTTTCCTCAATGAAGATCAAATTGAACTTAAATTTTCTAAAAATATTTAATATTAAAATAGCAACACTTTTATGTCTGAAATGTTTGCTGGGTAATTTGTGTGTGTGGCTTGTATTTTATTTATATCATTAAAATGCTTTTGTTTTGATCAAAAGGTTTTTGACCTTTTAGTCAACAGTTAGTTGTTGGCTAAATCAATTTACATTTCTGGCGTGTGTGTATGAGATGATGAATAATTTTTATATAAAATTTATACACTCGATCTGATTTTGTGTTAATTTGCACATCTACACTAATTAAATTGATCATAAAGCATTTTATAAAGTGGGCTTTTATTTAAACTATCATTTAAATAAGCCGAAAGATGTTAATAAATAACGTTTGGAGTTGTGATTAAATAACGGATGGCTGCTTTTATTATTCAAGAAGATTTTAATTCAAACATGCCTGTCCTTTTAAAAATAATTTTAAAATGTTATTGGCATACATACACATACACGAGTGCATATGTATGTATTCAGCAGTAACTGCCAAAAAATGTATCAACACTGACAAAACTGACAGGTTGCTGCTTCAATTTATTTGTGTACTTCAAAGAAACTTGTAAACGATTTGAATTTAAATATTAAAATTAAATTGTTTCTCTTCAGCAGTGCCGAAAACTAACATTCATTTTCGTATTGAAGTTCACATATATTTTTAATTAATGTGAACCTGCTATTCAAAGTTATTTAAATCGCTATTAATTTTATACAGACTGACTGTTTGGAGTGAAAAAAGAAATCAAGCGCTCGTACTTAAAAAACAACAGACTGTAAAACCATAAAACTGGTGCAAAAGTTAATGAACTTCCGTTCAAAAATTATCACCGATTTTCAAATAAATTCTGTTGTCTATTTGCCAGTTACATTCAAAACAGAATAATTTTTTAATATCTTCTTAAATCAAATTTTCAAGTCATTAAAGAATCCATTAGAAATCTTTTGTTATAATAAAGTACGAATTAAGTTAATAATAAAGCAACGTGTTCAAAAGGTAACAATAAATTGTTAAGAAAACATAACGGCAAAATTTAATCATCTCCAGCCAAGCAATTCCCATAAAAGGGCAATACACTTTACGAAACCCTTCGATATTTATTACAGACTGTTGGTCTTCCAACTTTAAGTCTGGAAAGAAATATCGGGTGTTTTTTTTAGCTGCATGAAAACTATCAGTGTTGGTCATTATAATTTGACAACTGTGAATGTCAAATTATAACAATAGGTTATAACAATTCTTTCAAATTGTAAAAATTTATTTTTAAAAAAATTATAATAAATTGGGGACTTCCTCCATTTTGTGGTCCACACAATCGACATTCAGTTTTCACACTGAATTTTATTCTTCTCTATTTAACGTCATCGAAAAGGAAAAAAATATCCGTACCGAACACAATATTGCGAGGTTTTGAAGAGGACGCTGAAATGTCGTTCTGTTGTCGTTTTCAACTTGCTGGTCTTTGTGCTTCGATTTAAGGATAATCCGTTAATAAACAGCTCGTAAAAGAATCGAAGCAAAAATACCATCGTCTACGTTGCATTTATTCTTATTGAGGACTCTGAAATGTCGTTGGAAGCAAAAAGACCATCGTCTGACCGGAATTGAGCATTTTTGTCGCAGAATTGTGTTTAGCGATGAAGCCCTTTTCTGGTTGAGTCAGTTACTAAAATTTCCGTGTTTGGAATTAAGAAACGTTAAAATTGACTGGCGATAAAATCGGTCTTTATAATAAGGGAGCGTTATTAAATCACTCTAAATGGATTTTGTTTTTAAAAATTTGTTGACATTTTCGTTTATCGTACAGTTTAACGCCTTTGGCTTACTTTAAATGGATTAAGTCATCGGCTTCTGCCGAGCTTTTCCGTAAATATTGAAGTAGAGCTTTGAGAGTATCACGCTTATAACGAAGATTTACTGATTTCAAATATTAATTGACCAGCAACAATGCTGATGTAAATTATGCTGATGATTTTTATTTAAAGGTTCATTGAACTTTGGAAACTTATTGTTTTGCTTACTTTCACAATAATAACAAAAAAAATATTCCAGCAGCTGACCTTTCGGACGGTAAAAAAAGCGAAATAGGAGGAATAAGCAAAACACAAAAATAAAAAAAATTTATTTTCATAAGCATCTGGTGTATTGCGTCAAGATATTTTTTCTCTCTTAAAGATTTGAAGGCTTTTACTAAAGAATAAAATTAAAAAAAAAAATTAGTAACTTAACACACGCGTTAACTGAGGAAGTAGTAAACAGCAGGTAAAGTTTTGAATGACGCCCGTTTAACACAAATCCAACAAAGAAAAATTCTGCTATGATCGATGTCTTCAGTGGGATTTCATAAGTTGTTGCAGTGCAGATTGAGAGAGATCGTTGCTCGATTTCCCTTGACCTTGTGTAAATGTTAGCCCAACAATTCCATTCTGTTTGTTGCCCACATTATGTAACACCCTTTAAAACATTTCTTTTTGCAATAATAACTATCGATTCAATTGATTGGATTTGGCACAACACCGCTGGCTCTCTAATAAAATATCAATAAGTCGCAATAAATCATAATGAATGTTAAAATAATGAAAATGAATATTAAATATTAAAAAGCCGCCGTGATGGGTTTGTGTCTTTTTTTTTTGCGAGAAAGTGTCAACAGCCCCATGAAAACTTTATTGATATCAATGATTCTTTTGTACTCATTCTCGATCAATAAGAAACGATCTTTTGCAAATTGATTTTTGTCATTAATTCTTAAATAAAATATTCAATTTTTTTTGGCAGATTTGCAGTTATTAAAAGAATCATAATAAAAAGCTCTTGAATGTGTGAGAAAAGAAAACAATGGGGACAAACTTCTTCACCATGTATTCAAATAAGACCCAAACAGTTGCCAAAAAATATTTGCATGCATAATTTTAAACGACAGGGCTTTCTTTCAACTGTGTTTTGAAAATGAAATTTGAAAAGGAACTATTCAATATTTTACATGAACAGAGAAGCGAATGTGTTTGTTAATTTGGGAATTGGTTTCTAAAAAGTTTCATATCAAAAACTCAAGATTTATTGTATTGAATTTTCTTTTATATTTACAAGTTTTCCCACCGAACTAAATATTATTAAAGACAAATGGAAAAAGTATTATGGAATAAGAAAATCACATGACATGAGCACCAAATAAATAAAGAAAAAAACAATTACAAACATTTAAAAGATTATTCAAACATAAGGAAAAATCTCTCAGAAATTCCTAAATAGTTAAATCAGCCAACCAACCAACCAACCAGTCAGTCATTCATTCATTCGTCATTATGTTTGCATTAAATGAAACTGTCAAACAAACTTCACATGTCTGTCATTTAGCTAAAAGTCAATAGACATGTAAACAATGACAACATAATGTTTGAAATAAATTATCCCTTCTTTTCTGGCTTAACTCTCTGGCTCTGGCTCTGGTCTCAGTCTCCTGCTCTCTTCCCTTGTTGACCTAAAGAGTCGCTGAACAGAACGTCAAATGAAAAACTCTTGTCTGCCTATTTTGTTTTTGCCTTTTTCATTCAACAACATCTTAAATAAGTTTTTGTTGTTGTCGTTAGTTTCTAAACAATTTTGACAAGTCAATGACAATTCGTAGAAGACGAACTCATACTTATTTGCCTACAAATAAATGAAAATGGGTCATTAAGCATTTCTCTATGATCATTTAGAAATTAAATGTCACCCGGATTTTTCTTTATGTGCAAACAAATTTAATTTCTCATTGAAATTATTTTGAAGTAAATAATGACACACATTTTGGTTTAGTTTTGGCAGTGAATAGTTTTCCAGTCAACTTTAGGAAACAGAGATAAATACTTATGCAAAACATTATGTTAAAATTCTTTTGGTTTAGAGAAAAAGAAAGTTTTTGTTTGTTTTAGTGCAGAAAAAACTTGTTGTTATTTTGTGTTGTTGTTGTTTTGTCACCTCGTTTAATTGGAAATATTTTCCTGTAACAGTTTTGACAGAGAACTTCAACATGAAAACTTTTCTGTTTTTTATTTATCACACACAAGTTGCATTATCTTGCAATTGTTATTAATCATACACAAATGTTGGATGCAACGAAAAAAAGGCGAAACGTTTGAGTAATCGTGTGTTATCAGTTTGATAAAAGAAAGACTAATTTTTAATCAATAAAAGCAAATAATTTGTTTATAATAAAATTAGTACAAATGGAAACTTTTAAGCCATTTAACAAGTGGTAATAAATAAACAAACGATATTGATGAAGAAAGTGTAGTGGTTTTCGAAAACAGCTGTTCCTCTCTGCTTTGAAGTTGAATATTTAAATTTCACGTTATACCTTGAAATATTTATCATTTCTTTGTGAATTTTAAATTCTTTTCGAAGCCTATAAAATTCTTGAACGACAGTTTCCTTGTAAAATCTACAAAAACAGGCTTTTGTTGTTGTGGTCCATTGTTTTTGGCGACCCTAATTCTGAAAATATTTGCTATTAATCCATTGAATTACGGATAAATACAAATCTGCCGCAGAGGATCAACTCATCAAATCGACAATAACAAGAGAGGGGTGATTTATTTTTCTTGCACAAAATAAATAAATAAAAAAAAAAACTGAGGCAGAACTCGCCGCCGCTATTCATCCAAGCATATGTGGGCGTATTTGAACAACACGGAAAAATAAATATTTAAACCAGAAATTGTATGGAACGTGTACAGCAACAAACAACATCCATCCCTCCTTCCCCTGCAGCCACAGCCAAGGCACAAGTGTTACTTTGAAGAGGTGCAATATCCCCTGGTAAAAACTGTTGTCTGCTGGCTTTCTAGAGGGGGAGAGAATTTTATTAATGTGTGTGTGTGTGTGTGTGTGTGTCCAGCACATACAATCAAGAGTTAGGGGAATACCAAGTTTATTAGCTTTGGCTGGTTCAAATTAAGAAACATGTGTATGGAAGACAAGAACAACAACAACAACAAAAATAAAATATATAACAAACGCAAAGTTGATGGCATTAATGAAAAGGTCAGAAAAATATTTTGCAAAAATACAATTATTTGGGGTGGTGCTGCTACAGCGTGTGGGGGAGCCGGAGTATAATGATGTTTTTAACACATCAACACTAATTTCTTGGCAAATAGACGTTTTTGCAAAACAGAAAAGGAACAAAAAAAAACAATTTTCCACCCCAAATTTTACCAATTCCTAAAATTCCAACTCACAGTGGATTTTTATGCTATAAAATTTGATTTTTGTTTTTATTTCCATTTACCAGAGATTTTTGGCGGGATTAATGGAATTTGATAAACCTTTAAGACCATTAAATTTACTACAGGCGATGAGCTGACCTGACCCTCAGACACAAACGAAGGAAATAAAAGCCGAAAATCATCTCTAACGTTTGACAAATTGCTGTCATCTGTTCGTAAAATTAATAGAATTAGTTGGTAATTTTCAATTAGAGCAAATTGTTGGCAGAAACAAATAAAATCTGTTGCATTTCGACTATAAAAGTTCTTTTTTTATTTTTTTAATGACCCAGCCAGTGACTGTGCAACGTTCTGTGATCAATTCAAGTGCATTTTTCCTACACTCACTCAGTCATTCAGCCAGTCGTTCATTCATTCACACTTCGAGTTTTAATCTGTTTGAATTTGCTTTGAAATCCCATCTTTCTTTCTGCCTGTCTGCCGTTTGTTGTTATCCACGATGTATTTTTGCCCATATGCTGGAATAAATTTTTGTTTTTCTCTCTTCTCGGACAATTATTAACACTCCCTGTTAATGTTGGTTTTAGTGTGTTTCTATACAAAAATAATAAATCGTTTTACCCCTGGTATTTGTTAAATGCTAAAATTCTGCATAAATAAAATTTCATTGAGTCACGGGCTTCAATTTAAATTCAAAATGTACTTCATTTCAGTTGTTTTATTTTTGTTTTTAATTTTTTTTAGAAAAACAAAGTGCGTGAAATTATTGAATGGCAAATTTGAAAAGTTCTTTGTGAATATCAGGAATTCAGCGGGGGTTAAAAATGTTATATATAGACGAGCACTCGTCGTATATATAAAACAAATTAAAGGAAATAAAAACAAAAGCGAGTTAATTGAGTTTAGCGAAGTATTTCTAGTGTTTCAACAGTTGAAACTATTCGCATAACCCCACACTTCTTCTCTTTTTTAAGTAGAAATAATTATAAAAACAATTATGGATTTTAAGGGCAAAGCATTTAGTAAATAAATATTATATTTTGCGTTTAAGAAATATTTTAAAGGAATTTTGAAGTAAAAAGTTGTGATTTGAAAATTTGCTTTCGAAAAAGTTTCAAAAATTTGCAAAACATTAAAATAAATAGTACAAAAGCTTTAAAAATGAACTTTGAGTAGCATTTCAAGTTGAAAACTTTAAATTTTTAAAAGATTTTTCAAAAAAGTTTTTGAAAAAATTAAATCTCTTAAAAATATATCAGGGGCCAATAAAAATACAAATTTCGATCGATATCGAATGCCGCAACTCGATCCCTATAATTTTACTGATCTTTATTTTTTATAACACTGAATTGACAGACTGTACAACAGCTTCTTTTGTTTGTAAAAATATCTAAAAAATTAAAAAAATATATAATTATTTTATATATTGCAGAAATTTGCGGTGAATTCTTTTATCAGCTGTTTTCGATATTTAACTTGGCACCATTCAAATTTACCAAAGACCAACACAGTGCTGCATTTAATAGAACCAATTCATAAATCGTTTCAAATTGATTTAAAAAAATTTATTTGTGTGGCTTTAGCGGTTGCTTTTAATATTAAAACCAACATTTAACAAAACCATGCCAGTGTGAACCCACTATTAAATGAAAAGTGCAGTATTTTAGAATACTTTTTATAATCATCAGTACTAATTTTATTCTTATGAAAACAGATTTTAAATTTTATTTCCTTTTTAAGATTCTTTTTTTACGAAGTCCCTTAAAACCCTTAGACCCTTTTCTCAAACTTCATTTGACTTTAAACCAAAAAAACATATTCCGCACCAGGCCATATAATTCATTTGCTCTCATCCTTAATTTTATAAAAATTGTAAAATATCAAACTTATCGCACACTTACCGGCTTGTGATAATAATGGCAACATTATAAATGCCAGCAAAATTGGCAAATATATATCGAGTCCCATGGGACTCGAACGTTTTCTTGTCATGTTGATGCTGGAACCTGCAACGGAAAAAAGAAGTGGAAACCAAAATTAGCAAATTAGTGAGAGTATAAAAATAAGGAAGGATGTTATTAAAAAGCAATAAAAAATGGTTTTCATACGTTTTATTTTTATTTTATTTTATTTATTTTATTTTTTTTATTTTTTTTTGCAAAAAAGGGCACGTGCCCAAGGAATACAATAAAAGGACACGTGTCTTATATTAAAGTTGTTAAGGAGTAGTATTTGAATGTGTTTTTGTTCTCTTTTTTATTCGCCAAAATTATTTCTTTTCGATTTGAATGAAGTTGTCATTGCCAACAACAAAAACACAACACACGAGTTATTTGTCATTTTGACAGGTTAGTTTATTTGCCGTTTTCGTGATAAACGTTTTGCGTAGATTAATTTATTGTGTTAATGGGACATGTTAAAGGACAATCACACATTATTATTCTTTGCGAATTTATTGTATTCATGCCTCCAATTTTTTTTCGTTGCTTTTAATGTCAGCTTAACTTTAATTAATAGAAATCTTATTAAGTTCAAAGCGTTCAGGTGTCCACAATAACATGAAATATATTTTTTGAATTGAATGTTTAATCAAGAGTTTTTAAGCTTTCGACTGTATTTGTTGTAGCACGTTCTCAAGTTTAATGTATAGAAGAGACTACCGTAATTTGTTTATGGTCCTTCGAAGTGGAGCTGCGGGCAACTGACGCTTAAGGTGTTGCAGAGCTATTTTGCAATATAATAGCAACTTGTCATTAGCCGGCAACTATTGTGAATTAATAAAGAAGAATAATGTAAAACAATCAGTTTAATAATAAGAAGAAAACAGTTTTATCATATTCAAACTTTCAAATGATCTGCTCTCCAGGAACTTCATATACCGACATTCCTTTTTGTTAAGAATCGTCAGCTTGAGCTGGATTCTTAGTTTTATTTCGCACAAAATATTTTACATCATATTCTGCTTTTATTTCAATAAGAGAGAGAGCGCGGGAGAGAAAGACGATAAACGACAACTCGGTGTTTTGTACACGGTTTTAGTGCTTTTTCCTTTATTAATAAAAAAAACTTTATATATATTTTTGATGCTTTTCATGGGCACTAAACCGGAAATTCAGAATGGGACAGAGATAGAGGTAGAGAGATAGAGAGAGAGAGAGCGAGAGACAGAGAGTGACGAAAAACTTCATTAACAGCGTTCACAAGTTAGTGCTTCTCAAATGGTGTTTTTCATATTGATAGTGGCATTAAGCCCAAAATTCAGAATGAGAAAGAGAGAGAGAGACGGTAAACTTTATGAACAGCGTCGACAACACGGTTTTAGTGCTTTTTCATTTAATATATAGAAAATTCTTTTAAATTGTTTATTGTTGGTGCTTTTCGTGTTGAAGCCCAAAAATGGAAAGAAATTTAAATAGAAAATATATCATCAGTAGATTTATATAAATGAGAGTATGCGAGGCCAATTAAAATCATCAGATTAATTTTAAAATCTCACTGGAACCTATATCGGACCAGGGGTTTTTTTCTTTTTTCAGTATTCTCGAACATATTTTTAGAGTTTCAATCGTTTAGTTTCTTTGAGAGAGTCAGAAAAGTTAAAATTTTTTCGCGTGCTTAATCCTGCCAAATAAAATTTATTAAATAGTGTTCACCTAAATTTTTATAAAAAGGGGTTGAGTGCTTAAGAGCACTTAAAATTGGTGATTGTAATCCTGATTCCGAAAAATGTTTACAAGTGATTCAATTCTGTTAAAAAAAATCGCGAAGATGTGAATGACGACGTTCGTCCTCAGGACCACCGGTATATCAACAACCGGTGCTGGCAAAAGTATTTTGTGTCTTAGGGGAACCACTTTAAAGACCTTCAAATAGAAATTAATAAACATTTTTTTCAAGAAAATTTAAAATTGACCTTATCTGTGAACAGACCTCGCATATAAATTATTATTGATAAAATTAAATGCGTTGAGTTCAATGGGAGATTTTTTTCTTAATTTACCTGCCTCTTTTATGAAGTCCTGTCTGTTTTCCGATGTCTTAAATCATTCAAAACAAAAACAATATTTTAGAATTCGCTTTTATTTTAAATGTAATTTTGCGGGAGACCGTTCGATGTCTGGCGACATCGTGTGGCAGTTAGTAAAAAAAAGAAAGTTTATCTGAAACATGTGGATGAAACCGGCATTAGAGTCGAAAGTTTAATATTTTACGGCTCGTAATCGAATATAATTTTCAATTGATTTAAATATAGAAACGAATTACGAATGCCAACGATTTTTAAATAACAGAACTAAATTTCTATTGATGTCACTCCAATAACTTTGTACTCTTTAGTATGTGAGTTATTAACTGTTCACCTGCATTTCTATTGCCTGTTTATTAAATATCACAACTTGCAACCTAATTTTGTCCAATGAAATTATTATGAAACTATTTTATAATTTGCTTCACCACAGACAGACCCATTTATTTTTGTACCATATCTTCATCCCATTATTGCTGTCTTAAGTGGGCCAATTTAATTGCATTTACGAGTACATTCGAAGAGAAGAAAAATATTTTTATTTTCTTTTATATATAATTTTCATATCGCATATAGATAATGGAAATCTCTGTGACCTAACCTCAACACCAACATTTCTTTATCTTTTCTCTACCATCTCGACAACAAGATTAATTCAATCACCGTCAGTCAGTCAACATTGAAAACTTGATTTTATAGAGAAGAACTCTTGATCATATTTGCGCTGGCATATTGTTTTTATTTGTTGAAAACTTAAGCACAAAATGCGTTAATTTGATGTTTGTGGCTAAAAGAAAATGGGATTTTGTTTTCCAATTTATTCGTAATGCGTTTTTTTTCTTCTTTCTGCTGCTTTTTCATTTCGTGTGGTACAGAGTTAGATATTTTATGGAACGATTAGCGGTTCAAAAGCTTCATGTAGGAAAATATTTATAGGCAATTTTCTTTTCTATCTGTTATTTCAAAT
This sequence comes from Linnaemya vulpina, assembly GCA_963675445.1. Taxonomy (NCBI): domain Eukaryota; kingdom Metazoa; phylum Arthropoda; class Insecta; order Diptera; family Tachinidae; genus Linnaemya; species Linnaemya vulpina. The sequence goes on along the minus strand of OY776277.1, from coordinate 28,517,192 downwards.
TCTTATAACAACAAAATCCAATTGCATGAGTGCAATAGGAAATTCATATTTATTGTTGTTATCATATCAGTGAAATTCTGAGGAGCAAAAGTCCAGGACTCAGGGGAGATTAAGCTAAGAAAAACGGGCAACCAATTCAGGAGCTTGATTCTTAAGTAGTAATATTGTAGAAAATGCTGTATAAATATTTGATGGCCCTACGGTTCTTGGGGGAAGCCGAATACCGTCTTTAATTTTGCAGGGTCTTATGGACCATATAAAACACTAAAAACTTTAAAGGCCGTATTCGCGAAAATTATTTTTTGTTTACAAAACAATTCTTCTATACGAAATTTGTCTTATAAGCAGCTTATAAGCATACAATATTTTTCTTGCATACGGCCTTAAAACTTTTATCACATCTATTATTAAGAGTGTTTCGCAAATTTTGTTTCGACTAATTTATGATCTTCTAAGGATCCTCAGAGCCAATTGTCGCTGGGATAATGCTTAAGTTATCTTTTGGAATCCAGTTTTAAGTCTCCAAGTACTTAAGTAAGCGCATTTTGATGATCAATTATATATTTCAAATTTTTTTGCAAAAATTTCAACAACTATTTTATAACTAACAGGCAACTTTAACTTCAATTAATAGATTTTCTTTTATGAAAGCAAAAGGTTTATTCAATTTAAGTGATGGAAAAGATATTTAAATAATAGTCGATTTGATAGACCGCTCTGAAAAAAAAACCGAATGATTTGCCGTACAAAAGCTGAGGACAGGAGAGCATGACACCATAGAGAAATAAACGGGAGATACGCTTTTCATTCATGATTCATCAGATAACAGCTCTATTAGTTAATTATTAATAATAAATTTTTCAATGTTACAATATTCGAACATAGAAAACTTGGGTAAATAAAAAGAATTTTTGGTAATTCGAGCAACAGGCTATTTAAAAATCTGTTATATATAATAATTTAACATAAATAAGGCATGTTCAAAAATTCGAAGTTATGTTCGAATTTTCGAACATAGACAGAAAACAAAAAATTTTTACTTTTGAATTTGATTTCAATTATAAAACAATTTAGTTTCGAAGCATAACCTTCTTTTGACTTTAAAACTAAAAATTGTTGACTGATATTTTTACACGACTATCAAATCTTAAACGCTACACCAAAAGCACATAAAATACAAGCTGGTAAAAAAAATAAATTTAACAAATTGAAATGTCTGCTATGAAAGCTGAAACATAAACTATCACTAACCATTTCTCGAATAATAAATCATAAAATAATTTTAGATAAAGTAGAATCGTTTTCATGTCAAAAAGATTCTTCGTTTTCTTTCATACAATATTTCATGTTCTCTTCTACATTTTTTTTTTCATATATTTTCATCAGTACATTAGCTTTCAGTCTAGTTCCTTTTTAAAAAAGGATATTTTTTTCTAGAAACATAAAGTAAAATATATTGCAATTTAATAAAGTCTCTGGGGATGCAACACGTGAACGTAGTAAATGAAGTTTTATTGAGATAAAGTTGTGAAAAAGAGGGTGGTTGTCAACTAACAAGAAGCAAATGTTGTTCAAGTATAAAATTGCACTCCACAGTTTTGATAATATAAATTAACTTGAAGATTTATGCAACACGAGTATTAAATATCAAAAATTAGTTTCCTTTAAATAAAAATGGAGCGGCCATTAAAAAGCTTTTTTAAAGCTTTTGCATGCAAAAAAAAACATGTAAAAATATTAACAGTTTCAAAACATGATTTTTATTAAACAAATTTTGTAACTAAATTATTCTATGGCCGTTTTTATTTTCTTCCCATACGAATAATTTTGAAATGAACATTTTTGCAAGTGCAACAACACATGCCGCACACACGCACACATTCACACGCATGTAGACAAGAAAACAAACAGAAAGAAAATGTAGAAAAAATGCAAATATTTGGTTTGAGATCTCGTCAATATCCAGTCAGTCAGACATGGTGGTCCATTGAATATTAAAATACTTGTCGAACAAAAACCAAACACACATACACACGGACAACACAAAGTACTTGCACATGCATGTCTTCTGTGCAAGACGACAATAATAAAGAATATAAAAATAGGACTACAACTGTTCTACTTAAAAAGGCAATTCTTGTCAAAATGTTGCTGACTTTTCTGTAGTTTTTCAAACAAATCGAAGAAGTAAAAACATGACAACACGCATGAGCATTAACAACAACAAAAATTGCTATTCAAACAACAAATTTCTGTAATTTCTTTCTTTCCTTCGTTAAAATATCACCGATGAGAAATTGCCAATAGTTTTTTACAGTGCGCGATATGTTGGGCTTATGACGACTCAATGGGAACACTACAGCACAACTTTAAAAAAAAAAAAAAAAAAAAAAAATTAAATAATAATAGAACAAAAAATATTATATTAACAGGCGCTGTAAATTGTAAAAAAGTTAAATTGATTTGTCTTCTTGGTTAACCTTAAATATGGTTGCCGAGGGTTTTTTGTGACCTTATGGCAGACTTGATTTGTAAAAAGAATAATTTCAAACACACATTAAAATCTGATATAAATGAGACATATTTACAAAACTGGGCGGCACCATGCCCCGCTCAAAAGACTTTTTTATACTTGAAATATGGCACACAGGAAATATAGAAAAGAAAAGTAGGCGTTACCACGCCCATGAAAAGAATTATTACTCTTGTTTGGGATTTTACGTCCACAAAAAATATATTTTTAATAGATCGACGACATACTCATCGTTTTGCCTTCTATCTATCGGAAGTTGTTGAGTTTAAAAGTCAATAAGCGCCAAACACGATGGGGTATACATTTTGCTGTGTCGGTTATGCATAAGACCGAAACATTAAAAAAAAAAATTAAAAGAAATATGTAAGATATTTAAGTACTTATTGTATTGCTCGCGGAAGATGATGTTTTTTGCAACCCTGGTCCTCGCAAGATAACCATCGATAACTACGACTTGACAGCTGAGACTGATGAACTAGAATGATCTGGTGAGCAGACATTTGGTTCCTTAAGGAACGCACCATGTGACTCGCAACCGCTACAGACTTATGCTGGAAGTAACTTTTTTTTAATGAAAAATAAAAAATAAAATCTTTATTCCAAGAATTTATCTGCTTTGTATTATCATTCTAAGTTATCATCGAATTAAAAAAACACCCGATATTTGCAAAGTTTTTTTAAAATATTCCTTAAAAATTTTCTACTGCGGAAAAAATTAAATGTTGATTAAAACTCCAATACTTGAGACCAACTACAACATCTGGAACTGTCAGACTAAAAACTGGTGAAAGTTTTTTTCGAAGCAATTCGGCAGTTTGCGTGAAACACCAACGATTTTGCATATCACCAACCTCAGAAAATACCGTTTTCTCATTTCAATTTTTAAGAAATATATGATCTTAAATTCTTATTTTAATAATAATCAATGAAATTAATTAAAAATAAAGTTAAATTTAATTTAATTAAACTAATTAAAAATAAGGTAGAATAAAATACCCAAAATTAAATGAAAAATATGTTCTTAAATTTTTATTAAAATTTTTAATTAATGCGAATAGCAACAACATGAAGTTCTAAAAAATTTAATTAAGCAATTTTGCTTGGATTATAAAACATCGAAGGGAATATCTAAACAAATTTTGCTATTGTAGAGAACTTCGAAAAGCACAACAGCTGAAGTTTCTTAAACAAAAATTTATATCTAAATAAATTTATAAAAAAATTGATTATAGAAACAGAAGTCAAGTGCAGCAACCGAATATTGATTGCACACACACACACACCCAGACCCACATTGCTGCGCTTTGAGCCTATTTAATATGAACAAAAAACTCATAAGAAACAGCAACAAATGGCACGTACACTTGCACATTTTCCTTGCATTGTCTTTACGTTTTTTCCACCAGTTAAATGGAAATTCTTTAAACAAAAAAAGAGAAAAAAATCACTCCGTTCAATCATTATTATGGCTACAGATTCTTCTTCCTTTAAAAGTCAGCCGAACGAACTTCCAGCCAACTACCACATCGTACGAGAACACAAGAAGAAGGAATGAAAAAAATCCGGCACGAAAAGACTATTTTGGTTTGACTTTCTTTTGCGAAAAGCATTTGTTTTCAGCTCAAATTTGGCTGAACTTTTCTATTTATTTATATTATTTTTCGGCGAAAATATTCAGCCATCTCAGTTTTGGTCATGTGCTTTAGGAAAGTTTCTGCTTAAAACCCCGTAATCAAAATGTGCTTGTGTGTGTGTCTATTATTAATGCATTTCTAATTCTTTTGTTTTCATATTTATGGGAAACAAAAAGGAAAATGCTTGCCAGCTTTTTATCATGTTTCAATGTCTTACTTTCATTTTATTGAAAAAAAAAATAAGAAAAAATTAAAATAAATAAAGAAAACGACATTTTTCGTTTGGGCCTGTTGCTAACTAACGAAGAAGAGCATTTAAAAAGCGCGTGTTCTTTTAAACCAAAATCTCACAGCATTTTTTTTTTAATGTGGCTCATTGTAAAATTATGCTTTTATTTGTTGCTTGGCAAAACAAGCAAAAATAGCAACAACTTTTCTTTATATTTTTAAATTTTTTTTCTACTGGAATACGAATGAGATGATTTCATGTTTTCTGTTCATTTTGAATTTAATGAGTTTGAAAAAAATTTGTTTCCTTCTTGAATGTCTATTATTTTTTTTGGCTTCTTTTTTCAAAAGTCATACTCACGCGCTGTTTAACCAAATTGGTTGTGAATTTTGAAGATGAAAAATTTAATTTTAATTGGCATTTTGAAGCCAATTCAAGTGAGTCTGTTCAAAATGTAGAGGGATTGATTCTGAATATAAAGAAAGTTTTTCTGTTCTTGGCGGAACAATAACAAACAATAATATTGTCAATGATATTTGACTTCAAGTCATGTCGTAATTTACCAACAACCACCCGAATGTTGAAAAGAGAAAAAAAAATTAAAATGAAAATTTCACTTGAAAAACTCTTAAAAATAATTGCTTTCACTACAACAGCTTTTGTTTGTTATTGCAAAGGACTTTGGCGATATAATTAAAAATAAATTGAACTGAGAATGTTGCAGCTGCTATTATTTTGGTGGAAGTGGAAAAACCAGGAATTAAATAATATATTTTTGAATTAAAAATAATTATAATAATAATTCGAAAATAAAACTTAATACTGAAATAATTGCAAATTAGAGTATAATAATTATTTATAAATTTTTATTGCAGATGTCTTAATTGTTGTGGTTTCTAGAAAAAGAACAATTTTCTTCTATGACTTCCAGTTCCCTTAACTTGAAAGTCTATCGTTTTGAAGTTATTGTTCTATACAAAATTCTTCTTTCTGAAAAAATACAATTTTGCTATTGAGCTATTTGATTATTAAAACTTACAGTACGTAAATAAATCTTTTTCTCAATAAGGGAACGCAAATGATATGATTAAAATTACACACAATTTTGAATAGTTAAAATATAAAATATAAGAAAAAGTTAAAAAGTACTTAGATTCTGGTCTTGATTTTCCAGTATAAAGTTTTTCTCCTATCTTTTAATCTTTTATACAAAATGCTTATATTCTGCTCATTCGCATAAAAATACCTTTTAAAATATTAAGACTTCACCAATATTAAAGGTTTATAAGAGGCCTACAAGTGTACCACAAAATATGAGTGCCCTATTTGTATAATAGAAGTGTATATCGATGGATGTGCACCCACGCACTTTTCTCCTCTTAAAATTGTATTATTATAGAAATTGTTAGTGTACCAAATTTAAGAAAAATATTTCCTTTTTTGGTGGGTGGGCCACTGCCCACATTTTTAATAGAAGAGTTATTATATGTGGTGAAACAGTTTTTAAAAATAAACATTAAGTAGAAAAAATTGTGTATAAAGAAAAATTTATTTTTTATGGGTGTGGCACAGCCCACTTTCAATCGTCTTGAAGGTGGTTAGAAAATATTTCAAACGGAAGAAATCATGGTTGAACATTTAAAAAAAAATAAACTTTAAGTAGAAAAAATTATATGTAAAGAAAAATTAGTTTTTCATGGGTGTGGCACAGCCCCCTTTTTATTCCTCTTGCTTGGTGACGCTTTTTTCTTATAAAAGCTCTAACCTCAGAATTTTTTTTTTCTGTTATGAACGCTTTTAATTAAAGTCAAGGCAATTTATAAGAGTCTAGAATCTTTTCAAATAAGTTTTGTAGCCACCATATTTTCATGTATTTCGACAGCAATTTTTCTTTAGTTTTATTTTTCTTGCAAATCATCTTCCTGGTACAAAAACTCGCCAAAAAATTTTTCAAATAAATAAATTTTACAAATAACAACCCATACAAAATTACAACCTCATTTAAGTCGAACACGAAATTATAGCTTCGCCTTTTAAAAGACACACACGTACACGTTACATGATTTTGGTGTTGTTTATGTTGTTGTTGCTGCCAGTAACCCAAATACAAAATCCCAAAGAATAAATATCTTCAAGTCTTTAAACCGCAAATAGTTAAATAGGAAATATCTCACAACGTAATTACCACAGAATAACAAACTTTCAAAGTATAATTGAACAATTCTTATGGATGGATTTCAGAGATATTTGCCAAGATCAGCATGATGAGGATCATGAATGAAAAGCAATTATGCGTAAAAATGCTTTGAAACGCTAAACAACAACGCCCAATTTGTAGAATTAAATGAATAAATGCTAGCAATTTTATTTTATATATTCAAAAATTTTTTTATTATTCTATTCGCCAAAAGATTAGAACATGTGCCGTTTAAGAAGATAATATGCCATAGAAAATCGTTTTTAATACCGGCCATTTGCGAAACTGCAAGAGCCTGAAATGTTGTCACTCGTACAGGAAAAAGTTGTTCCATGTGGCAAGAAAATTGCCAACTATTTCGTTTTGAAGAGAAACAAAAAAAAAAAAAATAAACATCTCACTGCCTATTTAATTTGCTGTTGCCACCACAATCTTTTCAACATGTTGGACACGCTAAATGTAAACATCCTTAAAGCCCAACAACTCCTCTTCCTAATATAATCATCATATTCAGTGGCAGCAGCAGCAGCAACAGCAGCAGCGGCAGAACATCAACACAAACCATCAGCCGCATGCATGACTGATGTCATCACAACTTGTCTTTTTTCTTCTCCTTTTTTTCGCAACTGATTTCATAGTGAAGACAGAAAAGAAAGAAACAAATTTCTTTTCGAAAAAAGAAAACAATTGAACCGAATGAATGTCTTATAACTTTTAGTGTCGCTTTCGTCTTTTGACAAGAGTGAAAATTTATCCGCTGTTTTTCTTGCTACAACAACAACAACGGCTAGAATTATGGTTCTCAATCTTGTAGCTGCGTTTGTTTGGTAATTTGTACGCTCTTTCTTGCCAGATTTACCACCAGAGATATACGCCCAGTTTTCTTTCTTTCACTTAATAAACTTAAATGCAGATAACAATCGTTAGTTTGCAGGTGAGGAAAATAATATGTTGGGGAAATATTTTAAATTGAAAATTACAAACTACTTAAGAAGCTAATACAGACATTAGCTCGGAGGCATAAATAATTTCAAATTGAATTTCCAACCAACCGAAAATATTTTGCGCTTTTTTTGTCTTAAATAAAATCTTTAGAAACGCTTTTAAAGGTTTCCAATATTTACTGGGTTTCTTTTTTAAGTTTTTATAAAGGTTTTTTTCATTGGAAAGGGAATTGGCAACTCTATTGATTAAGTAAATATATTAAAATTTTTAAAAGTTTAATGGTTTCTTTTTGAAATTAATTGTTATATCACTCTTAAATTCTTAAATTGATATTATTTAAAATGAAAATGTAACTTGAAGGCACCAGCGATAAAAAAGAAACGTGGGTTAGTTTGGTAGGGCTGCCAGCATTTAGAGAGAGCACTGAGAACTATTAAATGACACTGTATACAATCCGAAATATATCTGCTATTCATTTCAACTGAATTAGAGAAAAAACACAAAACAAAAATACGAAATTAACTCTTTAACACCTAAAAAGTTCTGCTACTTACAGCGTCTTAGGAAACTTGGGCTAAAATATAACAAATAATTTTATATTTTATTTCACACCATCACTGTCACTTTCGGTATTTTCCATAAAAGGAATCTAAAGGATATTCAAGTTGAAGGATTAAAACGATCCATAACTCTACTTGTCATGCAATTTTAGTACCAGGTCTCTGCACACACAAGTGTCTGACACCTCGGTCGTTGCCATACTTTAAAAAAATAAACTCGTCGTATTAATTTAAATTAATTCACAACTTTAACTAAATGTTTTTATTCCCCTGGACTTTTTACTTCTTGGAACTTCGTACAACAAGGCACAGACTTTGTAGGAATGCAGGATATATTTAAAAAAAAAAAAGGAAATAAAAGCCAGAGTTATTTATGAAGAAGCATTAAGCTGAATGAGCATAAGAACGTGTAAATTAAACATGTTGTTAGCTCGAATTTCATGCAACCATATGAATGGATGGTTGGTTGGTTGGGTGTACATGTCAATGATTGTTGCCGAGTTAAAACAAACAAGCATACGAGCAGTACAAACGGTATTTGTTCTTGAACTGCAACAAAAATGCAGTTGATTCTTTATAAAAAAAAAAAAAAATGTGGAGAAAGATGCACTTGCGATTAGACAACATTGTTGCCAAAAAGGCATGTTTCGCTCCTTATCTGTTTACTCATCGATGCGCAGCATGGCCAGTTCGATAGGTAGCCAATAGATCTTTAACTTAATAACCACGATCAAATCAGATACATTTCACATATTTGTTTTTGTTGTTTGTCGTAGACAATAAATGGAAATATTTCATGTACTTTATCATGGTCTTTATTTACCGTTAGTCAAATACCAGCTGTTGTCAACTACACATTTTCTACGCTTCACAGGGAAAACAAATGAGTACGAGTTGAATACACAACAGTGGGTCCACGTTCCACAGTACTTGTGCTAAAGCGAACACAGTGAGCACTAAAGGCAGCGACTCATTAAAGAAATTTAAAAGTTTCCAATGACAGACTCAAGGAAGCAAAAAGCTAAACAAATCTGAATCTAAATGCAAACATTTAATGTCTAATAATGATTATTACATGCTCCAGCATGCACAGACAGGTGTGTGCGTGTGTGTGTGTGTGTGTGTATATATATATATTCCATTTCTTTTTTCTATTATTGCAACTTAATGATCACTTACACTTTTTGCATCCGTCAATTTGCTAGAATTCTTTTTCTAGTCTATTTTACGAACATTCTAACTCAGTTCAAGTTTAAGTTGTAGTTTTTGTGTGTTGGAAACTTTGGAAAAAAATTAAAATTATTTAACCCACATTTCTGCTCAGTTTTATAGGTCAACGATTTAGTTTTTTTTTCAACTTGCATTTTATCTTTCTCTAACTTGACCATGTTGTGCCAACAAAAACGGACTATGGAAACTTAAATGTGAAAATATTTTAATATGTCATTTTGCTGTGAAACTGCTGATTAAAGAACACAATATTCTAAGGCCAGTACAAAAAATGATTGATGATGACATGCTACAGAAAATTATAAGGCAGCAAATATTTTTATGTTAATATTTTTATGTGGAATAAAAAAATTAAATAAAATAAAAAAGTATAAAATAAGTTTTATGGTGATCAGCGGAATGTAACGTTTTTCTAGTGCCCTATTCCTCAGACCATAACATTTAATATTCAATTAGTGATAGTGCAACAGTTTTAGCTGCTGGCAACACTGTGCATCGCAATTTGGTCAATAGTTTTTGTTGACCCAAAGTGATTTTGGATTTTTGTTTTGTTGGTTGTAAAAACTTTTAATCGTATCGCATTCATGTTTCTGAGAATTTAAAATTTTGAACTGATTCTTCAGAACAACTTTCAATGGATTTAATTTTTAACTTTTTACTCATTTTAGATATTGACACTCATACAAACGAGTATTTAATTTATTACAATAAAATTGTTCATATAACTGGGACTAGAAACACGTAATATTTCAAGTTTATTTGCAATGAATTGTATTCAGGGGAAAAAACCAAAATGTTTCATTCATTCCACTTAAATGGCATTAATTTTTTTCGAAATAAGTTATCGACATAATTATTTAAATGATTTAGTTCAACGCAAATTATTCAAATCATTTATAAACATTTTGTTGTCTGCCAACTGCAATTAAACCAAATTTGGTGGCATTCAATTGCACTTTTGTTGGCTTTTTTTCAAGGTGTACTTCTTTAAATGAAATAAATATTCTTATTTTCTTGGCATTTATGACATTTTGTGACAATTTTAAATTTTATTTTGTTAAACGTCCAAGAGCGCAGTGGAGATTTTGGCCGACTAAAAAGAAAACTAGAATAAATGATGTATCCGAAACTCGCATTTGTTGTGGGTTAAGGTAATCTTTATGCCTCCATTATCGGAAGATCAAAATAAATAAGTCTTTTGTATATATTCTTAGTTGTAAATATTTTTCCGACATTTTTTTCTATGGGGGGATTCACAATGTAGCCATAAAGTCATAAGTCATAAAATAATACCACAAAAAATATGAGTAGTGTGAGCTATCATATGAAAAAATTTTTAGCCGTTATTTAGCCGTGAATCATATGTAAGTTACGGCGGTAAACATATACTATCACAGTCCCGCCTAAAGATTTTCAGCCGTTCGACTCAGATCTCTAGAACTATTTTATAGCAAAAAAAAGCATACCCGAAAGAGCGTTTTACGACTTTTATGGAAGCAGAACAACAACAACCTTTTTAGACTGGTCTAAAATATTGTGACTTTATGACAATATGACCAAGTAGCACACAGTGTGAATACCCCATATATTTTTAAATTCAATTAAAAATTATAGGTTCATGGTATGATCACACTTGTCAAATATTTGCCCAAAAATGCGTAACCACTAAATACTAATAAAAAATATTTTTATTTAAGGGCATCATTATTCAATAAAACCGTTTCATAGAATCCAATATTATTGAAAAATTAGCATTTAGTGGTTACGTTATTTTGTTTGGAACATTATTGGACAAGTACAAACGTATCTTAAATTTCTGAATATCAAATTCAGAATGACTTGTTTTTCTGAATTTCAAATTACGAATCTTAGCCTATAATATTTATTTGCAATAAAATATATGAAAACTTGCTGCTTCTTTATATGCTCCCATTCTGCTACCGATTTAATTCTTAACTTCAATTAAAAAAAAAAACAATTTTAAGCAGAAGTGAATGTTGTAAATTAATTTTATTATGTCTTTTCCTGTTTTATTGCTTTCCTTCTAAAAACAGCACTAGAATTCGTAATCAGGGCCAGTTATTTTATATTTGCAAATAAAAAAGAGAAAGAAAAGAAAAGAAAAAAAATTATAATAAAAAAGTTTAAAGAACTCCACAATGAAACTAAAAATATTGCCCGTTTTTTTTTGTTGCGTATTTATAACACTTGCGTTTGTTATACATTTTAAATTGAATGCCTTTATTTGTTTATTCATAAAGAGTGCGTATTTCAGTTTGGATTTCAAGTACACATTTAAATTGGAGAGGAACGTGAAACCAGCAGCGATCGCAAGTGATCGTGGTGAGTGAGTTTCTTGCCTTTGTATAAAAAAAGAAATGTTTTTAAAGGGTTTCTAAAATATTAAGGAAAACGTTTGAATTAAAAATTGTGCTGTAAGTTTTTCGGGTTCAAATTTAAGGACTTTTCAATTCACTGAATTTCCGTAATAGAAATATTATTGAAACTAAATTATTTCTAATTAAACAGTAAAAAATTTCCATGTATTTTCTTTTCTTTTAAAGTATCTTAACTCGATTTTTTTTTTTGAAATTTGTAAGGAGCCAAACATTTGCTTAAAAAAACGTAACCACTAAATATTAATGAAAACTATTTGGACTGAAACTCGTCTTTATTAATTAAAACAGCTTCATAAGTAACTAAAAGACAGTGTCATATAATTTAATACAATTGGAAGTCCAATTCCCCCAATACTTGTTTGAATTAGTATTTAGTGGTTACGCTTTTTTTTAATCCTGGATGGTTACTGTTAATTTTTGTACATTAAGTTTACTCTTCATTGAGTCGACGAATAATTTTGAAAATAACTCTAGCGAAACAGTTTTAAAGTTAAAAATAAACAAAAATATTTTTGGTTAAATATTTTATTCAAAAAACAATAAAAAAGTAACAAAAAATTCGACACGAACTTGAGGAAACATATAAGAGTTATATGATAAAGAATAAATGAGCTTCCTTGATTCGACGAACAGTAACCCTCCAGGGTTAAGGAATTGTGTGCCAAGTGTGTCCGCACTTTTAGGATAAATTTTCAAACCATAAATTATATTTCCTAATACGGAAATATTACAGAATATGGAAAATTTAAATTTAAATTGGATACATAAAAAGTCTTGTTATATTTTTATTTTATTTATTATTTTGATTCTCTTTCACTCATGCCGCACTGACTGCTGGAATTATATCACAATCTCATCTCTGCTGCAAACATTTTTGTTTAATTTATTTGGCAGCAACAATATTTGGTTTAATTTTATGTGGAATTCAAAACACGTCTCCTGTAGTTTTCTGTAAGTTTTTGATCAACTTCTTTTGTGATTTTGCAATGTTGGCAAAATATTTTTGGGGGATTCCGGTAAAAATTAACACAAAAATTTAAAAATTTTGTTAATAAAAAATTTTTGGACTGTCAAAAGTAGAATTGAAGTTTAGTGTTGATTTTATAAAATATGGGATATATTGGCTTAAGCCGCACTATGGGGATTTCACGGAAAAAAGTTTAATATTCAACAAACTATTTATGCATCGTGCAATAACATATTAAAGCTTCCGAATAACTGTTCGACTGTGTTGCACAACTAAAACGAAGCTGATTTAAAGCTCTATGCGTGCCTCTATTTAGAACAAAAGTTACTAAACAAGTCCTACTTGCGCTAGTCAGAGGACGAGCTCAAAGAGCATTTTATTGTGAAACTTTATTTTATTTAAAAACGGGTATCGGCTGGAAGAAATTGTTGCTTTAAAGCCAAACTGCTGCTCTGTGGAATCATAATTAAATCATATCAAATTATAGTTTATAAGGTAGCATTTATTGAACATACCGCTGCTGGGTATGTTAAACGTACGTTTAGTTTTCCCTTTAACGATAAAGAATTTCCAACTTCAAGCTGGTTATTGATGGCACAATAATTACCTGGAATTAAAAAAAAGGTTTCAAAATTGGTTAGTGAAAAGAATTAAAAATTATTGTACAAAACAATCAATCAATCAACTAATAAAAAATAATAAACGCTTTTGATCTTAACAGCCGATGGTGCTTGGAAAACGCAAAGAGAAAATGGAATATTTGGAATATTAATTATCAGAGCTGGGGAGTTTGGTTAACGAAACAAAACTGAGTCAACTTAAAAATTAATATAAAAAAAGATCAACAAATAAAAAAGTATAAAAGTTCTTGATCTCAGCAGTCGATGGTTTTAGAAAGCGCCGAGTTGGGCAATTTCTTATCAACCAAAATTAAAATCAGGAGTTCTCATATTCTATTTCGTTAAAAACATTTGCTCAATTCACAAGCTCAGTTGTATCGTTTATAATTTAAAACGATGCGATATTTTGTTTATGCTCAGACAAATCGGATGTATCGCTATAATGTCAACTCAATAGTAATTTCAATCAGGTATGGAAACTCTAGTGTGAGGCTAAATATTTAATAAGTTTCTAGCGATAAGTAATTTCGTTTGAAATATATTGAAATTTCAACTGAAATAAATTATATATATTTTTTTCTGCTGTTAGTTTTTGAATATTTAAAAAAATCAAGCCAACAACTGGAATATTCCCAGATCTGGTGTCAATAAAACTATTTCGAAAATTTATAAAACCCAAACGTATTATTAAAACACATAATTTTTATGAAAATTACCAACAACAAAACTTACAAGACTGTATAATTATATGATTCCACAACGTATACGACGTTAATGCGATCTGGCGAATTGAACACTTGGTTAAACAGTTAAGTAGGGATGCTGCTGACTAACACCAACGTGAAAAGAAGAAGAATATTATAAATATTCCACTTTGAATAGAAAACATTCAACTTAAGACAAATTCTTGAAAATAAAATTAATTTGTTAATTCGTAGATTTCAACTCAAGTCTGACTAACAAATTTCAACTTGGAAAGCACGATTAATATTTTTCCTCTTCATTCATTTTCGTCCATTCATAATAAGATCCATTCAACAAGAAAAGAAAAAAAGAAACAAAATTAATGTATAATTATTCAAATACTTCAAAAACTTTTATAGATTTTTATAAGTGTATTGAACTGGCAGACGTGTTGAGAATTTTTATTATGAAGCAAAAATTACAAGAAATTTATTAAAATTAGTTCGATATCAAACCATAGAGAAGAGCTATTAAAGTGAAGAAGCTCCCCGGCAACCGCAACAAAACTTTTAATACACGATTGAAGATATTTTAAGATTTCATTTAAGTATCTTTAAGATAGTTGATCTATCTGGGGGAATTCATTGATATGATTAGTCATGTTTAAGTAATTTGCATTGATTTTGTTTTATTCCATCATTATGCAAACAAAAAAAATCCAATAAAATTAAATCGTGTGATAATTAATTGTGGCGTATTAAAAAAAAAGTTAAATACCAGAGCAACACCTGTAAAATAAGAAATTTATTGGAGTAGCTGGTGTAAAAAAACTTGTGCAGGGAAATTCCCATAGTCTGAATAATATTGAAGCGAGAAAAAACCGAACTTTTTATAAGCCAAGAATGAGTAAAAAAAGTCTTAAGCGGTTGTTTCTACGTGATGTGGAGTTCGTTACTTTTTCCTTTTCTTTTGCTCATTTTTATTTTATAGATGATATCATTAACAAATTATTTTGTGTAAATTTATGTGTTTTTTTTTTATTATCTCAAGATGAAGATGGAGTGATTGATAATCATTTCTTTTTTAACAAAAAAAGTCTTTTATTAACTTTTAATCGTTTGTCATTGTTCACAAGAAATAAACGATTTTGCAGAACCGATCATGCGGTTATCTAACAGATTATCATTAAAAAAATTTCATTCTAACAATAATTCTGTTGCGTTTGAGTTCCAATATCTTAAACAGATTTAAAAATGAATAATTTCAAATTTATTTTAAATTACTTTTAGTTGGTTGCCATGCGTCTGTCTGCCAATTTGTTTCACGTAGCATTTTCTATGACTGCAGTCGTATTGATAATAAAATAAATTCTATTACGAAAACTGAAATTTTGCGACGACTTGCAAAATAGTGCAGAAAGTCTGACTACTTTAAAATTATGACACGTTTTTAACACAATCCTTTTATTTTATATTCTTCAATATCTATTTGTAAATTTCGATAAAAACTAAAAAGAAAAAAACACTCACAATTTCCTGGCTTGAGGTCTTTAGGCAAGAAGGCAGTCAAGCCAGCCGAACCCCTTTAGTTTCCTCTATAAAAACGACCACTACAAAACACTGGCAAACCCTCACGCAACTATGCGTTCATTGTGTGATCATTGACCACATCAAGTGGATACATTTTATTTTTTCAACAATTTCTTTTTGCTCTTCCACCTTCTCTTTTTCGCTCCTTGCAAAGGCTTTAACAAAACTTTGCAAAAACTTGTAAGTATTATTGATTGGCATTTCCTGATGTCCAGGCGTAACTAGTTTGTTATTAGTTTTGCTTGGCCAACATTCTATTGAATCATCCTTAAAATATTTCTAAATCAATAAGAGAAAAGCAAACAACTGCAATCGCATGAGTCAAACAGAATTATTTTTGTATGACAAAGTCAAAAAGAAATTTAAAAGGATTTTTTTATACCAGACTTTGCAAACATTTTAAAAACCACTGAGAAATTGTTTGTGACATAGAAACTTGTAAGACAGAAAGTTTGAAACATGTTAAAAGGTTTTTGTCTAGAATGGCTTGGAAATAGTTAGAATTTTAATAAGAAATTTTATTAAAGACAAAATTAGAATTGTGTCCACTTAAAGTGATAAATTTGCTGGAAAATTTAAAGCACATTGGAAAAATTTGTGGGAACTAAATTGATAAGAAAAGCCAGAACACAATACACAAAAGTACTGATGTTGAATGTGTGGCGACTTACGAAATTAACGTGATTCTGTGATTTTTGATCCGATACTTGGAATATTTGACATATGTCAAATATTTAAATTTAATATTCCGAATTTTAGATTTTAAATAAATTAAATCGAAAAAATATAAAATAAATTTTTTATTAACATTCCGCTAAGAAATTTCAAAACTTTCAAAGATCGGGAGCTTATTAGTTTTACTCCGTTTTGAAAAAATCAAGTTCTTATCAGATCTGTACTTTTTGAGGTCCTAAGAAACTTTCCTTTTGTGTTTTTCTTTTGTTGAGATCTCGTCACTATGGCTGCATGTTTATGTAAGTGAGTGTGTGTGTGCGTGTGTGTGTATGTGTGCGTGTGTAAGCATGTGGCCCGCTTATAACTTTTGAACGGCTGAACCAAATCGAATTAGTAGCGTTTTAAATAGATTTTCTGTGAATTTTGAACCGGTTCGAATCGGTAGTTTTCAAGATATTAAAAAAAAACTGTTTTTCAAATTGGTTTTTTGGAGTACATTTTAAATGGCTTCACCGATCCATTCCACAAACTAATCATTTTTCGATATTTAAAAAGAACGTACTTCATCGTAAACCGGGTCAAAAACGATTAATCCCTTAGGGAGAAAACGTAAACGAAAAATTTTTTTAAAATTGATTTATTTTTTGATTCCGAAATTATATATCTGATCAGTTAGTTTACTCGATTCGTTATAGTAATCGAAAACTACTTCAATTACCGCTTATTATGTGGGAATCTGTTGATTTGAATATAAAAATAATAATGTTTTAGTGGGAGAGCTCAAAAGCATAGAATGGCACAGAAACCAGGCTATGACAGATTTACGGTTAAAACTAGTGCCGCGTAAACTAGGCCTTTTGGACCAACCCTTTTCCAAATTTCTTTTCTTTTAAGAATAAACGAAAAGTAGATCGATGTGAAGTAAATTTAAAAAATGTATTCATTTCAATCGTGTAAGGGAAATGTTTTTGAAAAGTTCTCGTACAAAAAGAAAATCGATATCAAAACTTTTTGCATACAAATTCTTTTTGGCCAAAAGGTACTTCTATTTTAGAAAAAATGTTACTCATCTTACAAAAAAGTTAAATTCCAATAGAAAGATTTTGCAGAAGGAAAAATATAGTTTTGGCCGTTTGGCGGTTCAGCAAAAGAGTTTAAAGTTTCACGCCTGTCATACATGCCTTTTTGATTTGATTTTACAACTCTTAACTATTTTGCAATAAATTTGTGAGCCTTTTTCTGGCTGCACTATTTTATAAATTGGAAATTTGTCTATCAAATTTTTTTATGATTGTCTGTTCAGCCAAAATCCCCCTCTTCCATCTCTCTGCCAAACTGACTAAATTGCCATCAATATAAAACACAGTTTTCTGTTGTTGTTGTTGCTGCTGCTAATATCGTGTATATTTCCCTCTTTTTTTGTTGTGGCCCCATGAGTGTAAAAAGCACTCGTTTTGTGTTCCTGTGGTCATGTGAGGTGGCTGTCATTTGAAAATTTGCACGTTTCTTCTATCTATAGGATTTTTGTTTGTTTTTTTTTTGTGTTTTCTTTTTATAACCAACTCCTAGTTTTTGATATATTGTTGTTGTTGTTGCAAGAGCCGTTCTTGCTATTTGTTAGTTGGTGTCTTTCACATAGACGTAACGTTATGCAAGAATGATTTGAAATGCTGAAGCAGTAGAAAACGTAGATGATGATGATGAAGAAGAAGAAGCAGAAGGTTTGAAGTACTTGTTGGCACCTTCAACAAATATGGTTAAAGGAAGTCGTCGTTGGGCTTTTTGTAACAAAAGAATGAAATAAAAAATCACACAACATCGAAACTATTTACTCATTGTATGGTAGTATATTGACTATAGTTGCAACAAGATTCATTCAACGGACAGACGGACGGACGGACGCACAGACGGACAATAATATCCACAACAAACAATGACAATAACAAGCAAATACTAAGAATGAAATGAAATGCGCTAAAATATGTGCAAACATTTTGTTTGAAAAAGAACGGAGACGAAAAAAAAATCTGAAAGATGTTGAAAGTCTTGTATGCCAGATGATGTGCAAAATAGTGGGCGCAAGAAGTTGCGAAACAGTAAACTTTATTATAAAGAACTTATTCATAAAAAATATTTAATAGAGAATTCTGTACGATTTCAAAAAATTGCTACAAATGCCTGCTGCAGATCAGGAAAATTATAAAACAATTTCTTTTTCCAGGAAATTTGTCTTATAAGTAACTTATAAACGCATAATATTTTTTATGAATAAGGCTTTAATAAATTATTTTGCTGAAACAATATAAATAATAAATAAATATAAATAAAAAAAATAAATAATATTTTCATATAATTTTTTTGAACTAAATGAAATTCAAGAAACAGTTTGTTTGAAAGAACTTTTTGATAGAATTGGGAGGGCATTTCAAATGTCGATTTTTTTCTTTTTGTAGAAAACATGTAAAATTATTAAATAATTTTCTTTCTTCTAAAAAAATTAACTAAAGAACATTTTCTTAAAGAATGATTGAATAATGAATTCCCGTTTTCCAATAATTGCTTTTTTTCGGTTAAAAGTGCAAGAATTATTGCACTATTTTTGGAAAAGAACACAACATAATGTTCACACAGCCCGTAACAATTTCAGCAGTTAAGAAACTGCTTCAAATAGAACAGCAGCAAATAATAAAATATTTTAAAATTATATGTTGTTATTGAGTTTTATTTATTAAAGACTTTTTGATAATATTTTGTTAATAATTTTTTTTTGCATTTGGTTTCAAGTACAACATTTTTTTGTTCTATATTTTTGTATAATTCAATATTTTGTAAAAATGTTGGGTGGCCCTTTTAGGTAAAAGTATTTTTTATAGTTTCCTCTCTTCAAAAGTAATAATGAAAAATAATACTCAACCAATCCAATTATGCTGATGTGATAA
Organism: Linnaemya vulpina; assembly: GCA_963675445.1. Lineage (NCBI taxonomy): Eukaryota > Metazoa > Arthropoda > Insecta > Diptera > Tachinidae > Linnaemya > Linnaemya vulpina. Next base: position 28,497,991 of record OY776277.1, on the reverse strand, counting down.
TACAATATTTTACAAGATTCCACTATCAAAAAGAAATTGGAATTTAATCAAAATAAGAAATATTTACAAACTCACGGACATGAAACTGAGCTCAAATAATGTAAATATATAAATAGAAAAATATATATAAAAATTATTATATAGGAAGTCTTAAAGCTTAAAAAAACTTTTATTAAAATGATATATTATTGAAAAATGGAAACAAATAATTGATCATAATTAGGCCGGATGTAGATAATTTCAAAAGTTTTCTTTTGTGCAATTAATAGTTTTAAACGTTTTGGTAAACGGTATTCAAATGTTCAAGTAACATTTTATGCAAAAAAATTCTAAAAGGCTGTTTTTAAACAGCTGTTTGGCAACGCCAAATAGTCCGAGAATATCTTTTTAAACTCGCATTAAAAAAAATAATAATAAAAATTTATTGTACAGTCATTTTCCCACGTTCGTATAGTTTTGTTAGTGACTGTAATCACTTATGTGACGTACGTGCATAATGTTTGTTACATGTATGCTCATGTCGACAATTTTTTAACGCATTTGGCAAGTGGTTTTAAATCATAATGCCAGCTTGTTATCCAGTTGATGATGCTAAAAGCAAAATGTATGTAGACAAATATATAATGGGATATATGGTCGTATAAACCATAACCATGGTTAGAATGTCAGTTGCCAAAAACAAAAAAAGAGAAAAAAAAATAAAAGAAAAAAGTTATTACGGTGTGAATGTTTCACTAAACATGAGGAGTTTGCTCTTCAACTACGACTACAGTGACGGCGACAGTTGCCGTTGCTGCTGCAAATGAAGTTGATGTTTAGCGATGCCAAAATCATGATTTATATACCGTTAGTTTTTCAGACTTCTTCCCCTTCTCCTTCTACTTATACTTCTTCTTTTTCTAATTCTACACAAAACCCTCTTATGAAGCCGTACCCTCTGAAGTCGTAAAAATAAAAGCCCCAAATAAAACCTAAAACTACTCTCATACACGACTTTTAAAGCGTGATGAAGATGATGACGATGTTGATGGCCAAACGAACGTACGTACGGTCTTGTATTCTAAATACTTTGGAAAAACTGTATTTTTTTATTTTATTTTTTGTAGGCTTCATTCTATTTCATGGAACAAATAATTTTTAACACTCTTTTACACGCAGTAGCCTCTTTTGCTGGTGTGATTTAGAAGTTAAACAGCAAAATGTTTCTTTTATTTCTGCGTCGTTTTTTCTGCATAGTTTGCTTGCAACTTTGTTGCATAATAGCTTTTATGTTGTTGTTATTATTGTTGGCTGTTTCATTTGTTTGCTTCTTTGTTGTGTTTATCCTGCAAAGAACGTGTTAAACAATTTATAAATAATGCAGGTGTTTGTCCAACTAATTAACTAAATCATCAAATATTATTCATCGCTGGCTGTCATCGCCCAGCTAAAAGCTGACCAGAGCTACTGTCGTATTCTTGTTAAATTTATGACAGAATGTCGTCGTCGTTCTCTCTTTTGTGTGGAATAAACTGTGCAAAAAGCTGAGAACATAAAAATTTCTATGGAAGATTTATATTAAAAGCGAATATAAAAATAATTGAATTTTGAAGAAAACACTTCCGCATTGAAAACATCAATATGTTGAGGAAAAATTAGACGAACGGTGTAATTTTAATTTTAACACGTTTGTAAACGTTGAAAGAGAAAATTAAATAAATTCTTGTTAAATAAACTGTGTTTTCACAACCCAGCCGGACGGGTCGTCTGGGAAATTTGTATGGACATATTCTATAAAATGCTTAAAGTTGATTTCTTTTCTTCAAAAGAGTGCAACTTTTTTTACACTTTTTAGTAGATAATGGCCACACTATGTCATTTGAAAATAAAGAATTTATTCGAAATTCATCCAACATCCTTTACGAAAAGTAATTTCTGTTTTCAAGGTCCTCCAAACTGACACTTTTTAGAAAACAACTGAAAAAAGGGTACATTTTACCCAGAAAAGAAAACGCCATAAGTCAACTGGGTTATGTAAACTGAAGTTATTTAATGAAAAACTATTTTCGATTTTTTTTATTCGGAAAATAGATAATAAATTAAAATAGGTCTTGAAAATATCTGATTTTTTCTACGTAGAAAATTAAATCAAATTACAAAATTATTGAAAAGAAATTTTTTGTTTTAGAACACATATTTTTGTCTTGGTCTAGCACTCAGGGGATAGCACCTACACATTCAGTGCATCGAGCCTGAGAGGAGGAGATAATATTAAAAGGACAGATGAAAAAAGATTAGAAGGATATTTTTATCTTTTACTTCGCCAGGGAACTGTTTCACTAAAAGTACCCACAAAGCAGGGGCCTGTATTCTACTCTTTTGCTACATGGCGGTATCAATCGGTGTCGGCAGTGTTCAGCGACCACTGTCTTCGACAAGTCGAATGGTTTTACTTTTATTAAGTTTGAACGAAACATTTTGAAGAAGAGTTCTTTATTAGAAAAATTTCCTTTTGTCGGTCAAAGAAAAAAACAGCTTTTTGTAAGACAAAAGTTTATATAATATTTTTAAATTAAATTATTTTAAATAAAGAACTACCATATTTCAGCCTAAGAACTACGCCAGCAAAAAGTCTAAATAATAATATTTTGTTTTCTATTTTTTAAAAATGTTCTGCTTTTAGCCGGCGCTAAATCTTACAAAGTCATAGTTTATCTCTTTTGTAATTTAGATTATAACCCACCTGTTCTCTGTTTTTTTTTTCTCTTAATCTTTAATCGATTTATTTTCCTGGCTCATATTGTAAACCAGACAACTAATTTAATACCACTATTTCCGTTTAATGTTCAATTTAAAAATTTAATTTAAAATTCTATAGCCTCAAGTATTAATTTGAATGCAACAAAAACATGAAATTCAATTTCATATAAAAGTCAGGGTTTTTCTCTTGTTTATTTTGTCATCTTTAATCGAGAAAAACATTCGCACATTCATTTTCATATACATTTTCTTGTTTCCATTTCAGATTTAAATATTCGCATCCATATAGAAGAAACACTTGGTGCATGTATTTCTATTTGGCCTTTGGGTAAGTTTTTCGTTTAGTTTTCCTATTAAAAAACAAAAAATAATATAAAAAAAACAAGAATAATAAAAAAGTTAAGAAATATAATAGCAGGCTTATATTTTTGCACTGAGAAGAATTGTGGATGTGAAACGTATGTGTGACAATGCGTTGGGCCGATGCAAAGGTGTGAATTCAGGTATGAAATGGTTTTAACTCAAAATATATTATCAAGTCGGACTTTGGCTGTTTCATTTATTTTTTTAATCAATCAAATAGTTTTTTAAGCAGGATTTGCTTGTTGAAGTTAATTGGCTTTTTCAATTTAATAAATCGGACAAAAAGAGCTCTAGTTGGTCCACCAGCAAGTTTTCGTGTAAATATTTTCATTAAGAGTTTCAGGCAATTTAAACGAAATCATTTACAAACTGTGAACGGCCTTAATATAGGGTGTTTCTTTAGGGGCATGAGAACAAGCCAGAAGTGTTGTTTTATTGGAAATTTAATATTTTTAAAAGTCTGAGAGTTATTGGATCCAAACCTGGTTTGCCTTAATCGAGAAAATAAGATTTCTACGTTTTCAGTTTCTAGAAACCTTCCCTGACTATTCCTGAGGGGTGTCACAAGGGATGTTTATATTTAAGTGTGTGGGTGTGTGTGTGTGAGTGCATGTGAATGGCTTAACCGAATTGATCCAAACTAGTGCCGTTCCGAACCGTACGATCAAGCCCAGAATTTCCGTGAATTAAAACCGTTTCGAACTGATAGATTTCGAGAAATTTAAAAAAAAATGTCTATGCTTTTAAAAGGCCTTACTGATCGCTCAATTCTTTACGGTCTAGTCAATTCTTAACATTGAAAAAACTACTTCTATCGCCACTGACCGGGTCGCAATCCGTTAATTTGTCCGTTAGAGAAAAGTGTTAATTATTTTGTTTAAGGAATTATGTGTGTAATGAAAGAGACTCCTTTGATCGAATCGAATCAAAAAAGTATATCAATTCTGTAAGAATCGGTTAATTTATTCAAAACTTACATCAGTCTGAACATTAAAATTAAGAGAATATTGCAAAGATGGCGTTTTGTGTGAACCGTTTTCCAATTTTTAGATTAAAATTTCATCACATTTATTTTTTATATATGAGATTTGCGGCATATGTCCGCTGCTGCTGCAAGTTGCACGTCGTGGCCATTCAAGCAGACCAATTTCTGACTACTTTTTCCAACAAATCTGGCTGTATGGCGTCCCCTACATCGTTCCCCAATACCAGCGTGTCATGTTAACTTTTCTCAAACATTATCTAAATAAATGGAATAAATTTGATCACTAATTGGAGAAAAATTCGTAAGCCGTTCCATTCTACTATTCTTTTATTGTTCAAACATTTGCAACGACAAGAAAATACAATTCGATTGTTTATGTTTCGGTTCTTTATTACTCTTGGCCATAAAATTGTTTGCTGGGTGTCATATATTACTAACGACATAAGTACTGACTGCATGCATGTACATCAAAAGAGACACTTTACTAGTAAAATAACAAGCACACTGCGATGTAGTAAATCTTCTTATAAAGTATGAAGGAATCTACCATCACGAAGACCCAGTGGAACTACTTGTGCCTCTGCTGTTGTTTCAATCTCACCGTACAGAATAGTTTACCAAAAAAGCAAGGAAAAGTTCATGAACACAAATATTTCAAATGCATTTGAAAAAGTACAGTCAGACGAAAGAGTGAATTCTTGTAGGAAATTAAATGTATAGGACAAAGAACTGTAGAGCGAGAAAAAGTTTTTATATAGATAGTTTCTTTTAGCACGATAGAGCATTAAATTGTAAAATATGAAACACGATAGAGCCAGTCTATTAACTTCTACTCCTCAGGTTTAAGATTGCCCTGATGGAATTTTCACTCTTTGGTTGAAGGCATAAGTTGTGTACAATCAGTCACAGTAAAATTCGGGTTAACAACATCGGCGTCATATGATCAAGTCACCGCGTTGGCATCTGTGCCCCGTTACTTTGCAAATTTATTTTGCGAACTACAATTGAAATAAAAAAATAAAACAAGTTCTTAATTAAATGTTTGTCCCACCTAAATGCACGATAGTAATTGTGAGTCACATCGAAAAGTCAAGTAGTTTGACATTTCAGTGTTTGAAAAATTCATCTATAGAGGGGGTACACAATTGAGCAGTGCACTAAGATTGTTGAACCTTTTTGCGAAAATGGTCATTTAAATGAAAAAACTTTTCGTGCAAAACTGCAAGGCTTTCTTTCACGTCCGTGGACTTTTCAACAAGCAGATTTGTCGCATTCGGGGAAGTGAGCATCCACTATATCCACAAGTGATGGCTGAAAAGCCGATGCATCCTTAAAGAGTGACTGCTTTTGGATTGGGTTGTATGATAGGGCTCATAGGGCCGTGTTTATTCTAATAGGAGAACTTGCCGTGAACAAAATTCGTTATCGCGAGATAATAATAGACTTCTTCAGGCAGAAAATTGAGGATATAGACCGGGAAATTATGTGGTTTCAACAGGATTAAGTCACATGCTAGACAGTCAACGAAATAATGGCTCTTTTGCGCGAGATATTCAGTGACCATTTTAGCTCCCGCCGTGACGATGTTGTTTGGCCACCACAACCATGTGACTTGACACCGTTCGACTTCTTAATTTTGGAATAATTAAAGGAAATTCAGAATTCTTACTACTTCAGCCAACAACATCCTCAAAAAACCTCAGGAACAGCGTCGATGTTTGCATAACAAATTTCTGAATTAAAGAAAATATTCTTTCATAAACTGTTCTTCACCAACCAAAGCAGCTCAACAAACAGTTGAAGTACATAAAAATGTACGTTGTGGCACACACTTATAAAACTATACACATACAAATTTATGTATCGGTGTGTATGGCTGTTCACATAATAAAAATTCTTGCCAACACTCGGGCTCACAGAGATAAAAATGTATGGACGAGTGTGTCTATTAAAATGTGCAAAATGTGGTGATCTATAAAAATTTGTTTTGTAAAACAGTAAATCTTCTAATAAAACTAGAAAGAGACAGACAGTGATAGAGAGAGAGAGAGAGGGAAAAAAGTAAAAAGCCATAAGGGAACTCTAGGGAATAGGCTATACATATATGGCCTTTAGGGCCATAACTCTACTTAAACAAACTTGTACAATAGAAATGCTTCACGTAAATCCACACGCGCACAAACAAGGAAAGACGCCACAACGAGCAAACAGGCAGAGACATGTTTAAGCACTCTTAAATCTATAAAAGAAGATGGAAATGAAATTCCAAATGGTTATAAGCCGAAGGAGGTCTCTCTGTCTGTCTGTCTGTCTGTCTGTCTGTTGCCTGCTTAACATTTTTATGAACAGAAAAAAACAAGAAATTTTTGCAAAACATTTCTTTGGAGAACCTTCCCTCAACTTTAGTTTTGCTTAAAAAGAAAAACTAAAACACAAACTATAATAAAAATCATTGAATATTAAATGTGGAGATTTATTTCCATGTTTGTTGTAAAAATAGTTGCATTTTTCAATTTTCAATAATTTATTTCCATGTTTATTATGGCCAAAGCCATAGAACAGGACTGAAATTCTCCTTTCAACACCTTGCAAATTGTAGTTAAAGGAAAATTGCTTAACATTTTATTACCGTGTACGAGTGCTTGTTCTTTCGGCCACATGCTAGACATTTTTATAGGAAATTCTCTAGGGAAGTGTAAGTGGAATTACAATGTATGTACGAGACCATCAATATATTCTTGCAGAACGATTTATCTTTATCACTAAAAATTCTAAACATTTATTACTCCTTCTATTAGAGTTTCGTCCATGAGTGTTTGTGTGTGTGTTTGAAACTGCAAATATTTGCTATGAAAACACATCCACGTCTGCTCTGCTCTGCTCTGGCCGAGTGTTGTATTCAATTTCAAGGAAGTGTATAAAAATACTGTGAACGAACCATTTGGATTGTTAAAGAAGCTCCAAATCGTTTTCGAAGTATTTAAAAAACTCATGCATTTTCTCAGAGATAATCTGCTTTGGTTTTTACGAAAGTGTTTGCAATATATCAACTGGAAGAACTGTTCCTTTAAAACTTGGATAGCAACGGACATGATAATAAAAAATCTCATATAAAAATGTTCTTATTCGTGGCCGTCAGAGTTTCAACAAATTTCTACGCTATTTGTACAAATTCGACAATTTTTTCCCTTCTTAAAGAACACCACAGATTTGCCTCCTGGGTCACAGATTAACGTTGTGGAAATGGAATAATAAACTTGAATGAAAAGTTCATTTTCACCTGCGCTAAGAAATATAAAAAACCATAAACATCACTTACACACACACACACACACACTCGCATTTTTATCAAATAAGTATTACACACACGCACACATACACACGCAGTGGCAAACGCACACGTGCATAATTACAGCAAAAGTTCAAGTTTGTTTTTAAGGCACGTTTCGAAAATTAATTACATCTCAGTGAATCCAGCAAGAAAAAGCGCCAAGAAAACATTCTGCATTAAATATTTGCGAAAAGGAAAAAAAACAAATTATGATAATAAAATTTATTCCTCAGGAAAAAACTTGACTAATATTTTTCCCTCGTTATTTCTTTTCTTATTAAAAACATTCGCTTGGAAAATTTTGTTATAAACATGCCAAAAAGATTGTGTGTCAGTCAGGCCTGACATAAAATCTTGCCAATATTATTTTCACACATTCACACGTTTGCATAATGATTTTATATTTACGGAAAGTTTTTTAAAGTAAATCAGGTAACAGCTTGTTACCAGGTTCTTTTTGCTGCAAGACATCTTGTCACCAACATTGTTAAGGGTTGTCACAACTTTATTGATGTCATGTGGAAAATTTTGTCTAGATTAATTTACCACAGTTAACGGATCATGTTTTGGTTTTTAATTTATAATTAAAAAATAAATTTAGTAGAATGTTTTGGGTAAATATTTTTTTATTTTTAAGCAGCGGCAGTTGTAGAAATGGCAATTTGAGTGTTAACGCTGTTAATAAACTTTTAACTTGCCTTGAAGGAGCACAGCTTCTTTGTTGTATCTGTTAAATTTTTTATATTTAATTATTAAATTTAAGCGTTAATGAAAAAGGCATTAGGAAAATGTTTGCAATTATTTAACAAGAGATTATGGAATGTGTTTTTGTTTTATATCTCAATATTTCAAGCAAACACAAACAACTGTATCACATATATTTTCTATAAAAATTATATCGTTTCTGTATAAAATTATAGCCATTCCGTATAAAATAATATGTTTTCTTTTGAAAAAATAAATTGTTATAAATTATCCGCATGTCTGTTTATATTTACAAACTAAAAAGATTGAAATTAATTAAGAAATTGTATTAAATGTTCCCTATTCTAAGAGGATTCCCGGGTTACATGGTGCCTCATCAGGAGGCAAATTATGGCCCTCGATATAGATAAAAGTTTCATTGAAATCTCGGTCAATATAGAATGCATTAATTTAGCCCCAGGGTTTTAATAAATTGTTTAAAGTTCTGGTTCCATCCACATTGAAAGAATTATTTACGAAATTCTTTAACGAAAAATTTCATTGACGTACAACCAACGTCAGGCATCGTTGGTTTAATAAAACAAGTTTCTTTAAAACTAGTTTGACGAAAACTTCGTTAAATAAATTAAATACTTTCGAACTCATTTCATTGATCCAACGACGCAATTTTAATGGTCACACTTATGGAATATTGTTCCAAAAAAACGTAACCACTAAATGTAGAGTTGTGTCCAAATTGATCGAACGCTTATTTTTGCCAAAAACCTCTAGTTATATCATTGTAATTTAAATGGGCTTGATCAGAGGTTTTTCGCAAAAATGAGCGTTTGATCGAGTTGGACACAACTCTAACTAAATGCCAATGAAAGCCCTTTTATTTGAGACAAGTTTGCAATGAATTAAAAATTTATTCAAAATAATACTGGATTCGAAGCCACCGTCAATTAAGTATTCGTAAAACTGTTTTTGTTAATACAAACTCTTCTGAATTTAAATATTTTTCAATAGTGGTTACGTCACTTTGGACAAATATTTGATTGGTGCGAAACAACCTTAATGCTGGTACGAAAATGTGGCCTTTTAACAATCAAAGAGATTCAATACAACTAAATATTGTCCAAAGACAAAAAGAATATTCGGCCTAGGCAAATGTGATGTTTGTTTAGAGTTCGGTGTTCCGAATTTTTACCGAATTCCAAGAAATTTTTTTTCATTCAAACACGTATTCAGATACTTATACGAAAATTTTAGGACACAATATTATTATGAAATAAATACAACAATGAAAAAATAAAATTATTTAATTTGGACAAATCTCGTTTGCAATTTCAGAAGTCGTTATAAAAGGTTAAGTTTTATTTCAGAAAAATTTCTAGTATAATAATTATTTAATTATAATAATTATTTATTTAGGAAAAAGTCCGGTTTATCAAATTTAAATATATAAAACAAAAAAATAAATTTTGTAAAAAATTGTACAATTAACGGAAAGTTCGGTTGAGGTTCGCGACGGAAAAAGTTTACCGGTTCGATTCCAGGTGGAGCCAAATTACCGTGTTCAATGTCGATTAAAATTTCAATACGATTAAAAGTGAAATTTCTATCGATAATAAGTTCGAATATAAGTTCGTTTGAGGTTCGGGTCCGAAAAATATTGACCGGTTCGATCCCATTATTTAGAAGAATCATCAGATATCGATCTAAATCGATCGAAATTTCAATACGATTAAAATTGAAATTTCTATCGGTATCGAACTCACTTCCAGTCGTCTTAGTGCGAGTTGGGTTGACTGTAGTACCGATACCGATAACCCACAAGCGACATGAGGGAGTGATCTGTCAAAAAGGCATTTCTTATATTCTACTTGAATGCCTGTTCGAAATGGGCAGCCTAATAAACTAATTAAGCATAAGAGGACTTTAATGCCAGACCTGGGATCTGTCAGTTCAACGCCTCTACTGACGAGTTTACAGAAAAGCAACAGATTCATTTTACATTAACTTCCTCCCTTAGAACTGCTGATTATTTCTTGTGAGTCGTTTACATAATGACTTTTGCAACTGACTCTTACCGCTGGTGTTCTCTTAATTCTCTGTTCTCTTTTAACAATAAAATTCGATAACTCACAACAACTCTCTTCAACTGTTTTTGTTTTTTTTTTTTACTCATTTCGAGTATTAAAAACTTTCCTTTTCTTCTTAAGCAACAGCAGAATGAAAAAAGTGAAACTCGAAAGTTGAGAAATAATTTAATAATTTCAACACTTTCAGTTTTATGCCAAAAACTCTTTAATTTTTTGTTTTTATTTTTTAGTTTTTATTTGCTGAACTTTAGAACACTTTCATTTAACATCAGATTCGACACATACGACGCCTCGTTACGTTTTACATATTTTTGTTGTTGTTTAAACTAAATCCGCATGTGCTGCTTTTTTAATTTTATACACATTTGTTTTTGTAAATTTCTTTTTAACCTTAAATGTAATGCAAGACAATTAAAATATATAATTTTTTTAGAAAAAACCACTTCTATAACGTCTCCATAAACTGGTTTAAGTTGTTTATAATCTTAAGCTTTTTGAGAATTTGTTTCTGTCGTTTATGAAAATATCTTTTTATTTTTATTTTCGTGTTCCAATTGTAAATCAAAATTAATAAAAAATTTAATTTATTTGTAATTGTTTTTAACATTTAAAAGAGTTAAAAATAGATGTTTAGAATTGAACTGAATGTTGGATTATCTCAAATTGGGAAGAAGGTGTTTTAAGGAAACTCGTGTTATTATTTGATAATTAATAAATAGACCCACGCATTGTTGATAATAAACAGAGCAAATTATGACTACCTGACAATGTACTTGACATCTTTTTAGGTTTTTTTTTATATAAAAATTTTAATTATGTGCTTTATTTTGTTAACACGCTAATAACCTCTACATTTTACTTAGCATGTAATCAAATATTTAATTGATTTGCAATTAATTAAAACAGCGCACAACTACAAAGTGTGCTCTGCTTCTTAGAATAATTGTTGTTTATAAAAAGTGTTAGAATATAATCAAGCAGATGGCAGATGTTTCTCGAATAATTTAGTTTAACGGCAAAAAAGTTGTTGATAGATTTTATTAAAATTTGTTCAATTAACGCAAGAATATATTTATAAGAATGTTTTTAATTTGTATTGTCTTCTGATGAATTTTCGCAACAGCAATCACAAAATAAATTTAATGCTAATTGACATTGGAAAGGACATGCAACGTTTAAAAACACTTTGCACAACTGCGAGCACAGTGCGACAAAAAAAAAAATAGAAAAAATAAATAAATTAAAACATCAGCCAATTCCCTGTTCAATAACCGAGAAAATAAACGAACAAAAAAGAAAACTGTCGCATTGTTTGTATTTTTCCCCAAATATTTATTTGTTTTATTTAATTATTTAAATATGAATTAAATTTTCCAATTGACATGAACTGTTTGTCACTAGACAGTGGCAGCAAAAGGAAATACGTATTCGTATTCGTAAAATACATTTAAAAAAGAACCAAATAAACACGCTCGAATATGACAGTCCTGGCTGGCATTTCAAATATTCTATTTGTTGAAATTGGCAAAGACTGCAGAAGTTGTTGTCTGTGTGCTGACAGAAAGTGTGCGACAGTTGCAAAATAATGATGAAAAATCTGGCTTGAAAGCGGAAAAAGGAAATACTGCTGGAAACGAAAGAAGCAGAGGCAGAAGAAGCTAAAATAAATATGTGTGCGTGTATGTGTAGCAGTTCTGGCGAAAAAAGCAACAATTTTAGCATTGAACAAAAGTTCATGGCTTTCTGCTGCTGCTGCTGGTTTTCCATTCTTTTGTCTTTTCATTTTAATTTTGCCCATTTTCAATGACAGTGTGTGTGTGTGTGTGTGTGTGTTTTTAACATTTATATTTCACAAATGATTATATATTTTTTGTGGGGTTTTTAATATAAATTTTTAATTAGAAAATCTTTGTTATGCAGCGAACTATTAAAATGTTTCATAAAATTAAGGATATCAACTGAACTAAAATATTTAAAAATTAAAATACTCTCATAAGAAAAGGGTCTGACAGAATTTTCAATTAGTTAAATGCTACTAATTGAAAAGAATTTTTTTTTTAAATCTTACAAGGTCTTATAGAAAATGTAATCATCAAAAGATGCTTTTTATGGAAGACAATTTCGCCAAAATAAACTTATTTTAAAAATGGTACTTTTTGCAAGAAATGAATGATACTCTTTTCATAAGGTACTCTTTATGCAATATAATTGTTATGAAAGCAAATTAAAAAAGCAAACTTTACAAGAAAATGTTCGTACAACAGTTGCTTCGTATAAAAGTACTATTTTGCAAGTGATATATAAAAGTTACTTACTACAAAATTAACTTTTTATATGAGATGTTGTTTTCATGTAACAATTTTTATATGCTGCACGTTGGGTAAAATAAAATTTAAAGAAAAAAATTTTTTTTTTCAACAGGTACTTTTTATAAGTAGTAATTTTTAAGAAAAGTACTTTTTATTAAAACTACCTTTTGCCAAAAAAAAAAGCTTTTAATTTAATTTTACCCAAAGTACAGCATATAAAAGTAAGTACTTTAGGTACTTTTTGGCAAAATGTACATATAACAAAAAGTTCTTTTTTTCTTAAAAAGTATTTTTTTTGAGAGCCATATTTTGATGGGAGCTTTATAGAATAGGTTTTTCTTAGAAAAAGTTCTGAAAAAAATGTGAAATTTTGAATACTTTTAGAAAGCTACAATTGAAAAAGGTACTTTGTAATAAGTACGTTTTAATACAAAAATCTTTTGAAAATTGTACTTTCCAAAAGAAACAGTTTTGGAAAGAGGTACTTTAACAAAAGATACTTTTTAATACAGACAATTTAAATCAAGGAATTTTTTAAAAGAGCAAATTTTCAAAAAAAATTATTTATTTTAAAAGATACTTTCTTAAAAACCATACTTTTAAAAAAGGTACTTTTTACTTTGTGGTAAATGGTAACTTCAAAAAAAAAGTTTCATGAAAAAGTTGTGCTCTTTTTCAAAAACGGATTTTTTTACTTTTAATACTCTTTGACAGAAGTATTTTTTTTAAATGATACCTTCTACAAAAAGTATTCATAAAATTGTTAAGAAACATGAAGAAGGTACTTAAAAAAATAGTATATAAAAAAAAGTATTTAAAAAATTACTTTTAAAAGAGTTACTCTTCAATAGGGATATTGGAAAAAGGTACTATTTATAATGAGTCAGTTTCAAAAAGAGTTATTTTTTTTATAAATAAGATGCTGTATAAAGAAGGCACTTTTTAGCAGAGGCGATGTAACAATAAGGTACTTTTTAAAGAGGCAATTATCAAAAAAGGTACTTTCCAATAAGTTGATTTTAAAAAGGGGTAATTAAAAAAGGGCCAGTAAGTTAATTTTTTTAAAGGACCATCGTTTTTAAAAACTTACATATTTTACTTTACTAAAAACGGACTGTTTCCAGCGTCATGGATACTCTTTTTATTTACGAAATTAAAAAAAAAGAAACAATTTAATTTGTAGGTGCATTTTTAATTTAATGTGGCGGCTTGACTGCTATTTCTGAACAGCAGCCGGCTTTCGAAATGTTCAAGTCTAACCTTCCGCATGTCTGTCTGTCCTTCCCTAAACAATTGTTTTTTTGTTTGTTTGTTTTTTTTCGATTTTTCTTTGTGACGTTTCGTTCTCTTTTGCTTTATTCCTGTTTATTGTAGGATGAAAATAGGATTCTTTGTGTTGTTGCGGAATTACGGTTTGTTATTGTTGTATAAATTATTCTAATGTTATTGTTGTTGTTGTTTTTTTTTGTTATATTGTAAAAGGACCAAGAAAATTTCTTTATTTGCCAACCATAAGAATGTTGTTGACTTCACTTAAGTGTTTATGTTGTTATTTCTTGTTCCTCTTGCTTCTACTCTCCTTTAGCGGATGAAATTCTGAAATTCCAAAGCTCTGTTTGTTGTTGGCTGCTGCAAAAGAGACTTCTTTGATGGTGTTGGTTGTCATTATTTGCTGCACTTGCGGTTTATGTAGCCGTTGTTATTTTTTGTTGAGACAAGTGCCTTGTTAAGTGACTTGACTTTACCCCCGGGGGGCTTATGATACCCTTTTGGTATGTGCTTCAAAACACACACTCACACAAACACACACACACACATGTATGTTTAACATGCCAGTTGCAATGACAAATCACTATGATTTTCTTTTCCAACCATAAAGAATTTAATGACAATAAAGAATAATTTTTTATTATGCAACTTTTTGTTATAATTTTTTTTTTTGGGTTTAATGCAAAATCACTTTTATCAAGAGCCCAAACCGAGTCATGACACAGCCAAGGTGTGTGCATGTGTGTGTGTGTGTGCTTTGCCAGTGAGTGGCTGGATGGCTGCTTATTAAACCGTTTGCGTGTATTTGTGAATGTCCGTTTCAAAACTGTCACATAAAAAAGTACCGCTAATACGATGTCTTGTTTTCGAGTAATTTAAATAAATTTGCGCGATAACAAAACATTTAAAAAAATAAATTTTTGTCGTTTTGATTTGCTTGTTGTTCATACACCAGCTTTCATTTATTGAATGTTATTTATTCAACAGACAATAAAACTGAGATGACGTTTTTGGAAGACAAGCAGTTTCATTTTAATACAAGACAATCAATTAAAATTTGAGAAACTGATTAAAAAAAATCTAAAGCTTGTGCGCACACGGAAAGAAATTTTTCTTTTTATAAAATAAGTTTTCAAAACATTAAGATCTACATTCAATTACAAAAACTGTAAAAAGTTCAGTTTCTCGCAAAAAATCTTTAATTAATAACTTCTTACAAAAACTCCTTTTTGTTAAAGAAAAGTGCTTTTTTCTACATAATGTCTCTTTTTTTCAAATGAAACCCTCCATGTTTTAAAATAAAATTTTCTTTTTTTACAAAAATCTCTTCCAAATTAGTGTTTCGCTCACAAAAATTGCTTTTTCGAGTTATTTTTTTTTCTACAAAAATTCTTTTCATTAAAAGTGATTTTTTGAGAAAAATTGCTGTATTTCTAGAAACTCGTTTTTCCACTCCAGGTCCTGATTTTTACGGAAAACCCATTTCTTAAAACCTAATTTTGTCAGAAATATATATTTTTTTTAATTAACAATCTTTTTCACTAAATTCTCCTTTTCCAAAAAAGGGAGAGTTTTCTCAAAATTTTTATAGAAATTCTATTGTCATACAAATTTTATTTTCACAAAATTTAATGTCGTTTTCTTTTCTAAAAAACATGCAACATTTTTCACTTCTTTTTTAAAATTTGGCAGTTTGGAGGAGTTGTAAAATAGGAGTGATTTTTTGTAATGGATGATGGATTAGTTTCAAATAAATTCTTTATTTATAAATTACATAATGCTGTCCTTTTCTAATAAAAAGTGTAAGAAATGTAGCATTATTTTGTAGAAAAGAACACAGCATAATTTTTTTCATGAAAGATCCCGCTTTAAGAAAATATATTCTTTTTCACAAAAAGTACCTTTTAATGTCCCTTTCATTCATGAAAAAAGCTATTTTATGACAAAATCAACCCTTTTTCACTCAACGATCTATTTTTCACCCAAATGTTTTATTTTTTATAAAAAAGTTATTTCAGTCCTTTTCCTTCAATAATTTTTTTGTTCACAAAAGGTCCTTTTGCCCTAGTAGTCATCCTAAAGTAGTCTCTAAAGTTACCTTCTATGGTTAATTTTTGTACATAAGAGTTTTAGATCCTCTAAAAGTACTTCTTTTATAAAAATTATTTTTATATAAAGAAATTCCTTTTTTTTATAGGATGTACCGGTTTTACAGAAAGTGCATGTTTTTATTAAAACACTTTTGTCACAAATAAATTGTTTTTAAAGAAACTGCTTTCTTTTCATTAAATTACCCTTTTCTAAATAAAAAATTCGTTTGATAAAAAAAAATTCTATTTTATTCATTAAAGATTCTCTTCATTTTTTCACAAAAATAATCAGTTTTATGAAAACGTTTTTTATTTTACAAAAATTCTATTCTCACAAAAACTCTTTTTCATTATAAAAAAAAAAAAAAACACGGACGCCTTTAAATCATCGTGTGAAAAATAAATAAAATCAAAATGAGGCGTCAATGAATGCAGCACCTCCCTTAAAAGCCGGCTTTATTATTGTTCGTTATGTTTTTGTTATTGTAATAGTGTGTTTTATTGCCTATTTATGCAACAAATTCGGGTGTGCATTTTAAAATGTTGACTTTTTCTTTAGAAAAGGAAACGCCATCAAATTTAATTGCAACTGCAGCCTGTTAACTTTTTATTTTCGAAATAAGCACGTACCGCACAGAATACAACAGTTTATGTTGTTGGCCAGGTCAGTTGGAAATAAACCATGAAAATTATTTTTATTTGTTAATTATAATTTATTTCTTTCTGTACTAAATTCAATTAAGATGGACAAACTAAAGTGGTGATAAGCACAATACACATGAGCACTGAAGATGAAAGTGTTGCGACTTTCGAAAACAGCTGTTCTGCTCTGCTGTGTAAGTTGAATAAAACTGATGTCGACTTTCCTTTGTACCTAGGAATATTTATCATCATGTCTTTCTGAGATTTTAACAAAGTTAGAACAATTAGCCTATATAAATATTAATAAAGTTTCGAACGTTTTCTTTTCAACTCAGAGACCTGATAAATATTTCAATTCACAAGGAAAGTCACCTTGCAGAACAGAACAGCTGTTTATGAAAGCCGCTGCATTTCCATCGTCAGTACTCTTGCCTACTGGTGGCTTATCACCTCTTATTATTTGGGTTAGTTGCATGTAACAACAATTTCTATTTATATGATTTTATTGTGAATTATAATACGAGAATTGTATCCTGCCGATGGTAGCACACTTTAAATTCCTGTACTAACGTTTGATTATTTTCTTTATGTCTTAATTTCTAAGTTTTTGTTCCAAAACGTTTTCAAAAAAAATATTCTGTTAAACGTTATCATTTGCTCGTTAATGTTGCCAAGATTTTTCCAACAAGTGATTTTAGAAGGGCAGAGAGTATGTTTTTTACAAAAAAAAATTTTTTTAAATTAAAATAGTCTTACTTGTTAATAATTATTGGACATGTCTGTTTACCTGCAAGAGAAATAAAAGTAAATAGTTAATTAAATTAAAATATTATTCATTAAATAAAATTCAACTATTTTCAATTATAATTAATATAAATTTACTAATAATTGTAGCAAAACAATAACATTTTTTTATTATTAAAACTTTTTATTATTAAAACTGTTTGTTATTAAAACTTTTAATTGCACTTATTTTTTTGAAAATCAGTTTTCCTAACAGTTTCTAACTGAATTGCAATACAATTCTATAACCAAATTGGGTCAGATTTAAACGCTTTTTTCTCCTTCAACTTCTTTGTTAATAGCGGCGCATAGAGGCCAAAAGAAGTGTTTTTAAATATAATAATAATTTCTATACGAAATGTGACACACAATTGGAAAAGAAATATAATGAAACTTATTCAAACGAAGAAAGAGGTCTGCACCGTAACCCAAATTTGTTTTTGAAGCTGGAAAAAAATAAAAATGAATAAAAAATAAAAACTACGCCTCCAAACAAACGACTCACGTTCAAAAGTTAATTGAACTGATTTCATTTTAGTTCGGTTTATTTAATATTTTCATTTGTTTTTTATATTTTTAAATATAATTTTCGAGTATGACTCTTGTCATCAAACGTTTGTATATGGACTTGGGGCTGTGAAGTGTTTGTTAGTAATTTAAATAGTTTTGTTGTTGTTGTTGTTGTTGTTGTTGTTGTTGTTTTATTTATGTGTTACAGAAGAAGGCGTTTGTTTTATTTAAGTTCGTTTGTGTTTGCTTTTTTGCTTTTATTGTGGCTAAACTAAAACAATAATACTATTAACGAAATAAAACGACTGAAAATTATTATTCATAATAAAAATGTCTAATTAAATTGTAACAGAAATAAAATCGCCCCATAAAAGAATCATGCACAAATAAATGAATCATTCGTTATGCAGATTTTCAGCGAAAACAGAAAAAATATTCAGTGGCCACTGTGGCTGCAGCCACTGGGTGTGGATATTAAATGCCGTTTAGCATCCACTTCGCCTTAAAGCTTTCCATGGCTAACGAACGACTAATTATTTGCATGAAGTTGGTGGTAATTCCGAGGTCTTGCAAAAGGCCGGCTTGTAAAAGTTTCTAAGAACAGCGTTAATAAAATTTCAAAATGGAATTTCCATTTGATAGTCTCTCATGTTTTGAACTTTTTTCTGAATCGTTAATTATCCACTTGTTTATAGTTTCGCTTGTTTCAAGTCATCATTTTTTTATACGTCATGTGACCAAAAATACATTTTTTTAACTTAAACTTGAAAATTGTTAAAAAAAATAGTGTAAATTTGAACACCAAAAAAATATATCTTTAATGAATCATAAATAAATTTAAAAAAAAATTTAACATAATTTATTTCATCGTTACTGATTGATGATTCGCCTAAATTATCAACAACTTTTAAATCTTCGAAAACAATCTTTTTGTTTTACCGATCTTTCAGCGCTTCAAAATCCACAAAAAAAAAGATGTTGAGTTTTTAGAAAAGACAACAAAATAGTCAAGATTTTTTTAGTTAAATAATTGCTGTGTTAACAATTAAAACAATAAAGCGTTTATAGAAAAGTTTACGGAAGCTTAAATTAAATTAAAAAAATTTTGGTTCTATAAAACATCCGATTTATATAGAAAATCTTTTTTCTTGGAAAATCTCTTGTTGGCAGCCGAAGAGCTGCATTTAATCGTGAATATGGTACCGAGTTTTAGTGATCTGAGCTCGAGGCTATTTAGAAATAAATAGTTTTAAATTTTTTTATTCACATAAAATCTTTCCTTTTTTTTGTAAAAATTACCAAAAATAAAAGCACCTGTTTTTATAAAAAATAATAAGATTTCTTTTCCAAAATTAATAAAATTTTCGAATTAATTTTGTGTATTTTACTCGACCTTATTAAATATTCTTATTTAAGTAAAATTTTCTTTTTAATTGTAAAATGTTTTTTGAAGACTTAAAATTCCCATCAAATTTCGAGCTTTTTAAAAACTGTTTGATTTGAGAATTTATTTAATAAATAAAATTGACTGTCAACAGCTTTTTTCGCTTCGAATTTCACTGAACAATAATTTTTCGCCCCTCTGTCTTTCTCATACTTTTACTTTTCAAATCGAAGTTTTAAATTATTATTATTGTTTTTTAAACTTTCTCATATCCACACAATTAGAATGATGAAATTTTATGTTTGCCGCTTTGGCACACATGAGTCACCAATGAAAGTTAATAAAATAAATTCAATCAATTTCCTCTCTCTATAGAATTTTATAAATTTTTATTTTTTTAATTGAAATTTATTGTGAAATTTTATCACTAAAACAAGACAAAATATCGCAATTGAAAGGCGATCAATTGATTTGCAGTTAAATTTGTGTATTTTGGAATTGTCGTTTTTAGTACTTCAATTTAAATTTAATGTTTTTTTTCTTAAGTTTTAAAAAATTAATAAATAAGAATTACTGCGACAGTCCAGTGAGCTGCGCTTAACTTATTTCTTTTTAACAAACAAACAAAAAAAGTGGAAAACATTTGGGTTTGAAATTGTTTTGATACAAAATAATTAACATTGACTTGGAATATTGTGGCTTGTGCCCGATTTGTAATCCACTGTATTCACTATCTAGTGGAGAAAAAAAAATAATGTTTGGGCAACTAGATTTTACTTATGCAAAATCAAAAGTTGTTTGTAGTTTTCGCCAGCATTAAAGAAAATCTTTTTATTTATAAAAATGGGGGCGAAAAGAGCTCACGTTTTTAATTTTAACAATAATTTAATAAATAATTTTTATTTTGGTTGATTATACTTTTAGTTTAATTTTAACATTTTTAGTGCGATTTTCTTAAAAAGCCTGATTTTAGTTCTTTTGAAATTAAATTAATTTTTTTATATTTGACTTTAAAGAGTGTAAAAATACTTGCACATTTATAAGCAGTTAAGAACAGGAACCACACTTAGAATTCTGCACGCGTACACTGTGTCCTATAATTAATATCATCAACAATATTAAGTATACGTCTGGAGGTACGTTGCAAAAGGGGAGTTGGAGACAAACAAACTTAAAGTGAAGTGTATGAAAATTATTAACGATTTGAAATTTCATATAAGAAAAGCGATTTGTATTTGCCGTTGCTTCAAGTCAAGGGAAGAAATAAAATTTTAAACTCCGATATTTATCGTCACACGAGAGTATTACGAATCACTTAAAATTTAAGTCCTTTCTTACTTGGTTTGCTGAGTGGCCGCTCTTATTTTTCCAAAAGTATTCATAAAATATCACGGCATTAAGCATTTTATTTAAAACTGATCTCCACTTGACACTAAAAATGCTCTGGAAATGTGAAGAATATACCAGTGAATTGAATATATTTCATATATAAAGGGTGTTTTTTATAGAGTGATACAAGTTTAACTCATAATAAAACATAGTAATATATTTTTGATATCAATGAAACGGTCTTTATTGGATAAAAAACTTTATGACATTAATGTTTAAATATGATATCGGCCATATGGGCGCCACGGCTAGCGCACACAAGGCGCAATCTGGAGCACCAATTTTCACAAACAGTAGCATTCTGACCATCATCGTTTTTGAAGACATATAAGCGAATGACTCCTTCAGCCCGTAAAGCGTACCAAACAGTAATTTTCTGTGGATGTTTGTGGTGTTTCGGCAAAAGCTTGTGGATTCTCCTCACTCTATATGCAGCAATTCTGTTTATTTACGTACCCATTCAACCAAAAATGGGCTTCATCGGAAAATAAAATTTTGAATGGACGAAGTGCACGATAAGTTTGACGAACAGAAATTTTGATAAAACATTTCCACATAATGAAATGTCAAAGCAAACTAAACAAAAAGCAACTATCAGCTGTTAAATGGGTGGTCAAATAAAGCAGTGATGCCAACTCAAAGTTGTATCACTCTATAAAAAACACCCTATACTCTTTTATTTTTTGCTGTATTTAAAGTCAAAGAACTTTTCAATATATTTTCTTTTTTCGTTTACATTTTTCTACTGCATTTCAAATCAGTGGTAAATAACGAGTTTTAAACTTAATACGGTCATCCATGAAAAAGACAAAAAAAAAATTAAAAAATAAAAAATGGTAAAAAGTTGAAATGACATGTTAAATAAAAGTTTTTGGATGGTTCGCCAACCAACTTCTCAAATCTACAAAAACACGAGACTGAATTTTAAATCTGCAAACAGATTTTTTTTCTGTTAAACACCATCAAAAGTTTTTCTAACTCAAGCAAATTTTGTGAAAAAGTTGCTGCAACAATTTTAAATGAAAATAAAAAAAAATTTTAATACGATAAATTTGCCATTGATTTGTCTTTTCACATTTGAAAATAGGGAAGGCTTAATTCAATATCTCAGACAAAATTTCTTAGATTCCATTAAAAAAAAGTTATTTTAAGGGTCTAATTGTATAAATCACATCACCCAAGCGATATTTGAATAAAAAAAACAAAAGCAAAATAAAAAAAAAGGCTCTCTTTCTTCAGTTAAAAATTACGTGAAATTAAACACAAATTTCGTTATTGTTCAACAGGATTTTTATATTTAGAATATTTATTTTTGAATTTCTCTGATCATGATTTTGATCAACAAAATTGTGTGTGTGAAAACATTTTTGGTTTTCTGTTTCTTTTTTTTTTTTGCTCTTGATTTTGGTAATGGAAATATTCAAATTAAAGATAGGGTTTTGTAAGTCTTAATTGTGTAAATCACTTTGCGTTAGTAAAATTTATTGTTCAATTAAAGTAAAATTGCAGCTAATTTCTCCCTCTCTGATCTCTTTTAGTCTCTTCGCTTAAGTTTTTAATAAAAATCTTTAAAGGCAAAGCAACGCCTTAAGCTTCTCTGCGAGTTTTATTGGATGAACAATTTTTGAACAAAACAGAAATAAATTTTATAAATTTTGTTTACAAATTTGTTGCTGCTTTTCCGAAAATTTCAGTAACTCAAAGGAATTTACAGATCGCATTTGATCAACTACAGGATATTAACTCAAAATTTGTATATTTTCACTAGAGATCGAAACCCATTTTTGGTTATATTTTGAAAGAATTCAAAAATCCCAGTTGCATTCGCCAATTTCTTAAAATGGTTTTCTTTGAAATTTTTGTAACTTTTTTAACAAAATATACATTTTTGAGTTAATACCTTTTTTCTGAAACTATTTGTGGTTAAATTTTTAGAGAATTTACAAATTCGAATTCCATTTGAAAATTTATTTAAGTTGTTTTTCTTTTCAATTTTTTGTAATTGTTGCAAAAGAAACATTTTTTGAGTTAATACTATTTTTCTGAAACTTCTCTATATAAAAAATAAATTATATATGTATTTTATAAAAAAAAACACTATCAACTCGTAATAAAATTAAAGTTTAATAAAATAATTTGATTATTTTCAACTTCAAAATGATACAGTTTTTCTGAAAATATACGATGCATTTCTGTTACAACTTTGGAATTAACCCAAAATGGTGCCTTTTTGTTTATATAAAAATGGTCTCAAGCGAGGTTTCAGAGATGGAAGAGCAATCGCAATACGTTGAAAATTTTTTTTATTCGATATTTTTGTTGTTAGTAAATTTCTTGCGAACCGAAAATTTACAAATTTAGAAAAAAAATTTCTTGTTGATCAATTGCAAAATATCATTTTCGAGAAAAAATACTTTTGGTAAATATTTATTTTATTTTCTGTGCATAACAAATCAGCAGATGTTCTACAGATCTATTTTGCACCCGATTACAACACTGACGTTTTCTAAATGAAACTCAAACAGTTGAACTCCTGTTCTATGAATCACATATTTCTTTGCCCCTCCTTTTAAATAGTTTCGCTTAACATAAATTAAATTCTTTAGTTTATGGCTGGACAGACGTTCGGTCTCCAAATCGACTGTGGATTTAAGCAAATTTATGTAGTCGAACGATGGCGTGAGTATCTCGTCTAAATGCAACAGAAATAACAGTTTCGAGAAGGATGTTTTTTTTCGTATCATGAAACAACATGTTTGGGTTGTTGCTGCTGCTGCTGCTATTCTTGAACCTGTTGTTTGTGATATTGTATGTTGTTAGTTTGCATTAGATTTTATATTCCAATTTTTTGTTGTTGTTGTCCAAAGGAATAACAAGCACCTGCTGTATCGTCGTTCTCTAACATACGGATTGTGTTATTCTATTTGTCCATGTTTTCCCCACAAACATAAACCCAAAAAGTTGTTACAAAATATTAAAAAAAACACACATGAAGAATTTTTTAATAAACTTGAAAAAGGAATTAACTCTTCCTGATTGTGTCAGTTGTAATTCCCGCTTAACTATTTTTTTCCACAAACTTTTGCTGCTTTTAATTTCATTATCGTATTGTGATTCACGTGTTTGCTGGGTTGCGATGTTTTCAAGAATATTAAAGTAAACATTTTTAGTTTTTTTTTGCATTTATTAAGCTCTCTGATGTTTTATTTGTTCGAAAATAGTAAAAAACGAGTCAGAGGGAAATCAAATAAAGTAGAAATAAGTTTTTCTTATATTAACAAACTTTGATTTTATTTTCCAATTTTTTTTTTCTAAATTTGCTGGGTTGCAAAATCGATACTTTTTGCTTCCTTTAGAAAACTTTTGACACAGTCTTTAGTTTCGTTTTTTTTTTATCAATTTCATATGCCAAAGATGGAAGTGTAAAAAATTATTGGGCTGCGGTCGATTGTATATGCCCGTAAAAGGAAATTTTTAATGAAAATATTCCAAAAAATGGAAGAATTAATTGATTGAAATTGTGATAAGAAATCAAACAATAAAACATATATATCCTTTAACTGTTATCGGTAGTAGGGGACTCAACAGGGGGACACGTTGAGGCGAGAAATGCAGAAACATGAAGATTTATGAATAGAAAAGAATTCAAGAATACAAGCGACCGACCACTGCATGCCTGCTGAACTCATTCACCTGGTCCTCATTTCCTAAAAATTATTTTTTCTGTGTTATAAAAATAGAATTCAAATAATCGTTTCAAAAGTCTACAATTTTCCTAAATAAAATATTAAATTAAACGGTCATCCGGCTTGAGTCTTATAAATTCCACCTCATTTTTTGTGTTTTATCGCTCTCTGCGGTCATTTTATTATTCCAAAAAAAAACATTATTTTTTCTATTTGTTGAGCTCTTTTTATTTACAACTTTGCAAAAAAAAAAAGTTTTTAAAAAGTTTTCCCTTTATTTTTTGTTTATGTCTCGTTTGAGGATGAGTGTAAGAGAACTTCGCCTAGAAAATGTGCGGCAAAGAGAACACATTTTTTTATATATTTTTGTTTTGTTTGTTTTACAGTTGATTTTAAATTTTGCGATTTATATGCACAAATAAATAAAACAACAACAAAAACTTAAGCTTCTCTACATGGAAGCATAGAAACAGCAACGTTTGTGCTCACGTACTTGCGAGTACGTTTTGTTTTTCTCACTGCTGTTGTAGGTTTTATTTGAGTGTGTGTAAAATGTCCTTATTTTTGTTGCTTTATTTGCAGTGGCCATTTTAATTCGTTAGGTTTTGCACTGTGTGTTTGTGTGAGTGTATGTGTTTTGTTTACGGCTTTATTACATATTTTTTGGCGTTTTGTCATAATATTGAGTTCAGTGCAGATGACAAATCGTGATTTATTGATGGCAAAATAAAAAATAATATTCAAAAAGAACTTTTCAAAATGCCACAGTTTAAAGCAGATTTTGTGATATATTTTTTTAATAGAGACTCATAATATGCTGCAGTATTTTTAAGGCACTTTTTATCATTTATGACATTCCAATTGAGGACGTTCAATAAGGAGGCTCAAACACGACAGTTTTATTATAGATTTTAATAGACACTCCATGCCGACAATATTCAATGCTTAAGTTGAGTACCCAGCATCACTTAAAAAGGTGTAGGGAGCATGTCAAAGAAAACCACAATCCACTTGAAATATTTCAAAACTATTCGAAAGCATGTCCTGCAAGCCGTTGCACTGTTCGTAATTTTTCAACGATACGACTAATAAAATATTTGTTTTGCTTCTTTGTGGTGTTCAAATTATTTATTCTCTGTACAAAATTCAAAATGTTTATTTTTGCATGCATGTAAACCATTGAAACATGTGCGCTCAACAGTTCATAAAAATACAACCACAACAACGAAATATATATGAAAAATAATAAATAAAAAAATAAAGGATTTCAAAAAGGAAGTAAAGGAAATTGATGAAAATTTAACTTTGAAAGCGTAAAGTCTTATTGATTGTTTTGGGCACAAAAACTGTTCAACAAACCGAATGAAAATTTTATGTGAAAATATTTCAACCTCCATTAAAGTTTCTGCTAAAATTTTATTTATTCATGTTACAGCCAGAGTTCATTCAACTAATAAAAATGATATTAAAAAAAAACATTTTGTAGCCCGCAGCGTTTGTGAACATTTTACAATACCCACAGAAAAAAAAACAAATACAAAGGAAATAAATAAAAACTTTAACTATAAAAAAAATCATAATAAAAACAAAAACATTTACCTTAATTGCCGATAAAAAACATCAAATGCGAACACATTTTGATATTAAAATTGCCTCAATCGGCAAAAAGTACAAACGAAAATGCTAAAACATAATCCAAAATATTTACAATAATTTCTAGTTCTTCTTGTAGATAAACACAAAGTAAATGTTTCTTACTTTTTGGCTGCAAAAAAAATAGGACGTGCTCTTATGGCAGCAAAAAAGCCTGAAGAAAATAAATACACTTTTACCCTAAAAATAAAATCTCGTAGTTAAAAAAGCAAAACTTTCTTTATTTTGTTAGACGGCTGAGCAAAAAAAAAAATAAGAAAAAAATGGCTAAAAGCCCAGACATTGACTAGACACTTGTAAAGCACAACTACAAACAATACAAAAAAGCGTCTATTTATTATACAAGAACTGCGTACTGCAGCATCAACAGCAGAACAGAAGACACCCATTAATAGCGCCCTTTTTTTTGTATTATTCATGGCTTCGCGAGAATGCTTTTTCTCATACTTCTTCTGTAGCATAAAAAGCAACAACAATGGCCATAATAACAACTACAACCATACCTCTTAACTACTGTCTGACCTTCTACTTTCATTTGGTGGCTGTGTGCGAATGTGTGTGTGTGTGTGTGTGCGTGCGAGCTGGTGTGCACAAACGTACTTCTATTATCAGCCATTATTTGTTCGTTTATATATATTTTTGCCAGGACTCAATTCCTCTCCTTTTATTTTATACGCATTTCAGTTTTATTAATTTTGTTTTACTACTCTTGTCTGTACATGTGTGTATGTGTGTGTGTGTGTGTGAGTGTGTGTATTCCATTGTTGTATTCCCAAATCAGTGAAAGTAATTTCTTGAAAACTTGCCAAAATATTTGCCGAAAAACAGGATTTACTTTAAAAACATTCAAATACAGAAAATTTTAGGCATTAAATTTCAAAAGCTCTTAACAACAAACAAAATCGTAGTTTTTATTGCAGTCGTAGTGCCATGGGCCGGTGTTGTCCTGCTACACAAAAAATAATATAAATTTTACGGCAAGACAATTATTTTCAATAATAATTAGAACTCTCTAAATAATTTTAGGGAATAAATCTGGCACACACACATGCAAACAGATGGCATTAAATAAGAAATCAAAACTTTGGGTATAACCAAAGCCGGGCAGATGAGCAGAAAAGTACTGCATATTGGAAGTACATATTTCGGGAAATATCATTTTCTTGAAAAGTACTTTTTTCAAAAAGGCACCTTTCTTGAAAAGTACTTTTTTCAAAAAACCACCTTTCTTGAAAAGTACTTTTTTCAAATTAAGTACCTGCCTTGCTCACAACAAAAGCATTCGTAGTTACGATCGAACAAAAAAAATTACTTTTCTTGAAAACTACCAACCTTACAAAGTACTTCTTACAAAAAAGTACCTTCCTATTAAATTTTTTTTTTCAAAAATACCATCCTAGAAAAGTACTTTTTTTTTACAAAAAATTACCTTCCTTGAAAATTACTTTTTCCAAGAAAAGTAATTTTCCTAAAGGGTACTTTTTCCAACTATTATATCTTAAAAAATACTTTTTCCAAGAGTCTTTTCTTTAAACGTCTTTTACATTTTTTAAAAAGTAGCCATTCTTCAAAAATCTTTTCTTAACACTTAATTTGTACTTTTTAAAAAGTCCTTTTTTTAAAAAAAAAGTACTTCTCTTGAAAAGTACTTTTTTCAATATAAGTACCTGCCTTGTTTACAACAGATCGAACAGAAAAATTACATTTCCTGAAATGTACTTTTTTCTCTAAAACTACCATCCTTGCAAAGTACTTCATACAAAAAAGTACCTTCCTTTAAAATTTTTTTTCAAAAGCTACCAACCTAGAAAAGTACATTTTTGCACAAAGTTACCTTCCTTAAAAAGAACTTTTTTCAAGAAAATACTTTTCCAAAAATGTACTCTTTCCAAAACAAAGTATCTTTTTTGAAAGAAAATATTAAATCTTAAAAGATACTTTTTCCAAGAGTCTTTTCTTTAAACGTCTTGTAAATTTTTTAAAAAGTAGCCATTCTTCAAAAATCCTTTCTTAACACTTAATTTGTACGTTTTTCAATAAAGTACTTTGTACTTAAAACTACATTTTCTGCTTTCGAAAAAATACCTCTTCTTGAAAAGTTTAGCAATTTTCTTACCACGAACTTTTTGCAAAATTGTTCTTTTCTACAAACTACTTTTTAAAGCAGCCCTCCTTTAAAATAGTACATTTCATAACTTCATAAACTTTAAAAGAAAGTACTATTAAAAACGTACTTCAAAAGAGTACTCTTAAAAGGTACTTCTTAGAACAGTAAGTTTTAAGAAAGTACCTTTGAAAAAAGTTCTTTTTGAAAAACGTTCCTTTTAAAAAAGCACTACTAAATATTTTAAAAAGTTTATTACGAAGAAAGCAGCAAAAAGTACCTTCAAAAATTCCTTTTACGAAAAGTATTGTCTTTGAATTTGAAAAATTAATTCAAAAAGTTTTATATAAAAAAGTCTTTTTGAAGAATTTATGATCTCAATAAATTTTATGAGCTCGAACGCTACACAACTTTTGCTGATGTTTGATAAGGGCTTTGCTTACTACCATACATATGAGTGTGTGTGTATGTGTATTTGTACATACATATCTTTTGCATATGTAAATTTCCTATATCTGTGTCAAATATGTCACCAAAAACTCTCTAAAGAACTCTAAATAGTGGGATAATTTATTATTATTTGTTACGCATGTTAATTTCGTAAACGTGTAACTCGTTCTTGTATTTCAACGCTGGCATGTCGTCATCTGTATTTCGGTGTAAAAATAAAAAAGTGTATTTTTATTAAAACCAAATTCCCCCTTCGAATACCTGAATCGAACTGCTTTGTTACTCATCATCAGGTTGATTTGGGACAATAAAAAGTCTCTGGCAAATTTGTTTGAAACCGTTTGAATTCAAAGAGATTTTCTCTTAATTGTCATAAATTATTTGATTAACGATACTTTTTATTATGCAACCTCGCAGCAGATAATTGTTCAATACTAAGTAATTAATTGATCTGGTTTTTATAATTGAGTTGTTTCTCTCAGCAACAACAACAATGAAATTGTTAATGGTTGAAATGAGTTGCATGTATTGGAAATGCATGACTTTAAAGGCTGGAAGCGAACATAACAGTCAAACATGTTGGTGGCAGGCATTTCAAAATTTGTATTACGTTTCCAAACAAGCGTTGAGTATGGCCAAAAAAGTTGTATTGAGTTAGAAAAAGTTTGGGGGGTAAGCATTTTCCCCCTGGCCCATCAAGCCAATAAATCGATAATTATTTACACATTTTTTTTTTGTATAAAACCGTTTGTCTGCTTGCAAAAATGCAAATATTTGATTAGACATAATTTGACACAAATATTTGATGATCGCAATAAATAATTGAAAATATTATTCAAGTTGAGATGCAAACCGCTGTGGCTGCATAAACGAGTTCTAATTTGAAAGAAGGCAAATAAATAGACGAATGAAATTATAAAGCTGGAAAGAAATGTATCTCTCAGTAACAACCACATCCTGCAGATACTCGTTAATCATAAATTATAATTAACACGTTGAGATAACCCGTGTACGTACCACCACTCACTGCAAAAAGAAGCGCAACGAGTGAAAAAGAAAATTCTTCAAAACCAGATTTCCACATTTTTCTTCTACCACCGCAAGTTTTTATCACAAAAAAAAAATGTATAAAAAATCATTTCAATTTATTTCAGAAATGTAAATCATCTTTGAAGATGAAACTAAAGCCAGATATAATAAATTTGTTGGAAAATAAAAATCACAAAATCAATTTCATTACAAATCGAATAAAGAGAAATTCCAAACGATTTGATGTTGTCCGCTTCGTTTGGTTTAATAGGAAGAAACTGTCTTGGAAATTTTATAATGTTTTATTTTGTATGTTTTTAGTCGGAAGTGAAGAAATAGAAAAAGGAAAAATTTTATTTTTTCTTAATGGCAAAAATAAACAACATAAAAATGAAAGTTTTTGCAAAATTTTCCAAATTATTAAAACATTTTTTCTATTTAAAATGTAAAAGTATTTTAAAAAACCAGATTCTTTGGATTAATTTGCATTTTTGCATGCAGACAAACGGTTTTAAATAAAAAAAAATGTGTAAATAATTATCGATTTATTGGCTTGGTAGGCCAGCGGAAAATGCTTACCCCCCAAACTTTTTCTAACTCAATACAACTTTTTTGGCCATACTCAACGCTTGTTTGGAAACGTAATACAAATTTTGAAATGCCTGCCACCAACATGTTTGACTGTTATGTTCGCTTCTAGTTCATCAGAGGTATTTGTGGCACAGAATGTTAAAAAGGTCTTTAGGATTTTCTCTCTTGCATACATTTTCCTGTGGTCCACTTTGATGTACTTCATCGTCCAGCGATGTTGATGAAATTTATATAGTTCGCGGAGTATTTTTGTGTAGAAATGCACAACAGAAAAAAATTTCTAAATTCTTACAGTAAAACTTGGTCTAATTCATTTGGAAAGCAACAACAAAATTTTTCGCTTGCACTTACAACTTATTAATTTAAGGAAGATTAACTTTAAGTTCGTTACTATTTTTTCTGTCTTTCAAAAAGAAATTATTACATGAGCTTTGCGTTGTTAAATATAATTAAACACTCCCAAAGGAAATTCAGTTTCGATAAAAAACAAAAATAAAAAAATTAATCAAAAATAAAAATCACTCAAGTCGCTGTAAAATTCTTGTTCGCCTGCTGCACCTGACATTTTCTGTAAAACTCACATTTTGCTTCCTCGTATTTTTTACAATTCTGCGGAAAAAAAGCTCCACGTTAAAAAAAGTTTTATTGCCTTTTTCATGAATGAATATTTTATTAATCAGTCACAGTCGTTTGAAAATGTTGTTGTTTTTTTTGCATAATTTTTTTCATAGTAAATTTGTAGACTTTTTAACTTGAGGCAGATTGTAGTGGCGCAGTGTCGAGTTGACTGTGTGACGTTGGGTTTGTCTATTTGTTACTTCTTCTTTTTTTGCATTTCTGCAGCACCAACCAGCAGCTGCCTCTGCTTATTTGCTGGATTTCAATTCAATCATATTTTATTTTATTGCAAATGAATGAAAACAAATTTAGCCAACAGAAAGTCTAACGTTGAGCAAAAAGAAATTTCTATTTTTTGCAGTAAATATTTTATTATTTAAATTAAGTTCTTCGTTTCGATGTTTTGTTATTTAATTAAGAGTGCACAAATCAAAGGATATTTATTTAATAAAACAACCGTTTTATTTAAATTAGAATTAATTTCTATAAACGTTAATTGACAATTCTGCCATTCAGTTTTTTTTATTTAAAATAATTAAAAAAGTAACTTTTTTGTTTGTTAGATTTTTGCTTTATTTTTCTTAATTGATTTGATCAGCAAAATTTATATAAATTTGGCAAACATATTAGACAATAAAAAATTTAGTTTTCAAAGAAAAAAATATAAAATTAATAAATAAATTTAAAACCATACGAATACATCATTGTTGCCGGAAACATAATATGGTTGCGGCAACTATCACATAACCAATTCTTTCGTCTTTTTGTTAGATTTGGATTGTTTTCTTAAGAAATTAAACAAATAATGTACGAAGAAAATAATCAAACGGCAACACTGGGATTTAATGTGTCCCAACATCGGTTTGATACACTTCTCGTATACTATTTCGTAATAAACTTTCTATGAGCAAAATGTATTATTCACATTCCATTAAGCCATCTAATAAGTGCTAAAAAGTAAAAATACAAGAGTTCTAGTGATGAAAGGGTGGCGGCTTTCGAAAACAGCTGTTCTGCTGTGCTGCACAAGATGGACAATTAAATTATAAATAAAATGTTTCATGTTTTTTTTTTTGGAATTTAACGTCTAACAAACAGTAGTTCAACAACCAAAATTAACAGTCAATATTGTTGAATTTGTTTCATAGACTAAAATTTTTTTAAATGAAAAATTCGTTTTTTAAAATGTACAGTTAAAAACTGTTTTAAACTTAAAACTATTTTAAAAACTTTAAAAAAAGTAACAGTTCTTTTCAAAATAATAGTGAAATTTCGAAAAACTCTCTCTAGTATTCTGTAAAGTTATTTAAAATTTTAATAGCAAAAAATTCCAGAATTTTTATAAATAAAAGCGCTTTTCAAAATTTTATATATAAAAGATAATGTAAAATAATTGTGATTTCCTGTTGAAAATAAAAGCAAATTCAACTCAATATTAATTAATAACTCAATATAAATTCCTAAACTAAAACCTTCTTTATTTTCGTGCCGATTTTTTTTCCCAAAGTCTTATTAAAAATTGACCAATTGGGGCGTTTTCCTATTGTCATATTGAATTATAAAACTGAAAATTGTTAGTCAGGCTTGATTTCGAATCTGCGAATTTACAATTTCCTTTTTAAAAAAATTTTCTTAAATTCCAATATTTAGAATATTTTTTTATAATCAGCAAACCTAACAGAGAGGATCAGTCTCGAAGTGAATTCAAAACGAATTCGGAGATTTGAACTCAAGACCGACTAACAAGTTCCGACCTGATAATTTAACCCTTAAAGTGCGAATGATAGTGGAAAATTTTTCGTTTTTGAATTTATATTGAATAAATAATAATTAATTCCAAATTTGCTTTTATTTACAGTATAAAATCACAAACGAAAACTTTCATTTTAAATACAAAAACAGTCGTTGAATTTTTGTTTTAAATATTATTGTGTCACAGGACAATTTCTAGTGTGATATTGCAGGACAGGGAGTTGGTGTTCTATTTAACTTAAAAAATTATTCGATTTAAATAATCGAATAAAAGCTTAAAAAAAAGTAACAGTTCTTTTTAAAATAATAGTAAATTTTGGAAAAATTATAATAATTATATTCCATAAAATTATTTAAAATTTGAATAGCAAAAAAAAAATTCTAGAATTTTTATAAATTTAAGAAAAAAATTATTATTAATCACCGTATTCATAATGGCCTATTCATAAAAAATATTGTGTGCTTTGAAATATAATTTATTTCAAAGCATTCTAATAGTTCTTTCAATATTTTATAAATCAGACCTATAAAATAGAAATAAATTATTTACGAAAAGTATGTTTAAAGTGCACTTTAAGTACAGAATAAGTTTTTCTTTTTTCTTAGCATATAAATTTTAAAGTGGAGGCGTGGTTTACACTATTGATCCATATTCATAATATTTTCAGTTTGAAATATTCCTAAGTTTGTGATATATTTTTTACAAAAATTTCTATAAAAAATTTTTTAAAATAGGTTTTAAATATATATATATTTGTTTTTTAAATAAATAAACGGGTAAATATTCTATGAATTGCTTTTAGCTTTTATTTGAATTTTTTGAATTTACTTTATATTATCCGGGGCGTTATTTTTATAGAATTATAGGAAATTTTATATGTTTATTCCTGACGATGTTAAAAAACCGTTAAAGAAATATTAAATAATTAAATAAAATTTAATAGAATATTATTAAAAACGGCTTCGAGCTTGATAAATACATACAATGAAATATTCTGTGATTTCTGAATTTTATAATAAAAAAATAAAAAAAAATGTATAATAATAATTTATTGGTATTTTCATCGAAAAAATTTAAAAATTATTAAAACCATAATTTTGGTAAAAGTTTTTTACACCATGAAAATATTTCTCCTGATTTTTGGGCTCTAACAAATGCTGATCAGGGGGCAGATTACGGCATTCGATACGATTCGAAATTTTAAAATATTTCCATTTAAGCTCTATTGAAATATTTCGTAATTTCGTTCGATAACGAGTGCTGTAATTTGCTCCCTGGTGTGTTTTTATTGTTTAGATGTGTATGTCTTTTTATAAAAAATTTTAAAGAAAATTAAAAATTTTTATTAAAATTCATGTCAGTTAAAATTGATTTTTGATCTTCACACATTTTTCGTATCTCTTTTTCCAAAAATATCTGCCGTGCTATAGCCTAAGATTCTTTTTAATTTCACGTAAACTTTTCTATAAATTTGAAATTAACTGAAAATATACTGTTCACTGACTGCTTATTTGAAAATTTTTCAATTAAGATATTAACAAAATTTCTCATGAAAAACTTTGATATTAAATCCGCATATAAGATTTAAAAAAAAATATTTTTTTTAATATTATGGGAAATGAAAGAATTTTTAATTCCGATTTATATATTAAAATAAAATTTTCTTGTCCTTCAACTCTTTTAAAAAGGCTCAGCAAAATTTTTGAGCATGAAATAAATATATAAAAAAAATTTTGCACAAAACGAAATAATATTTTCTATGGTTTAAGTCATATAAAAAAAATCAAAATCATATTGTTAAAAAAAATTTTTTAAAATTATTACTTTTGCTTATAACAAAATATTTTCAATCCAAAATTTTTTTAAATCATTCCACAATTATTAATAATTTTTTTTTCAATAATTCCAACACTCACCTTTTACTTTTGATAAATTTTTAAAAAATCCAATTATGTGTGCTTTTGCACTTGGCGATATTGTTCTCAAATTTATTTAATCACACAATTCTGATTTTGCGTAAAAATGAAACTTATTGTGGCACTAGTTTTTCGTTTTGTATTTTAGAACTTTCAATTCGAAAAATTTCCAAACACAATTTCGTTTTTCCTATTGACTGCAGATGTAGACAGCAACCATTTCTTTTATATATATTTTTGTTGGTATAAATCCTTGTGGCCTGCAGACCGGTGGTTGCATAAATTAGTATCCTGGCTTTAGGGTTCGTTAACACACTACTTTTTAAAATGGTTTCATTCAAACACTTGCCTTCTTATTTGGTTCTATCAGATTTAGTATATTTTTATTGAAACTTTAATTGATTTGAATTCATTTTCCATATATAATTAATTATATATTTGCAAATTATTTTTCGCTTTAAAATTCATTAAAAAAATATTTTTATTAATGGTTGGACTGCTTAAGAATTTTTATTTATTTTAGTTTTAAAACTTTTTTTAACGGACAAAATATGTTGTTTTTTTATATTTTAAATAAAGTTGCTTTCAAGTTTCAAGTTTAATTAGAAGAGGGCTCAAAAAATCTGTGTGTGTAATTGATTTTGGCACCAAGATACAACCGCTTCATTTAATTCAAAGAGACTCGGAGTCATAACTTCTCTACGCTTATTTATATAGCCTCCGTTAAGCGGCGATTTTTTTTACATAGAGAAAAGTTTCTGTCAGCGATGTATACGGCAGCGTTTCATACAACAACACACCACAAGCAGCAGCCGCCGCCAAATAATAAAAGCAGCGACAACAAAAGAACAGAAAATAACATCCAAATGTTACCAACAAAACACACACGCACACACACAAACACAAAGCCAGACTGAAAACTTATAATAACAGAAAACCAAACATACAAACGACCCACCAGCAACAGACAGATACATCAATGGATGGCTGACTGGCTAGCACGCTGGCTGTATGAATGATTGTGGGTTTGGATGTTTGGTTAGTTGGTTGGTTGGCTGGCTGGATGGCAAAAGAAAGAAATTCTCAAACAAACCACTGCAAATGCTTTTTTGCTACCGGCAAAAACGATTTCTTTGTGCTAACGCAGCATTTCAAACTCGCAAGAGCATTAGCGAACGTATAACAGCAGCTCCAACCTGCTCAAACATGTAGCAAACACAGCAATATATCATTATTACCAACAGCATAGTCATCATCGTCTTTGACATGAGCATCGTTCTCAGAACTTCTTTATCATCCTAATTTTGTTTTTATAAAACACACATCATACACACAAGTTGGTTGGAGGATTTGTTCTGTCCACAGTCTCATACTCAATCCAACATTGTGGCCATACCAAATAAAAGCTATCGAACAAGTTGTGTTTGGCAAACTTATTTCTAACATTTTCTCTCTGCTATTCAGAACAATTGAACTTTAACTACATTTTACAGATTGTTTGTTTACTGCGACGCTGCGTTAATTTGCTTACAGCAGCTCTGCTGACGTTTAATCAAGTGAACACGATGTGTTCGAATAGCAGCGACAACAAAAACAAACACATATTTCGCAAATTAAATGACTTTGGTTTGTGTTATTGTAGCAAATATTATATGATCGCTTGCAAACGCACGACTTTCAAAGGGTTACCAAATTTAAGTGTACGGGAATGCCAATTATGGCATTTTTTTTATTGGGACAGTTGTATGTTCCAAATATGGGTTAAGGGAAAAATAGTATTTGTTTTTGTACCCTTCTCAAAACTGAATAAACTCTTTTAGTTATCATTTACAAGTTAATGATATATGTTGGTTGCTTTTGTTCTATAATATTTTCTAAGAATCTGATCAAATTCTGAACAACGTTAAATATCTCTAAAGTTAAATATTATCAACTTTCGGTCTCTAAAAACTCAAAAACTATGTAAAATAAATGTTGCAGCTTGTATCTCTGCATTTAAAGCAGAGTTTGACAAAAGCAGTAAATTATGTACCCAAAAAGTACTTTCTGTTTATTCTTGATATTCCCCATAAAGTATCTGTTGCAACTATTGCCAGTGCAAATGCAATTGTTCCAATCCAATTCGTATTGTACGACTGATGCTTGTTGCATGGCTTAACGAGTTTGTTTGAAACTAAGAAGCAACTGATATTGCATTCAACCAAATGCGTGTATGTGTGCTGCGTACAAGTTGCATGGCCAAATGTTGCTGCTTTGTGGTGGCCAAGAGACGATGATGGTCAAGTTGAAGATCAAAGCCTTGGTAAGCAGCATATCATGCCGCTACACACAACTCAACGTTGCTAGCAAAAACAAAAAAAACAAAAAGTTGGTTAAAATCAGTTTGTGCAAAAACAGAGAAAACACAAAACTTTTTATGTGCTGTAAAATTGAGAGTAATTTTTTGCTTGTTTGCAGACAGCAGAGAGGCCATAGAAAAACCGCGTAAATCTCTGTTACAACCGGCATTTTTTTTTTCTCTTCCAACTCATGTTGGGTTCGATGTTTGTACACGTACTTAGGCTGAGTTTTTCATACAGTTTTGCTTTTGGATTTCCATGAAATTGGCCAGAAATTTAATAAAAACTTTGAAATTGTTGCAGCCGGCTCTGTTTTTTGTTGTAATTTTTTAAACTTGGCCAGGTTTTTGTTGAAAAGAGTTTAAAGCTCCAACAAACTCATGCTGCTTTTGAATTAAGTTTGTGTTGCATATGGTGTTTGGTTGTTCTGCTCGTTGGATTAAGGTTTAGTTAGTTGGCTAAGAAGTCGAAGAAGTTCTGTCCATTCTTCACTTCATTCTATTCCGTTGTAACTTCTTTCACTTGAGTTTCTGCACAAAAGAATAATTTAACGCTCTTGATATGATTTTACTTGTTTTATTCGTTTTCAGTGACGCACATTAAGCTGTTTTATTGACTTTGAAATGGATATAGCATATCTATCTCCTTCCTATTGTGCCTCTCTTCGTTGACTATTTTGAACTGCGATGCCGCAAAAATTAAAAAGAAAAACCTCATCTATTTGATACTCAGATAAAGATTTCCCAAAACCTAAAAATATTTATTTTAACCTCGTTTGCCACTTTGCGCCTTCATATTCGAAATTTTGTAATAGATTAACTGCAAAAAGCTGAAATATTTTATAGCAAAATTACGAACTACAGGGCGAATCGGGCCAAATACTATGATGAAGAGGATACAGTCTTCATTTGGAAGCCAAATATGGTTGTTGTAGATTTATTTCAAGGACAACTGATTTAGAGCATTGAACCTCTTTGAGTCAGTAGAAAGACTGTATGTTTTTTTACAACACTGGATAGACAAAATATTTTATGTATGTAAATTTTTTAAACTTCGAAAATAAAGAAAAATGTTAAACACGGAAGACGCGTGACCCTAGAGTCCATCCCTGTCATTTTTCGCTATATAAATGAGGAACTTTTCAAAATAATCACTTCTTTAGAATTTTTTACACCATATGTCACGAACGGATTGACTCCGGTCTGCGGTGATCGACGTAGTTCGTGAATTTAAACAGCTGATATACTTGTGAAACCGATCGGTTAATATTTGCATTCCTAGAACGCTTTTCTTTTGATTACCATAATGGAATCGATAACACTCACTGATGTGATATATAAATTCGGAGTTAAAAAAATCACTTTTTCCGAATTTGTTTCGTTTACTATATCACACGAACCGATTAACCGATTTTGATTCGATTTGCAGTGGCCGACGTGATTGTTTAAACTGTTTAGTTTCTGAAAGCGATTGGTAAAGCCCTTTAGAAAATATTAAACATACACTTTCCCCGGTTCGAATTGGATCAAATTCACCGGAGATCTTAGTTCAGTAGAATCCTTTAGTTTGCTTGAAATCGGTCAAACCTATCCAAAGAGCGCGCACACACACACATTCACTTACACGAACACACATTCACTTACACACACACCTACATACAGACATAGTAAAGGGTTCTCAGAATTATTCAGGGAAGTTTACGTGTACTTAAAAACGTCGATATCTGGTAAAAGCTCGATTTTTTCAAACCGGAGTAGAGCCAATAACCTCCCGATTATTGAAAATTTTCAATTTTCATAGTGGGAAGTTCAAAAAATTAATCACAATAATAATAGTAGAGCGAACAAAAATATTCAAACTCATCGAAGTTTAAAAATTTTGCGATAGAAATTTAATTTTGGCTGATAAAGTCCTCATGCACCTATGGTCCACTTTTGTGAATGGACATAGAAAATTTTGTAATTTGTATAAGACGCGCTGCGGCCATCACTGTTTTACATACAAAAAAAAAGTTTTTTAAATTGTACTGAGTCTGCCGCCGAAATTAAATAACAAATCAAATGCCCGTAAAATCAAACTTTTAAGTAAATTTATAAAACGCCGTTTGACTTACACCCGTTTTTATGTCTCTGCCATTAAAATCAATTTTTAGAATAATTTTATTTAGCAAAATATAGATAAACTTCTTTCATAGTGTTACACGGGCTTAAAGTGTAGCGTATTTAATTTTGTTATCGCAGTTAGCAACACTGACATTTGGCTCTTCCACTTCTTGTATTGCTAATGTTTGCTTGGTATGGATATCTTTTTATTTTATTTTATAATTTTTTTTGTTAAAACCATCGTAATCGTCTTCGTTTGTTGTTGTTGTTATTCGTGCTTGTCGTGAGAAGTTTTGTCATGTTCAAGTTCTTGGCCATACTCAATTTAAGTCTTTGCAATTGCTGTTGTTGTTGCTGCCGTTGATATATAATGATCTTGGTCATCATTATCATTGGCTTCATTGCTTATTGTTGTTGTTGTTGTTGTTGTTGTTGTTGCTGCTGCTGATGTTGGTTGGTTGGCATGGTTTGTTTGCTCTTGTAATTTTAATTCTTGTCTTTTTTTTGTGTGCCTTCTTCTGCATTTGGTTTGTGCTTTTTGTGAATTTTATTTTATTTAATTTTTTTCTTCTGAAATTTTTGTTGTAAGCAATTTACCAGCTGAAGATAAATAAAAGAAGACCAAATTTGCACGAATATATTTAGTTTGTTATAGTGTTGGTAACATTTCTTAATGGTTCGATTTCAGTGAAGATCAGAGATCGTCTTAGAATGCATCGTCTTAGAAATAATGAATGATCTTCGGCTTTCTTCCGATATCGTACTGCTTTAATAATTCCTATAATCCTACTTTAATTTGGTATCAATAAAACTAAATTTACCAAAAAGAAAGTGTTTTTTAAGCCATTTTATTTCCTAACCTCAAATTTGCTCACCCGTTAATATATTTATCTTGTAAATAATCTTCGTAGCAATTTGAAGCAAAATGTTGGTAAGATAATGTCTGGATACGAGGGCTGACTGAACAAGGCATTCAATTAACAACTTCTAGGCTAAGTCTAATAACTTAATGCAGGGAATTCGTGTTTTATATATTACAACAACACCAACGACAAATGCTTCATAATTGCAACCACCTTCCCAAGAGTAAACTTTTCAGTTAATCAAGTTTTAATTGTACTGATATATATTTATATTGATCGGTTTGGTCTCGTAGGTCAGTTAGGGACAACTCTGATCACTCGCCATTGCATACTGTTATTTCATCCACAGGCCCATTGGGCCTAAGTGTAATCCTTGAGCGGATTGGGATGACTCATGCCCCTCTTTTCGACCTAATGCAGGGAATAAACAAGATATAGTGACCTCTTGAAGAAGCAGAGGCGTTAAAAGTGTGTTTTGACTGGACGATGCACAGTTACTATGTATCGGTGGTTTGTTCATAGTTGGCAATGAAATGCCAAATTAATTCTACAGAAATTATGAAAAACTAATTCACTAGGACAATCGACAAAGTCCTGTGGACTACTCAACCAAGCTACGATATTGCCTACTGACACGAGCACGCTTGGATAAACTCCAAAAAATGGCTGGCGCTCTTTAGTAAAATACTTCTAAAAGGATAATATAAAAGATGACACATAGCGAGCCCTATATATTAAGGACTACCCCTCCTGCTTTCGATGAGATCCTTATCAATGGAGCCAAACAGTAGATTAAAAAAAATAGCGCTCTTTCTTATAAAAACTGAAAGCTTATTCTCGCTAAACGAACTAAAACTTATTGAATTGCTTGACAGCACAAATAAATAACTATTAAACCGATGAGAAAGTGTGGTGGCCTTCGAAAAATATGCTATTCCACTCTGCTGTGTACTGAAAAGCTATTCCCACCTCTACGACTTCAATTTACAAGAACACCAACTTGAATTTTATATCACCAAAACAAAAGTAGCCTGTTCACGATGCGACCCAACTGAATGTTTGCATTTATTCATTCTAAAACTGCTGCTGTTTGTTGTTTCTGGATATTTGCAACCTTTTTTTTGCTTCGCGCTCTTCATGTGATTTGTTTGTTGTATGTAGACAACATACTAAATGGACTTTTAGTTAAAGTTTAAGACAAAGAACTTCTTTGCTACTCGTAAAAGCAACAGCCACAGCAGCAGCAACAACGAGAACAACAACAACAGCATATTTATATAGTTTATTTTTTTGCAGAAGTGTAAGATGTTGCAACGGAAAAGGGAACGCCAAGTCGAAGCAGGACTTGTAATGGAAACTAAAAATATTCATTGAATTTGTAATTTAAAACATGTGCTTCAAATGAAGATGATCGATATTTTTAAGAAAAGTGTTGAAGGTAGAGTTTGTTTTTATAATAAACCGTGTAATGAAGGAGGTAAATTGCTCGTTTAAGACGATTAATAACGATTTTCCTTTTCGTTTTTTTATAATAAATTGTTTTAGTTGCAAATTATTTGTGAATAATGATGCGATTATTTGTGGTGGAATGGACTTCAAGATATGATTGTAAATTATTTGATATATGAAATAGTTTTTTAGTGTAAAAATATTTAAAAAGATTGCACAGTGGGAATGATGGGGGAAAAATGATATATAACAAAAATTATTTTATCATCTATTCAGTTTTTAATGTCTGTGCTACTCATTCTTAGTCCTGTAGTTTAGCTGGAAAACCAGCTATTTAACCTTTAATCTATGCAATTTTGTTATGGCTTCCATGGCAGAAGAAAATAACAAAATTTATATATATTTTATCCGTTTTCGAATATCATGGTGGTTTCCCTCTTTTTCTCAAATCGTTGATTTGAGTTAAGAAAATTATTTATAGAATCATCAGCTCTATTGAAATTCATTGTCTTTTCAAAAAATCGAGCTAAACATTTAAAACTAAATTAATTTTAATAAAACTGAAACAATAATAAATCAAAATACAAAAAAAAATAAAGCGTCGATCTATCGATATACCAAAAATAAAGCATAAAACGCCCGGCTTTTTTTGCTTTATTATTATTTTTAGGTTTTTTTTTTAATAAATTTTTAACTTTTTATTTCGTTTCCCTTAAAAAGCACGTGTTTCAGTTTTTGTAAACTGCTTTTTAATATTTTCATTTAATGTGCTTTGAAAGGGTGCAAATTACGAATACAAAGTGTGGCGTATGAGTAATATTATTATTAATATTAAGTATGCGCATCAAAGCACAATGCAAAAGGAGAGCTCGATACATAAAAACAAACATAAAAAGCATATAAAAAAGGTGATAATTTTGAAAGTTACGGGCACACGTGAATAGAATGTATTTCATCATAACAAAAATATATGAAAAAGTATTGCAACCTTTGACCCCAGAGGTTATTTCCGTAATTCCCTGCTAATTTTAACTCAATTCCCTTCTAATCTAACTCAGTTTCTTTCGCTATCCTATGCTCTTTAGATCCTCGAGTAAGACACGATCATGTTAATTTTGAAACTGCATTAACTTTTAAATAAATCAAATGACAAGCGGTGATTGTTGTAGTTTTCTTTTACCAGAGAGAGAGAGAGAGAGAGAGAGAGATGCAGAAGGCACTACCTGATCAGATATATGAATTTCGGAGGTTTTCAAAATCTCATTTTCTTCGAATTTTTCCTTCACGATATCTCATAAGCGAATAATCAGATTTTGAATTAGTTTGCATTGATCGCTGTGATTTTTTAATCTTGACAGCAGAAATCGATCGGTAACGCAGTTATAAAGTTGATAAAAATATACTCTAAAAGAGTTTCTTAGTTTAATTAAGATATCGTGAAATCTAGCGATTCAAATCGGTACAAATTCACACGATTTATAAGTTCAGTAAAGCCCTTTAGAATCTTATCAGTTTGGTTCGATTCAGGCGAGCATTTCCAAAGTTACAAGTAGAGAAATACAGAGGCGGGATCGCAGCATCAGTGAGGGAAACTATTTTTGACCTCAAAACGTTTGGATCTGATGAGAGCTCGACTTTATTTTTAAACGGAGCAAAACCAATCACTCCTCGATATTTGAAAATTCTCAGTTAAAAACTCGGTTCTTTTATATCCCCTATATATTTCAGGACTTTAACAAACGTTTCCTTAAAGCATCTGGCTCAATTAACTTTTGAATACTGAAACATTTTCCTAAAACTTTTCTATATCTTAATGAAAGCCATAATTAACTAAAGATCTTTAATAAAGTATTTATTAAAATGATCAGTTTGATGTGGGGAATTAAAAAGTGTTGGAGGAGAATCAAAAACAAGGGGTATTCACTCCAGGCTAGCGCGCTGCTATAAAAAGTTTAAATATCATTTAACGTTATCAACAACAATTTATACAGTTTTGTAATCCATCCAACCATAATCAGAAAATCGTCAGCTGAAACTTTAAGTTCTTTTGGTATGACTTTAATTTGTTCTAGAAGCGTTTGAGAATTGTACTCAAAATTAATATGTCAATAGTACGCAGTGCGTGTAAAAATTGCCACACAAATTTAACGAAGAGTAATAAAGTAATTCAGTTTCCGAATTTTGATAATAAAAAAAAACGTTTAACTTTTAATTCACACCATCACACTTTCCGACCACACAAACGATTTCAAATGCCCCTCCATACATACGCACATCACACGATCACATCTGATTAAAAAAAAAACATGCCGTTAAATATGTTAATTGTGTTACATAAAAAACTTTAAATAAATTTAATGCTTTTCTTTTATTGTTTCTTTCCAGCTCTCTTATCATGCAGACGATTTGGTGAGTCAACGTTATAAATTATTTAATAAATTATTTAAAAGTTATTTTTGGTGTCTATGACGGATTTATCTCTTGTTGAAATCAATTCTAAGAATGATCGTTATAAATTTATAACATTTTGATTTCGTAATAAAAAAGTTAAAGAAGAAATTAATGCAGACGCTTTAATGATGAGTTCGTAAAATCACACTCAAACTTTTTAATTGTCCATAAAAATAATAATAATTAATTAAGTTATATCAACACGAACGGCTTAAGTTTTGTAATACGGTGTAAAGAACCGCGATGCGATGCTACAAAAAAGTATAATTTTGTTTAAAGAGGCTGCTGATATAAAAAAAAATTTAAATTGCAACTGAATTCACTAGTTGGAAACATTCTAAAGGAAGTCCTCGCTCGGCTGAGGAAGAGAGAGGGCGGATACGCCATCTCTCAGTCGTTCACTCCCGGTAGGGGACATGTCTGTGGGTTTCTTTCTTATTGAGAAACAAACCCGCATGCGAGGTCTGTTGAGACAATAAAGTGAATTTCAATTTGTGGGAACATATTCATCAATATTTATTTTGTCCCCGTTCAAAATATACTTGCGCCAATAGTTTGCCCCTTTCCTGAAGCCCAAAACTTCCGATGAAATTGCATGGCATGAACCAGCCAATATCGCAACATCCTCAGCCACTTCTTCTCCATGAAAACGCTCTCTATATTTACCTAATTTTATTAAACAAACCTCGTATATAATGCGTTATATATTAAAGACAATTTATAATTGAAAG
Source organism: Linnaemya vulpina (assembly GCA_963675445.1). NCBI lineage: Eukaryota > Metazoa > Arthropoda > Insecta > Diptera > Tachinidae > Linnaemya > Linnaemya vulpina. The sequence continues at coordinate 28,453,673 of OY776277.1, read as the reverse complement.
TTTAATTTATAATTGAAGACTGAAGAAGCGCAAAAGAAAAAAATCATCATCAGCTGCCTTAACAGAGCGCATAGAACGCTCCAGTATGTGCTCGTATGTATTCATATAATAAAAAATTAACAACTTTTTTTTTGGCAAAAAACGCGAATAGTTTGCGAGTGCCGCTGTTAATGGTGATAATGACGTACTCGTTAATGATGAGCATAACGACGTCCAAATGTTTTGTTCTTTTCCAAACATTTTAAATGACTTTTTCTTAAATGTAACCGGTTCTTTTTTTCTTTCATTTCGTTTCGTTTTTTTTTCGAAGTTCAACAGTGTGTTTTGACCTCTAACATGCAATTAAGTTTTATTTTCTGTTAAAGTTGGTAGGAAAACAATTTAACAAGAATTCACTAAATAAAGCTCTCAAGCAAGCCGAGAGGCCACAGACACGAAAAAAAACTTGCTCTCACTTACTTTTTTCAATTTTATTTTTTACTTTAAGTTTTTTCTTTCTGTTCACTGTTTCCTTTTAGCAAAAATATAAAAGCTGAACTGTGGAAGCTAACACGCGTTTCGTTTTATTTAAATTAATTAATTATTTAATTGCGTCTGTCATCAAAACTTCCTTGTCTTTTCCTGGAGAACGATTCCTTTACTCGTGTTTTTTTTTTTTTTTGGTTTCTTTACATCAGGCTCAGTTCATTTGCCATGGCTTTAGCAGCACTAACTAAACGTTTAACACTTTCTTGTTTGTGTCTTTGGCTAATTTCGAAATCCCTCCCCACCATTTGCCATCGTGGTTGACTATGGGGCTGGCAGGCTGGCTGACTGGCTGGCGGTTTGCTGGAGGTGAAAGAACATCGACTGAACACCAACATGAACCATTAAAAAAAAACTCATGCACTCACACACACACACACACACACACACACACAAAACGCACACTCACACTCACTACGAAATCGTCGCTAAAATAGTTGAAACGAATTTTCAGTGTTCGATATTACGCTCTGTTTTCAGTTGTTGCTTTATTTATTTGCTAAATACCACACGTCCGTAACTTAAGGCTTACGTTTGCCTAATGAGCAGTACAACAACCGGCATCCTTTTTTCCCGTGCATGTTGTTGGCTGCTAAAGTTAGAACGAGCAGCAATGCCGCAAATCGAACAGCATCGTTTAACAGCATATTCACATGCTTTTCAAATCCTTATACAGCTTTCACGTAGTACGTGCAGCAGTTCTTTAAAAGAATTAGTTCTATGATTATAACAATTTGAGAGAGTTAATGTCTTTTATTCCCTGTCAAAATTTTGATTTGAACTCTGACATTCTTTTAATCACTTAAACAGGAATTTAAAATAATAGATCTCATTTTTGCTGAGAGTTTTGGGTAAAAGATTCCCGGAAGATCTGGGGGGTTAGTCCAGTGTTACGATGTGGAACCCCCCTGCATTACCCCAGTGAAGTGGGCATAGGAACTAACTAAAGACAACCTGAAATTATCGCTTTCATATTTTTTAATTATTATCTCGGATAAAACTGCGCTATTAAAATATAATTTTGTGTCAGGAAATATGTCCCAAAATAATTAACTTAATTCATAGACTGCAGATTTTTCTTAAGATAAGAGCTACTGAAATATAAGCAAGAAAATGTCTTATGTTTTAAATAAATTGTTCTTAAAAACAAACCATTTAATGAGCTAATTAAAAAAGAAATATCCTTCCTCCGCCAACTAATAAAAAAAACATTTAAATGTTTATTTCCGTAGGTGCATGACTGTTTCCAACCACAAAACGAAAGTGAAGCTTAAAGAGCAAATTTAAAGTGCTCATTTGTGAGTTATATTTTAGGAATTCGAAATTCTTTTAGTTTTTACAATTCTACACAGAAATACCTTTCAAATCATATAAGATTTTTTATTTTACTGGACCATAAGATATTTGGAAGTGTACCACAAAATTGTATGAACAAACTTGTACACAAGACACTTGAATAAGTCAAGAGTTTATTTTTTAATAAAACTAAATCCCTTTTAGTCCAAAAGTTAACTATTAAAATAGAAACAAAATTATATTAAAAGTATTTAAAATTCAAATAACGAGATAAAAGCCAATTTGAGCGTTTTTCATATAAAATACTGGATTTCTAAATCGCTATATGAACCACAAACACCAAAATCGCGAGAAATCGTAGCATCCACTCTTTTATACCCTTTTAAAAACGTTGATATAGAAATTAAAATTTTTTAACTGCTGCTTTTTTTTTAATGACAGCAAAATTGCACTCTTTTAATACGACCAAATGCCGTCGTATATGTTGCAGCAATAGTATTTGTCCACTCACACACTCTTGCGCCTCCTGTTCCACGTTGTTGTCATTGATGACGAAGATGCGGCTGATGATGCTGTAGCCGTTCATGCTTCTCGTTGAGAAAAAAATAATAATAAAAAATAAAAATCTCCTGTTCGATAGCTTCCGTTTGCTGGGCATGCGCCAATCAAACATATTTCTGCAACGTTCTGTACTCTCCGGACTCCTGTTCTGTACTCTCCCGGTGCGCTCCTTCTTGTCTTTTTCGTTTGCGAAACCATCGGATGTGTATGTTATTGAATTTACCGCATCTGACATTTTATAATGTCAGACATGAATGTGTCTCAGCTGTTGTTGTCAATTTATTTAACTTCTTTTCCTTTTTTTTTCTTCGCTTCCCATGAATAACGTTTGATTGGAATACAAAAACTAAAAGAATAAAACAAAAATTAAAAGGAGCCAACGTGTTGCCGATTTTCATAGAAAATTTATTGTACAACTTGTGAAAAGTTGTATTTTTGGTTGCAGAAATAATGCAAGACAGTCAGTGTATTTGTGATGAAATTTTATTTGCCTACTGTTAAGAACACAAAATCCTGGGTGTGAGTGTGCGAGGATATCACTTTTGCAGGAGGCAAAAAGAAGAATCGTGGTTTTGAATGAGTCAAGGGAATATTGAAGGACATTTTGTAATTTTGGTTTTGCTTTCGGTTGAGACATTTCACTCAGACTCTTGACGTTAATATACTCTGTACAATGAAATGCATCTGCGTGCTCTGCCTCATGATCATCACATTGCGAGTGTTGGGAAATATTTCTGCATGAAATCTATCCTCTACGCTGTCTGTATGACCAACAAATTTGGTTTCCGTTAATCAATAGTGGATGCGTTTTTAATGCAGAAGGTATCGTGTGACTGAAGCATGCAAATGCAGCAGGAATGGTGGAGCACATCTCATAGTGAGTGTGTCATTTGGTTGAATTGTTTGTTCAAGACATTCTTCGTCTTCTCCTGCATACGATCTGCTCCCCAATATACTCTCCAACTTCTCTTCTGTACACGAACAATTTGAGACTTTTTAAATTAAAAAATATGTAGTTCATAATTTGGAAGAGTTTTGAACCAGATACATATTGAAAAACCTTCGTAAGTTACACTGGACAACAAAAAATTTGTACAAACGAATGAAAATCAGAAAATACTCGTCCATGTATCAGCGTTTTGATTTCGATTTGATGTAGGGCTTCGTGGCCTTGATTTTTTTTAAATTAAATTTTTCATTAGGACCAGCACTCAGAAGATGAAAAATTTTTCGCCTCGATGAATCCAACAAGTTATAGAAACGGTGCGGAAAGCACCGAGTTCTACCGAGTATGGTAGAATTATGGAAAGATAGAGAGGGAGGGAGAGTTAGAGAAAGAGAGAGAGAGAGGGTGATAGAAAATTTTTTGTAGCCACATTGAATTCGTTATTATTTTAATCCGCCGCCAAATAAAAATTCGAGGCACATAGAATCGGTCGTAAGTTATCCATCGAATTTTTTGATTGACATGAACGGACTGACGGGGAAGGTTGGCACAATGAGAACTTTGTTGAACGATCTTAAATAAATATATTCGTTCTTCAGTTTCTATATTTAACTTACAATTATTTGTTTAACATCAGTTTCTTTGTATTACTTTATTTTCGCTAAAAAAAAAATATTAATCAGAACAAGAAAAACGTACTGAATTATATCGGTCTCGACCTCGGCCTTAAAAAAGTAAAATGACGGCAACTAATTTTTTAAACTCTCATCTGCCCTCTCAACACTACCCTTTTATTTGATATCTCCGACTTCCTGAATATCTTCAGTAGGGATCCTCCTCCTCAGTGCCGGTCCAAGTAAAATATAAACTAACAAATATCCACATAAATCCAAAGTTCCTTTTAAGGACATCTAAAAGCGAGGGAGGACACTTCTCTTCAGCCCTACTAACCTGCTTATTCATACATTTTGATTGTATTTTGTAAGTATTTAGCGGAAATTGTAATAATATTTTTGCTGGCTTTGCAATTGTTCTGAATTTGCAACAAAAAAAAAAAAGAAAACACAAAAGAATTTCAAATGTTATTTAATGCTCGCTCCAATACACTAGACCTTCTTTGTTGCGTACTTAAGGCAGCCAGCCAAACCGAGCCAAGCCAAGTCAAGCCAGCCAACACAAATGTGTGTGTGTGTGCGATGGCCAGTGTGCGAGTGCTTGCATTTCGCTTCTCTTTATTTTTAATTCCATTATAATTGGTGCGAAAATGCTGTACAACATTTGCCTGCATGTTGTTGTCCTGCCCTTTCCTGACAACCTTTTTCAAATTGTCCAAATTGTCCAAGTTTACCTCAAATACTATCGGTCGTTTGGTTGTGTGCGTGCGTGTGTGTGTGTGTATTTCAGTTTTTGTTCAATTCTTATTGTTTTGGTTGGAAACACGGTAGGAGTTGAGCTCTCATTGTAGTCGACTTTAAATTTGTGCGAACTTAAACCAGAGTGGGCTGCTGTTGGTCGACTGTTTGATGTACTTGTGCGGTTGGTTGTTCATTCGTTTTGCCAATTATTGTTCTGTATGTGTGTGTGTCTTTGACTGTGAAGTTTCATACTTGTTTTTCTTTTTCTACTTTATGGTGCGGTATTGTGGATGCATGAATAATTCGGTAAATATATAGACGCAGTGGCTGTGAACTCCTTCTTCTTTTTGCTTTCTTCAACGGTTTCCATTACAAAATATATAAAATTCGCTTTTCATTGTTATTTATTTTTCTTTTTGGGTGAAATTGTTTTAAATATTCGGAGTAGAGGTTTGTTTTAATAGGCGTGTAAAATAGTCGATTTAAATTACAGGAAGAATTAAAAATGTTTGCTTCCCCATGATATGAAAACGTGAATTGAAAATTTAGTAAATAAAAAATATCTACATTAATTTATAAATTGTTAAGAAAACGGTTTGGTGATTTGCAGAGAGAGTTTCTTTAATTCCGACCGCCATCGTACAAAACAACTCTGTTTTGTCTGAGATGACTGTTCTATCGTCAGTCATCTCAGGAGTATCGTACGCTTGCCTTCATCATAGCGACAAGCCGACAAATATTAACACAGTCCTGTACCGAAATTAATTTTTGTTTGTTTTTGTCACAGAAACTAGAAAAATTAAAGAATATGGTAAAGGTGGGATTTTTGGAAACTTCACTTTTAAATTTAGGAATTAATTTGTTTTTCGCCAGGTTTACTTTATTATTGAATTTAATTTCAATAACTACTTTTTACTAAAATAAACGGTTTATGTAAATAATTTGTATCGAACTATTTATTGTCACATTAAATTTAAGTCACCTAAGAAGTGATAGCGGCTTTTGAAAACGGCTGTTCTGCTTTGCTGTGTAGATTCATTGTGTAAAACCAGTGTTGACTTTTCCTTCTGCTTTGGAATATGTATCGTGTCTTTTTTCAAAACACTTTTCGAACATTAAACTAAATTTAATGAAAACTGTGAAATATTCAAGTCTTTTGGGTAAATCGAAATCGTATTTTCGTAGTTCATATTTTCCATAAATAAAGAACGCCCCTATTATTTATTATATCGCATATAATAATATAATATCGGACATAATATTTCAAGCAAAGAAAGTCTGAAAAATATTGCAATAAGTGGGTTTATTTTTTCAAAATCCGGCCGCTTTATATCGACTATTGTTTTCAAAACATGACATACATTTTTTCGATGTGATTGTAGGAATACATAAAATCGGAAAAGAAATCGAATCTGAAACTTGATAAACTTATTTAATTTTAATTATCTGCTAGTTCTTTTTCTCCCAAAATCTAATTTGAAAAATTTAAAGTGATCGTTTGAGGGGTTTTAGCTAGTTCCCAAGCGCATTTCACTGGGGCTAATGCAGATCATCAGCGAACCTTTGCCCAACATTTCTTAGAATAACTAAAGACATTTATTTCAAACTAAAAAAATATCAAAGTCACAACAAGAACTCACTGATCATTTTTCCTTTTTTATTTTCTTACGATAAATTTAGTTTGAACAAAAAGACTCTGAGACTTTTGAAAATATAATCACACGTGGTTCTTATAAAGCACAATCACACATGCGAACTTAAAATCGTTTTTATACAACAGCCCCCAATCATAGTCACCAAAAAGTCTACTTTAATAGTTCTATAGCATTTAGTTTTTAAATCTACATTTAAGTTTATATTTTGATGCAAATTTTATGAAAATACTTGCCTCATGTTCTTATGGAGGCATTTCAAGTTGATTCATTTTAAAAGCAGGGCTAATTTTTGTGTATAAATTTAAAATAGAAAATAACAGTTTCTGAATATAAAATACGAGAATTTTATTGTGCGACTACGGCTCTGGGCCAATAATTCATATGGAATTCTTTACAATACATGGCAGCGGTACTTGCTTATTTACTTTTTAATCTAAATTCTTTCCAACTAATTTCATGGAAATTGCAATTTCTTAAATCACTTCAACTTATACGCTGCGACGGTTGCGAAATACACAGAAGAAGAAAGACATTGTTGAACTTGATGCAGGACATGAATTTTGGCTTTTTGTTGTACAAAAAAAAAACAACACAAAAATTTACTTGCTTCAAAAATGAAAAGAACAAAAAAATGTCGTAAATAAAAGTACTGTCGCACAAGCAAATGTAAACTACGACGCTCTGCAATGCCACGATACGCTGCGCTACAAATGGCACTAATCGAGTTGTCTAGAGATGAAAAGCAACGAAGAAGAACTTTAACAACTTTTTGATTTACATGTAACAAAAGACAGAAGGAAAGAAAAAAAAATAAAAGCGAAACTCAATTGACAATACACTGACATACAAATTACTCAGTAGCTTTTACCAACACATTTGCATCTGCACATGCACTTACAAATTCTTACATTCACATTGACGATTACAATGGAGAACAAAACACGAAAGAAAAAAAAAAGGAAGAAAATAAAATAAAACAGAATCAAACATAATATTTTAAAGGAATTTCCTACAATAAATAAACATTCGGAACAAGTGAGCCAGAAAAGAATCTGGAATCAGCTACAACAACAGCAACAACAACAAACAGCGGTAGCGGCAGCAGCAACCGTATTGCATACACAATATACTACAACAACAATATCGGTCGAAAGAAGACATTAAGTTGAAAGAACTTTTTGTTGAAATAAATACAAGCAAATAAAATCATAAAAATTTTTTCAACTGACAGGTGTCACAGTCTAGCAAATGAGAGTGTGCATAAGTGTGGATGAGAAGGAGTATGTGTGGATTTGATTTAGCACTGGGACAATGGGGACGAAGCCACTATAATGCGAGGCCAGGAATGACAGTGGCGGCAGTTGCAACAAACGAGGATAAACGGTGATCAAAATACACGAAATTCTTGCTACGAGCGCTACTGCTAATATTGTTGTTATTCAGATGAAGATTGTCACTGCACAGTGGGACTGTTGGCAAAAAATAAGGTGTCAAAAATATATTTTTGTTCAATATTCAACGAAAATAGTTTCTCTTGTTGCTTCTTAAATATCTCTAGACGTCACCCGAGTCCTCTTCATCTTCGCGGGGTAACTATTTTATGAAAGTTGGTATTGGAAATAAACGGAAATTTTTCACTAACTATTGTGGCAGAAGAACTCTTCGTTTAACATATTTTCCATAATCGTTGCAAAACTTATTTGAACGACAGATAAGTTGCGCAATTTAAAGATCAGACATTTTTCATTTTTTTATTTCTTTCAATCTCCCATTTCAAGTGATTAACTTTACGATGCGAGTGTTGCACAAACCAGGGGCACTGTTCTATTATTTTAAAACAAAAACAACAACAAAAACATTATTGAATATGTTGTGCTCCACCAATACAATAGACGAGAGTTGTTGCCTTGTAAGTGCCTTTTTGTCCCTCAGCTGATGTTGATGGCTTTTACGGCTGCGGATCAAACCAAAACAGCAAAAGACATCGACTACGATGCATTTTGTATTGATGTTTTACCGCATAAATGTTTAAAATATTTATGCGTGTGTGTGTGTGTGTGTGGATTTGTAAATAGATTTGTAAGCGTATGAATGAGTGAAGTGAATGAATTGGCGCCATTGGACGTGTGGCATTTTCAATTTATATCAAATTCACTTTTGATGAGCAGTTGTTAACGAAAATAATAACGATGATGGAAATGACAATAATTACATGCGAAAACGACGATGATGATGATGATGAGGACAAAACATTAACAATATGATTATCTTAATTAACGCAGTGCATGGGTAAGTTAACCCATTAAATGGGGTCGTGGGTACAGTGATGCAGTTGGAGGAAGTATTTATTTTGCAGTTTGTGAAAGAAGAATTCAAGAATTACTTTTTGTTTGTGTTAGTTAACGCTAGTCCTTTTAATTAATGAAAGCAAATAAAAGGATGAACAAAATCAGGCATCAAAAAATTCACTAACGGATTAAAATAAATAAAATTAACTGAGTAAAAGTCATCGTCTGAATACCGTTCCTAGTTTGAAACGGTGGTGGCTGTCAAAAGCGGTCTAATCATATTTGAATGTCAATGTGGCAACTTAAATGAAACGTGGCAACTTCAATTGAAACAACCCTGGGGAAGAGTTCATAAATTGAATTGTGTCAATATAAAAGACTTCAAGGAAATCTGTTTCCATTATTTGTTTGCTCTTTGTTTTTATTGAAATTAATATTTTATTACTTATCACTTTCACATGAAGTCGTTGTTATTCTAAATAAAATGGCAAAAAGTTTGTTAATTCCGGTCAAGTTTTATCAGCGAACCGACCGGAACAAATTGATTTAGCATTTTAACTTGTCCATGGAAACAACTTGATTTTTTGCCATAAATTATTAAACTAGATTTTAGTTGTTTAAGTTATTTATTTTTATCTCTCTTTTTTTGACTTTTTGCTGATATTTTTATAAATTTTATCGCATAAATAATAAATGTGTTGTACGTTTTTAAACCCTCATTCTTAACAGTCGTAGTTTGTTTGTAAATCTACCCTTAAACTGAAGCAGTTTTCGTCTTTTATTTTATTTATTTATTTCTCATGTTGTTAAAGACCGAATTTACTGCCAAAATCTCTGTTTTGATGATGTACTATTTTGTGCTGTTGGCTGATTTTAGGTGTCTTTTTGTTCCAGACAATTGAGGATGATGACTGATGATGTTACCATTTCCTTGTTGTTATTACTTTCTTGTCTATTTGCTGTCGCATGAAAAATTTATTTATACATTTTCGCGTATCTTCTATATATTCTTTTATTTTTTTATTTTTATATTCATTGTCTACAATTTGTCTGCTATTTAAGCTTTCAGGTTTATCTTCACAAAATAAGCAGAAAAAAAATGTTTTGTCAGATTAAAATCCTTGTAAAGTTTACAGTTACTTATAAGTCAAATGGAGTTGATGTTACAGCACAGTGGGCCTGAGTAGGGTAAAATAAACAGATTATTTATATAATGTCTTGGAGAAATATTGCATAAATGTAAATTTGTGAATTTGAGCTCGACTTGAAATAATAATTCTTCTTTTAATTATTGATCCTAAAACTTTGAATAATAAAATAGACAGACATTCAGGTTTATTTTAATATATTTTTCTTAGTTCCATTATATATTTGCACATATAAAAAGTACATGTCTTGCGAAAAGTTTGGAACCGTTGCGAATGAATGTGGAACAGTTTAGTAAAAATTTTGCTGGTCTAGTTGAACTTAAAAGACTTATTTATTGATAATTTGTAGAAGGCTAATAATACAATTATAAACGGCTTAAGTAAAACTCTAGGGACTTATTGAAATATGAAATTCTTTTATTTCATTCCTCAACTCGGCATTGCTTTCTTTAAGTAACAGTTTTTTTAAAAAACACAAGATTTCAAATTTTAGGGGTCATTAAAATACAAAATGTTTTCCATGGACCTTCCAGTGCCTGAACTTTGCAAGGAAGGATCTTCCGACGACTTTACAATAGAGAAAACTATCGACAGAAATACCAACAGTCCTTTAACAGAATTAACTGAAACTTTTAAGTATTAGTAAACAGAAAAAACATGGCAGGACATATAACGAATAATTTCCTCTGTCATCTACTATAAATTAAAGGACCTTTTAAAGCAAACACGAATTAAAATTTGGGAAAATTCGTTTAGTGCTAAAAATTTGAGGCAAATCTTTCTGAGATATTGTTTGACAAGATCTTAGGCTGTTAAATTTAATAAATTTTGCTGAATTTATTTAATAAATAATAAATAAAATAAATAAATAAAAACGCTGAAGAAAACTTACAAACATTCCGTAGTCCTCTTCTTATTCCAACAGCACGTTTCGTCTTGAATTCCCTTAACAAGAAAATAAAAGAAAACTGAAAATAAACAAAAGATTTTCCCACTAACAACGACTTCAAGTTGATCATAAATTAGCGTCACTCTTTTTTTTATAATTTCTTTATAATTTTCTCCCTTATTTTATATCTTCAGCATATTTAATGTTGCAAATACACTTTAATTTTATTGTTACTTCACTTTTCGTGTAACTCATTTAATTTGCACTTACTTATTTCGTAAAAAGTGTAAATGGAAAAGTTAGTTTTTTATTCTGCGTTCTTGCATGCACAATTTATGTGCCTTCTTGTTGCAACACGTCTACGAAGTAATTGAAGCGAATTGTTTCGCTAAATTCGACGACTGGACTAAAGGGTTTGACTGAAACTTTCGGTAACAGTGTCGGCATTAATTATTAGTTTGCCAATTCATTTACAATTTTATAATGCACGACTTTAGTTTTCAATTAAAGATTTTGTTTTCATTTTTATTATGTTTTTTATTATTCGCAATTTATATATATTTTTCTGATAATTAGCAAATAAAGTGTTTTTGGCACTCAGCCAATAATTTACATATATTTCTTTACTTTTTGTATTTTACGCAAATGGATTAATTTATCGTTAATTGTTGGCCAGTCTTGTAGGTAGAAAAATAATAACCAAAAAACTTGTAAAGGCAACAATAATTATGATGATAATAATTACAATAACAAAATAATTGTAACAATAATTATGATAAAAATTATAACAATAATAACAATAATAATAATAATAATAATAATAATAATAATAATAATAATAATAATAATAATAATAATAATAGTAATAATAATAATAATAATAATAATAATAATAATAATAATAATAATAATAATAATAATAATAATAATAATAATAATAATCACATCACGCACTACCATAACTGGCAGCGGAAATAAAACAGGATATCGACAAGGAACGAAAGGCCGTAAGGACCACTTAGTGGTCGATATCATGACGACCAAACAGGCAAGAGGGAATAAAAAAAAACAGCAGTCATATACTCCCAAAAGGCGTCCGACTTACTGCCACACTCCTGCTTCTAAATGTGCTCAAAATATACAAAATCGATACCGTATTGATAAACTGCATTAAAGGCCTACATCACGTCACGTAACCTTTCCTAGAAAAACTCGCGGCGCACCAGGATGCAGGCTTTAAAGCGAAAAATAGCCAACTCCAAGTTACGAACCTGTTTCGGCATCAGATGTTTTTCATTCACAATATCCGGTTTTGTTATTCTTTTTGCTGGAAAAGGGAATGAATTATTTCACTCCCCGAAATAATTGCTTCCTTGAAAGCGAAATTATCTTTTAAGTGAATCACACTTTTAACATTTTTAAATATAAATTTTAAAGAAAAACTTTTAAAATATACTCGGGTTCCATATATAAAAGGCCGCTGCTCAAAAATAAGATGAATTTAAATTTCTATCAAAAAATATTTGTTTATTCTGTTCATCAAATTCTGTTTGGTCCCTCTACCTCAAACATGAAGGAGATTATTTGAAGCACATCTGCAGGACATATTTTAGTTGAAGCAGGCAAAGAACTGTTGCTCAGTATTGCATGAGCTAAAAAGCACCCTACTTAATCGGTATTGTTACAAATACGCCCGCGAAGTAGTCTGAGAACAAAATAGAAAAATAAATCAATATTTATTTTAAGAATTTTATATTCAAATTTTATTTTGAACAGAACTATATTATAAAATTCAGTTTGATATCAAAATGATTTTATATAATTTTTATTTTAAATTGTAGATTATTATTGCACCAGCTGTTAATGTGGTACACTTTTAAATACCTTTTCTTTCGCCACACTCGAATAAAAATATACGGTTTGAAAGGCATTTCTGTTAAGATACACACAATATAAATATATGTTTCCCAATTGCTGCCATAAAAGTGTTAAAAAGGGTAGAACTCTTGCTTGAAAGCCACCAACAAATTAATTCTATTTCATTTATGTAGTTAATTTTGGTTAAAAAATCCTGGCTTTTTGGTTCGAATTCAGTAATTTGGAAACCAGCTTTGCTGACTCACGCTTCATGACCAAAATTAAAAAAAAAAAAATTTAAACGTTTCGACGTTTATCTATAACGATTTTCATCACCTCCTCTACGTTTTCGTCGATAGTTAATGCGCTTGAGCGTAGGATTTGCATAAATTTTTGTGAGTCAGAGAGCGAATTCCTTGAAACAAACAAATCTTTCAACATACAAACATTTTACTAATCGCAAGGGCGCTGTCTGCCTAATTTCAAAAGAAAAGGAGGTCGAATAAAAGATTCCCCTGCTGCCGCTACTTTTGAATTGCCCCAACCTCTCACATCCGCCGTATAAAACTCAATTTCAATCTCTTTTTGCAACTCAGCTGCAGATGACAACGGCCTGCCCCTATTGCCTATTCAAAGCGGTCGTCTCATGGTGTCTTCATAAACATTTAAATTTATTAACGCTTAAAACTCTGTTGCAAACAGTTTGTCCTTTAACTTAAACTCCCATACATTTCATATGTTACGAGATCTAAATTGAAATTTTGTGTCGTAAATTAACACCTTCTAATTTGAATACAATAACGCCAATGGGGTAATACTCAGAACATTCTGTTGCAATAATAATTCAACAAATTTTATTACACAATTCAAAAGCAGTGAATTGATATTTTCCCACTCTGGTTGTGGCTGGATGGAGCAAAAGAATTCAACGCATTTTTGGCGCCTGGAACGAATTAAGCGTGTGATCGATAAGCGAATTGTGCATGCAACAAATGTTTCATTTTCTGCTGCAAGTCGACATGGATTTGTGATTCTTTTTTTTTTTATTCGTTTGTTTTATTATAGTTTTGTTTGTTTGCTTATTGGCTTTTGGCCATGGCCAGCACCATCTGTAGGCTCTCTGTGGTTTTTTTTTTTCTTCTTATATGAAACACATAAACATATAAAATAATTACGAAAGTGGCAGAAGAACACAAATTGTATGCGAAGCATTTACTAGGAGAGCATTAAGTAGTCAGGAGGTTGGCAAGGAAGGCAAAGGAAAAAGGGAATGCAACCAACGTGACGACAAATTGCTTTTGCTTGTTCGTCGAAGTCATATAATTATTTGAAATATCGAACAAATAAAACTAAAACTGCAGAAACAAACTCCAATTCGAACGACATGGTTTGCATGTAAAATGAAACGAATTGCGAGTGTCACTTAAATGCCAGTAGGAAATGAAAAAATTGAGGGTGGAATCAATGTTGATTTGTTTTCTAGAAAAGAATGCTGCAATTTTAGCACTTTTTAATAGAAAACTACAACATTCTGTTAATTGAAAATAAAGAATTTATTGCAAATTAATTCCGCGTCCTTTACAAAAAAAAATTTCCGTCTTCAAACTCCTCGAAACTGACACTTTTAGGAAAAGAAATGAAAAAAATGTTACATATTTTCCAGAAAAGAAAACGCTACAATTCATTGAATAATTCGATTCACACACTTTCTTAAGGCAGCAATGCTGAGACACTCCATATATTTTATTGTTTTGATTGGGATCATAAAAAATAGTTTTGATTGGAAAAAAATATTCAAATAAAAATAAATATTTCCCGAAGAAGTTGAACGATAACTAACGAAATATTGACAATATGAAATAACCAAAATTTATACATAAAAATAAAAAGAGTTTAAATTGTTTCAAATTTGAAGCAGCAGTTGAAAAAGTAAAAAACCAATTATTTTTCAGCACCCTCCTCCGCCGGTACTTGTAGCAAAAAAAATTAGCGGAACGATAAAAAGTGCAAAAATAGCCGCAACTAATTTTCCATCGTTTATATCTCTTCATCTTTCCCTCTATCCTCTCCTTTCTAGTTCTGGCACAGTGCATATGAAGGGGTCATCCCCTGAGTGCCAGTCCAAGACGTCGTTTTGAAAACGACTGCGGAGTCAAAAATCGAAACGCTGACAGAGTGTGAAGACCAAAAAGTGCACATCAGAACTGCTCCGAGGACTACAAAAAACACTGATAAGCTGAAGTGTTTTTAAAATACGAGGGGTTACCTGGAAGGACACAAAGTAGAAATTTATTGCTTTTTCCTTTTTGAAAAAGATGTAACATTTTTTCACTTCTTATCTAAAAAGTGTCAGTTTCCAGGAGTTTTAAAGCAGAAATGATTTTTCGTAAAAGATGTTGGACTAATTTTTAATGAATTCAAATCACAGAACACTGCCATTTTTTATTAAAAAGTGTAAAAAATGTAGCCTTCTTTTCCAGAAAATCCAGAAATCAGCATTAGAAATAACTTTAAAAAAAATTAGGAAAAATTAAATTCTTCTAAATTTTTGATCCTTTTTCAAATAATAATATTAGCAATATTTTTAAATTAAGTTTTCTTTATTTCAAGTTAAATAATTTAATTATTTCTTAATATTTCCTAATTTTTTTCCTTTTTTAGGAAATTAAATATTTTATTTCATTAAAAAAAATTAAATTTAAATTCAACTAAAACATTTTTGGGAATATTGAGGAAAAATTAAAATTCGCCTGAATATTTTCAACAGACCTCGTTTATGTACAGGCATGTGTATGAAATTAAATTTTTAAATTGTCGTATTAAATACATTCAAATGCCATTAAATTGTTGCACAACTGTGCAGTCAGTGTCATTCCATGCTACCGATGATGACAACAACACCACTGATGTTGATGGCAATAATGTGTGTGTGTGTGTTTGTGTGTGATATTCGTTAGATGTATTGATGGTTAGAACTTCATAGAGTCAATGGTTTTGAATGAACCACAACAAAAGAAGAAAAATAAATTTCCTAAAACCTTAAAAGAAAAGAAACTCACACATAAAACTTAGAACTGAACAACTTTAATGAATGACTTTGAATCAACGGGCAAAAACGTAAACACCACAACAACAACTACAACAACAACAACAAAAAATCACAATTTTAGAAAAGCGAATAGAAAGAATGGCAGAGAAAAGAAAAGAAAAACGTATCGCAGCTCACTCGTACTCAGTAAAAAGGTGTTTTCACATGTAATTCGTTATTTATATTCGTGATTTGGTATGAATTTTGAATGGTTCTTGTGTTGCGTGTTCAGGTAGTTTGAAAAGAAAAGAAATCTGTTTGTAGGGATTGTTCGAGTGCATTTGTTTTGTTCTCTTCTCCAACAAACAGTCACCACGTATGGCAAAATTCTTCCGAAAAGTTAATGGTCTGTAATACTTATAAAAACTCCAAAAGAATACAATTATTTTAGCTTGGAAAATATTTGTATTTCTCACAAAACATTTTATTAATAATAAATTTTTACACACACACACACACACACATTTACGTAGATGTGCTTTGAAAAGTTTTGTTAGTTGGAACAGAAAAGTATGAATGACTTCGTTGAATGAATTAAATTCTTTCTTTCATGTATTTTATTCCAAGATTTTGTTCCCTATAAATTGCAGACAAATACCTTGTGCTGTTGTTGTTGTTGTTGCTGTTGCTGTTGCTGTTGCTAATAAAGTCCATAATTAGAAATGTTAAGATCTTCTTGTAATTAAGATTTTATTTGATAATCAGTTAATATTTTCTTTTATTTCTTTGCTTCTGCTGCCGTTGGTTATGAGTCTAATTATAACTTTTGCAAGTGTAATCTTTATGCGAAAGTAAGTTGAGGTAGTGCAACAATTAGAAGGCTAGAAGCTGAAGAAGTTCCAAAACAGCAATTGTTTTTGTTTGCGACACTCTCTGCAGCGCTAATAATATGTGGCAGTTGGTTGTTAATAGATCGAAAGATAAATATTACGAAAACAATATAGGAATAAACGGCAGAGTCGGTAAGCAGTTTCCAAACTTTTAGCTAAACGAGTACATGGTGCACAGTGGGACTGTGCGTAAAATATTCAACTGTTATTTCAATAGTTGATTAACGTCTGCACTGAGATAAAATCTGTGGCATTTCGAGCAGGATAAGAGATCTTGTTAAAAAAAAAAATGTTGTATTGGATGCAAACATGTTACGAGGGCTGTTTGATAGTCTCCTGATTATTTAAATAAACAATTTCCTTTTCGTTAAATAAGAGTTTTATTTGGCAACATCCTCCTTTTGGATCCAATTGCTTTAGTCTTTCAATTTCGGTTATTCCTGCAAAATAATATATATTTTTGAGGCGTTCGAACGAAACAATTCTTTTGGCTCTGACCTCTTCATTCGACCCGGTTTCAAATAGATATAAAAATAATTCATCTCTTTTTTTCGTTTATATATTTAACGAGTGATTTTTTTGCTATTATCTTTTTGGCAACACTAGTTTTGACAGCTCGCGCACGTTTTGTATCTTGTGTCACTGTCAAACATCTTCAGTTTGGTCTATAATTTAATCATGAATCGTCTTACAAACGAACAACGCTTGCAAATTATTGAATTTTATTACCAAAATGCGTGCTCTGTTAAGAAAGTTCATCGCGCGCTTCTTCCATTTTATGGTCAGTTTAATCGACCTACTGAGGCTTCTATTCGGGCTATTGTAAAAAAATTTCGCACCAAATTTACATTGTTGGACATTAAACCACCAACACGCTTACGTAGAGTGCGAACTGAAGAAAATATCGCAGCCGTATTGGCCAGTGTTGGTGATGACCGTGAATTATCGATTCGGCGCCGTTCGCAGCAATTGGGCCTCTGTTACTCCACTACGTGGAAAATTTTGCGGAAGGATTTGGGTGTGAAGCCTTATAAGATACAGCTGGTGCAAGAATTGAAGCCAAACGACCTACCACAACGCCAAATATTTGGTGAATGGGCTCTTGAATAGTTAAATGAAGATCCACTTTTTTATCGAAGAATTGTGTTCAGCGACGAGGCTCATTTCTGGTTGAATGGATACGTGAACAAGCAAAACTGCCGTATTTGGAGTGAAGAGCAGCCAGAAGCATTGCAAGATCTACCAATGCATCCACAAAAAACAACCGTTTGGTGCGGATTATGGGCTGGCGGCATCATTGGGCCGTATTTCTTCAAAGATGATGCGAATCACAATGTTACTGTGAATGGTGAGCGCTACCGTGCGATGATAACAAACTTTTTTTTGCCCAAAATGGAAGAGCTTGACTTGCATGACATGTGGTTTCAACAAGACCGTGCCACATGCCACACAGCACGCGAAACAATGGACCAATTGAGAGGCGAGTTCGGTGAACAGTTTATTTCACGCTTGGGACCAGTCAATTGGCCGCCCAGATCGTGCGATTTAACGCCTCTAGACTATTTTTTGTGGGGCTATGTTAAGGCTAATGTCTATAGCGACAAGCCCGCTTCGATTGACGCACTGGAAGCCAACATTGCCAACATTATTCGTGAGATACCGGCCGAAATGTTGGAAAGAGTATGCCAAAATTGGACTAAGCGGATGGACCATTTGAGGCGCAGCCGCGGCCAACATTTGCATGAAATAATCTTCAAACATTAAATTATATCGACCCAACTATCAATCCAAATAAATATTTCATGCATTTTTCTGAATTTTGTGTTTTCTTTTTTTTTAATTTCCGATAGTTCTTATAAAATCACCCATTAGAACCACTTGAGTTTGTTAATTTCTTTTTGCTTATCAAGCAGCTCAATTTCTTGAAATCAAATTATTGTCATGTTTTAATTTCATCAAGTCAATGGTTTGAAATTGTCGTTTGCTAAAAAATGGACTGGGGTAAAACTCGGTGAGTTGTTCATTTATATCAAAATGTAACAACTGAATTAGTTCAAAACGTCTAGAAAAAAAGTTTCATACTGTTGATGCCACACCCCAACCCCTTTAAAAAAAGCTTAAAACAATAACACGGCGAAAGCTCGATATACGAAAAATAGGCCACCATGCGTCCACGGTTTTGTCACAATAACACTTCTATTTTGGCTCATAATTTTTTAAATTTAGTTAACAAATTTCTCTTCAACTTTTTATTTCAATTTTCTTAAAAAGAGTGTCGTACAGTTTTTTAAACCAAATTTAGTTTTTATTTTTAGTTTGATGCGCTTTAAAAGCGTGTAAAAATAGTTACACATTTGCAAAAGATTAGAACATGAACCACACCAACAACAACGTTTTACGAGTACAGCGTAACGTATGAGCGACCTTATTAATAATATTAAGTATACGCATGGTAGCACAATAAAAAAGAACAGGCTAATAAAAAGCGTATGAGATTCAAGAGTCAAGCTAAATATTTTTTAGCACCCCGCATGTAGTTCACGAAATGAAGCATTTTCAAAAGCAGAGAAATTTAGTTTTTATTTCATAAGAAAAATAATGACAATTGAAAGTACCACTTGCAAAAAAAAAATAATCATAAAATGTTAATTCATTAAACTTTTCCCATGATGGCTTAACCAGATCACGGTGATCGTAAATGTGAAAAAATGAGTGCAGTATAAAAGACGTCATGAATATATTAACAGCTGGCTATTATAAGTGCTCTATAGGGCTAAAAAAACACCCGTTTTTTATTACAATCTTTTATCAAGAAGTCCAGATAAGATCTCAAACAATTTTTAAAACTTCAACACTGGCGGTCGACCTTAAACGTAAATAAACTTTTTGTCAAATCGACCGAAACTCGTCGTGCGTTGGTCAGGGGGGCATAAGGAACCCATTATGCATATTCAGCTTTTGGGCAATTAAAAGCGTTACGCTTAATTCTTTTTTTTCAAACAACAATTGATAATTCGATCATTAAATAATTCAAGCCGATAATCGACATTTTGGGCATTTGTTTCTTCAAATAATTTGTGTATTTATAAAACCATACAATTGATTTAAAAAAAAAATCGACACGTTGTAAATGCAAAATTTCTTTCCAAATTCCACGGCATAACAATCAAATTTGAAAGACGACTTCTGAATGCTGGATACATTCAAGGTTACATTTTCGTGTGTTTGTTTTTGGTTTGTTTCTTTTGTAGCACAAAAACAAAGCAAACAAACAACAACAAAATAAACGAAATAAATATCGAAAAATTACAATAACAATTTCGTTTAATTTTGGACAATTTCTAACAGCCAACAAGCAGCAAATCATTCTCCCATATTTTAAGCAGCGCTTTTTGCATACGAGCCGTCGTGTATGTGGATCTGTAACCACAACCAAATAGTGTAGTGGGTATGGCCAGCAACAACAACGACAACAACGACAACAACAATAACAACAAGACATTTAGTTTTGCTTGTCTTGACATGTCTTTTGGCATGGCAATCAGCCAAGTATGTAAAATATAAATACCAACAATTTATAGCGAATTATTGTACGTTTATCGACAACTGCAACAATTTACAACGGGACATAATTTGATAAAAACAAAAACAACAACAAAAAAGAGAGAACAACAATTCGAACAACAGCAAAATAATCAAATCATGCCAAAGTTAAGTACAACAACAACAACATCGAATAGCGATCGTATTGCGGTGACAAATTCAAACCTGTCACTTGATCAAATTGACTGATAGAAGAAACAATCTGAACGGTTTTTAATTGTGTAGAGCAGCAAGAAAAAGAAATCAAAAAAAGATTGATGATCTTTTTGAAATTCTTCTTTTATATTTGTAACAGATAATTCTGTTCAATGTTAAGTTGTTATTGATTTAAATTTTCAATTGAAATAATTATCATTTTATATATATTTGTGTTGCAATAGTTTCACAGATAATTTCATTAATAACTGGATTGTGCGCTTAGCAACGGCGATTAGGAACAACAAGATCATTTGGACAAGTCCTGCTTGACGAAAATAGATTTTTGTTTCTCAAGCAAAAGATGTTCGATTTGTTTATAGAGTTTATGGGGATGTATTTAAGTGTATTCGAATGCAGTAAAATATGATTTCTTAATAGCTTTTTGTTGTAAAATAATTCCTCATTGACTTGCGTTACGTGCGTTACAAACAACATAAAAAAATAGAATTTGAAAATTCAAGCAAAATCTGCTCAATTATTCTTCGCTTTGCACGGCGGATAGCGCTCCACTGTTTTTCTACGCCAGCTGTCTGATTCCAAAATGCCAATTAAGAGCAACGTACTATGCAACGTTTTCAAAAAATTATTGTAAATTCCAATAAAGTGGTAAATTTTGTGCGACCCTGTATAATTGAAAGTAGCTAATTTCATGGCACCCTGTATGCTAATAATATTTGGCGTGATCTATAAATTTTTGGTAAAAAAACTTTGTTGTTTTCTAGTGGCATCATGATCTGTAAGTGTTTGTTAAATTGTTTTTTCTAGTGGCATCGGGAATACTCGTGATCTGTAAATATTCGGTAAAATTTTTTTCTTTCTAGTGGCATCGGTAAAATTTTTTTTCTACTGACTTCGTGAATACTGGACAACTGTTCGGCTCATCGTGTTCCAAATAAAAAGCGTTGGCTTAAGTAATTAATGTGTTGGTTATCAAGACTAAAGACTGCAGGGTTGTTTTCCGTTGCTCAGGTCCTGAATATGGGATTGAATGGAATTTGCTCAACTGCTACAGAAAGTGGTTGTGTTAAATGATGTCTTCCTGTTGAAATGGCGAAGGCGCAGTCAGCTTTGGCCACTGAATAGTAACGACTTCAATTAACACTTTCTACTACACCAAACCAAGTGTTCTCTTCTCAACTATCACCAGCAGTCCCCCACCCTTTTCATAGCTCCACACAGTGCTTTGCATGACCAGAAGTCGTCGTCCAAGTGCCGGTGCTAGAAAAACTTCATTTCCTATTTATGAATAATAAATTTTTGTACAAACTTTTCTGCATGAAATATTTAAAGTTTATTTCATTATAATGATTAAGGGGTTCAATATTTATTTGTTGACATTTTCAATTCACAAAAAGTGGAAAAGAAGTTGGTTAAAATTCAACACCTCCTATTTAACACTTAATTTGCTAATGACTAACTAACGAACAACAACAACAACAACTCAGAACGCATGAGCGCAATATGTGCTTAAAATATTATGATCCTCTTGTTTAGTTTTATAGATTTCAAAAAAAAAATTATTTTTAAAGTTATACTTTTATTTACTCATTCTTTTATAACTTCGAATTTGTTATCTGCAAATTCGTGCTGCTAAAAATAAATTTTTGTTATGCATTTCATTGATATGCTTTTCCTAAACTATTTATCATTAAACATGAATAGCAAATCGCTATTCATAATTTAATTTAAAAGGTCGAAATTAAAAGTAATCAAACAGAAAGTTTGATACGCAGGCGCACTTATTAATTGTGTACAAAATGGCACAATGGGCCAGAAAACACAATATCATGAGCGAAAAAAAAAATAACTCTACAAGAAAAGAAAAAGAAGCAAACAAAAACTCCTAATAAAACTAGATGCTGACCTTGAAAAAAATGCTCCAGATAGATATTTTCTAAGACAATCATTGTAGTTTTTTCAGTGTGCTTTTGTTATTCATAACTTGCAAATATTTAATTACTTTCAGCGGATAAATCAGCAAAAAGATCGATTGCATTGCCAAGTTGTTTATTTATTTATTCTGCGAACAAGACTTTTAAATCGACACCATGTTTGTGCTTTCAATTTTGTTTTATTTGTTTTTTATTTATTTTTTTCAATATAATTTAGATTAATAATTATTACTTTAGATTAAGTAAATTTTTAAAAGCAAAAATGTGTTGAAATACTTTTTTTTTTCTGCGTGCTTTGACCTTCGAAATAAGCAGGGCGTTTCTTTAGAAAATTAAAAAGTATTTCTAATTCAAAGTCATTTATTTTTGGCCAATTTTTGTGACATTTCATTTGGCAGAAATCAAATATGCAAAAAAGTTAACACTGAAATGAATTATTGGCGCTAATTAGTTGGTGACTTACACAGCGGAACGCAACAACATTCTGCGGTGTAAGTTTCTAATTTTTATTTTACATGATTTTTTATTTTTGTTTTTGTTTTCAGTTTAGATAAAAAGTATTGCTGCAGCTTAAATAAACTCTTAAGCCCTAATTCACAAATGATTCTTAAAGTTAATGAATGCTTCAAGGGATCTTTAACCATACAAAATCCATACTTTAAAGCAACTTTAATTTTAACAATCGTTTATGAAGTAGGGGGTTAGAATTTTAAATATGTTATTTCAAATGAATTGTTTTATTTTTTGCTAAAATTTGTAACATTTCATTTAGAAAAAATTAAATATTCAATCAACTTTAGGTCTTAAATTTAGTTATTAGCGTTAATTAGTTGCATCCTACATGGCAGACCATAACAATGGCCTACTCTGGGAGTTTGTTTCTTTAAGTTTAATATATATTTTCTATATAATTTAGACTCAGAAATATGGCAGCAGATTAAGTAAATTCTTAAGAGCGAAAATGTGTTATTTTTCTTTCCTTTCAAATATTTAGACTGTTCCTTAAATAAAATTATTTATATCATTTATTTTTTTATAACTTTATAACGATTGTTAAAGTTAATGAATGCTTTAACCATACAAAATCCATACTTTAAATAGTTGATTATAAAGTTGAGTGGGAGTTGAAGTCGTTGTGCACTGACCTTTAAACTATTCAGGGTGTTGTTTGAGAGAAAAAAGTGTTTCTAATTCAACGTAATTTTTATATTTAGAAAATTACTTTTATTAAATTAACTATTTGACATACCGTCATTGTACTATTATAATATGAAATTTATTTGTTGGGTGGTTAAGCCATGTCTATATGCATTTCATTTGAAACTTTTCAAAACTGTGATTGAAGTCTACTGACGATTTGGTAAAAAGCGCCAATGAAATGCATATAGACATTGCTTAATCACCCAACAAATAAATTTCATATAAGAAAATTACTTTTAATATAAAAAGAAAGAAAATTAAGTATCAGCATTAATTAGTTGTAACTTGCACGGCGGAACATGACAATGTCTTTTTGTATAAGTTTTTTCTTTTAATATATAATTTTTTTAATTTAATTTAGATTAAAAGTTATTGAAATCTTCTATTTTTACATGCCTTGGCTTTCAAAATACTTAATATGGTTTTTTGGAAAAAAAATATTTATATTCCAAATTAATTTTTCTTTTTTCTAAAACGTATAAAATTTTATTTAGAATGAATAAAGCGCGTGCCAAACTTTCAAGGAAAAATTAAACTATTTTTTAAAATTAATTGTGACATTCATGGCAGAATGTAACAACATTCTTTCGTAAATGAAATAATATATTTTTTTTTCATTGACCTTCAAAGTATTCAGTGGTTCTCTATAAAAAATAAAAAGTGTGTTTCATTCAAATTTGTACAACTTAATTTGAAAAGAAAAGAGCATCGAGGCTGGTTTTACTATTCATTCAGAAGGATATGAAATATTAGCGTTAATTAGTTGCCACTTACACAGCAGAACATAACAACCTTCCTCGTCTGGTCAGGCTAAACGCATGAATATCAAAATCCTTTAACTGTTGGACGGCTGTTAGTAAATTCAAATCGTATATAAAATTTCCAACACACAGCAGAAATAAAAAATTATACTTGACATCCTGTTTATCTGTTTTTATTTGTGCTCCTCTATTTTAAAAGAAAACAATATTTCAAATTATTTTACTTAATTTGTGTCCCAAAATACAAGCGTTAATTATTGGCTTAATAAGTCTTTAACAGCGGGAAAGTAAAACAAAAAAACATACATCAAACTAAACATTTTAATTCGGTGAAATATCAAAAGATAATCGAACGATACAAATCACAGCTGAGAAGCAACAAAAAGCCAGCAGCAGGCAAACACAAAAACAACTCGAAATAAACAGCAGCATTAGAATTCGTAACAATTTTCATTCAGTATTTTTGTTGTTATTGTTTTCTTTTTACTATTCATTCATTCACTTGTTCGTTCGTTCGTTCGTTCGTTCGTTTGTTTGTTTGTTGTTGTCTTTTCAACGCGATTTTCAATGAGAGCAGAAACAGCAACAACATGAATAATAAACGTTGCACTACATCACGTATCGCATGAATACAGCACTAAACGGAAGCTTGCCAATGTTCGAAGCACGTATGGGTTATTAGTGCAACAGCAGCAACAACAAAAACAACAACAACTACAGCGACAGCAACATTAGCTAGAAAAGTAGCTGCAACAAGCCTGAGTAGTTGTACACGAGTTGTTGGGATGAATGAAAAATAGTTGAGAGAAGAAACTCTTTTTCAAAAAGTTTTGATAAAATTGCTGTTGCTGCTCTTATCGCTCGGCTGCTGCTGTTGTTGTTGCTGAATTTTGTGCTTCTTATTTCTGATGACTATTCAAATATGTTGGTGTTATTGTTGCAAAATCTAAGATTTTTGTTTTGTTTTCTCATTTCGAATTGCTGTTCGTTGTGTGTTCATTTCTTGTTGTGGGTTTTAGACGCCTGAACAATAAAACGTTAATAATTTATTTGTTAATTTGGAGTATGGGAAAATAGCCAGCTGATATGGTTTTTGGTTGTTAACACAAATTAGATCCCAGTTAGATCGTTCTTAATTCAACAATTCTATTGTATTTCTTGGCCATTTATTCAAAAATTAGCCCGTTAGTGCAAATTAGTGTCAGCTTTAACTGCTCCAAGACAAATTCATTGCTGACATCCTATCCTGGGAGAGTTTATTTTCAAATTCTCTAACCGGCGGCCATTTAGTCAGCTGTCAAGGAGTTAAGGTTTTGTTTAGTAGGCATTTTACATGAATAGACTGACGACTGAACAACATTTCCAAATTGTGCAAATTTATTTTAAAAATCTGTTCGAAAGTTGTATCGAGATGAAGTTGACTTTTGGTACGTCAATAAATAGAACTGTCGTATTTGGAATGTTTGAGAATCCTCAGGAGTGTGTTGAGACGCCGCTACATCCACAAAAATTGACTGTTTGATGTGATTTATGTGCTGGTGTCATTACAGGTCCGTACTTCTTTAAGAACGATGCAGGTTCAGATCTTAAGAGTCAGTTGTGACCGAGATTGACCCGTGTTTTATGACTTCTGTCTCTATGACGATCATGCATCGTTGGACTTCTGTTATGAGGCCATGCCAAAGAAAGATGCCACTGCGAGATTTCCCAACTATAGAGCATTTGAAAAGCAACAAAAACAACATTCACCAGGAGGGTTCTCGCCCGAAATCAGAGGATAACTGATCGAATATTAAGTCAAAAGGATCGGCTGTTGCAAACAATCTAGAGGTGATAATTTAAAACACATTTTAATTCGTAAATGCAATAAAAGTTTCATCGAATTCATAGACTCTGGTGTGTTTTTGATTTGATTTTACTTTTGAAACTGAAAAATGGATAACCCGCTACCTCTCGTACCATGACAACCAACTTATTTTCCTAACTTGTACAAGTCTAAGGAACGAGGAAATATTTTTCATTTCCTTCGAATCAAGGAAACTTTCAAAGCACTTGTGCCAACTTTAACGTGATCTCCCTGTGCTGCAGTAAAACTTCAAGACGTAATTACTTTTCCTTAACAAGTCCAAAGTAAATAATTTGTTTAACTTTCACGAGCCAATAAATCTTATTGATTCTAGCGAAATTAGAAATTGTCATAAACGTGTTGTACGGGAATATTTTTGGGGTGGCTATTGAACAAATATTTATTCCCCCTCACGAGATAAATAAAAAACAAAAAAACCAGCTAGAAAATTAAGTAATTGAGCCATTACAAAAGAAAAAAAAGATTTATAATCAGTTTCTTTTCAATTTAGACAGAAAAGAAAACTTTTAATCTCTTAAACAAACAAAAGCTGCACACAAACAGAAAACTTACAAAAAAAAGTAGAAACCAACGAAGATAAAGTTCATTTGCAAATCTGTCAAAAAGTGTGTGACAGTGAGAATTTGATTCGGTTCGCTTTGCTTTGGTCTGGTCTGTTTGCGACAATTGATTCGTATATCAAATAGCCAAACATGTCTCTTGAATGGCAGCTGGGGAAAATAGATTTTGAACAACCAACACATACAGAATTGCAGCAACAAAATATTGATTGTCAGCAACTACATTGTGGCACTCGGAGACTCAGTCATTTGTTTTGAAAAAAAGTAGAACCTTTAAAATATTTTACGCCTGCACAAGAAGGAAATGCTCGTGATTACGTTCTATATACGTTCCATGAAGATGGTGTTTATTTTTAAACCGTTTCAGTTTTAAATCGTTAAGAACAACACAAAAAATTTTAATTTAATCCAAAAGAACATTCGACAATAATATTTGCAAATGATCTCCTGACGGATCGAATTCTGTATTTGAATTTCGAGCCACTACTTCGCATGTTGTTGATCGTATGCCAGGAATATCATGAACCGTTTTGGCGTTCAGGGCGTCAAATATTATTTCGCGTTCAAATATGTATTTATTAAATCATCATATTTCAATTGCTAACAACAACAACAAAAATAAAATAAAATGAAAAAGTTCCACATTGTTTTTGTGCAGTCGGCAGGCTTAAAACAAAATCATCAAACCACGAAAGATTCAGCACTCAAACAGGCAGATGTGCTGCTAACAAACGAACAAAAAAGAAAAAAAAAACAATCAGTTTCACGCTTCTTCTCTATTTAAATGAAAACGCTCATTCCCACGCTATTTACACGCCTCGTTGATTATTCACAAACGCATGTTATTGTCTGTCTGTCTGGCTGTTGTTGTTGATTTATATTCCTTTTTCCATGAGCAGCAACCGTCGATGTAGTACTTGTGCGGAGCCACCATCACATCCATTCTCATTATCAAAAGCATTATAAACAATTATCGCTGCTGCTGCTGCCAACGAAATTGCTAACAACACTCATTTTGAAACAACATCAATTGTTGTTTGTTCCCAAAGAAATAGAGAAAACTTTTACATTTTTAACTGAAATTATTAGTTCTTTCTTTTATCTTTAAGAAGGAGATGTTAACAATTTTATGGTAAAAAAGTTGTTGCCAGTCCCTTTAAAGGATAATTCTAGTGTATAAGTGGTATTGTGCACTGAAAAAAAAATAGTTCTTTATATACTTTTCACAGCTTGATATTTTTTGCCTAAAAAGTCATAGTATGAACAAAAATCTACGATGTTTTTTGAGATCGATTTTTTGCAATTCGTTTTTTGTTTGTTTATGAGTAGGACCAGCACTCAAGGGACGACTCTATATATAAAAATCATTGCGCTGGAACTGGGAACATAGATTTTGGGAGGGGGAAAAGGGAATGCCGGTGGGCATTCAATTTAAACCTTCTCAAATAGAAAGTGACTGGAAAAACTTCTGCAGGTAGTTTGTTCCATACACGCGCTATTCGGCCACAAAACGTACACTCTCTCTCTCTCTCTCTCTCTCTGTTGTGAGTAATCCAGTTCGCTGGAATATCGATCACAAATGTATGGGCTGTTGCTGGAAAACATATTGGGTGCGGATTTCGGGAACAAGATTCCTGATTTCATTAGAGCTCTTCCAATTTTAATAACGATAAAACAACTAAATGCACCCCACATTGTGACGCTGCTCAAGAGAGTCGTTAGGGTTGGTTACCCTACCGTCTCTGATGAGCTTTCTGGGCTTCTGATGTACACTTCAAAATAGGCTTTGAAGCACCGGTCTAAAACAAAAAAGTAATCGATGATTAAATCAAAGGTTTTTTTGACTCAAGACAGTCCAATCGTGGTCCGCGAAATTTTCAATTTACCATATATCTTAAACAGATCTCGCATATAAATATACAGTTTAAATATGATGCTTGAAAGTAGCTTTACACGTATAAAGAAAAAGAATATATAGAAAATATTTAACCCTAAAGGACATTCCTGCAACTTCCCTCTAATTTGACCCATAAGTCTATCGGAACCTGAATTTTGAGCTCTTCCAGGTAAAACAAAATTATTTAAAGTTTCAAATCAAACAATTTCCACTTGATAAACAATGTTTGCTGTAGTTTCCGATTACTGTAGAATAATCTATAAAGAAAAGTTTTTAATTCATATTTTCACAAGATATTTTATTCTCTGCCCACTGGCAATTAAAACAGATGGCGGTGCGGCTGCACTCTTATTGAATTTTTCATTCCATATCAATTTAATTTGATGCCTTTTCTGCCAAAAACTAAATAAAAGATATTTAATTAACGATAATATGACTTTGCAATTGATAATTGCAAACTATTCAAATGAGGACGGCAGGCAAATGACAGCCAATACGAAGTGCAACAAAAGCAGTTGCCACTAAATGCCGATAACATGTCGCACGTAAGTGGATATTTGCATATACATATTTCGTGGCACAAACCAAAATTCCAATTATGAATGCGAACACGTTAAAATATTTCTATTATTTTTGGCAGACAAATAACTATCTGCCAAAATGAGAAGCATCAACTGAATTTGAAAAAGATATTTTTTATTTTTTGTTATACTTTTTAATTTCATTGGAAACTTGCGATATCTTTTATAACGTGTTTTTTTTAGTGTCGCAACTTTAAGTTGGCATCATTGCTTTGAAATTTTATTATAAATAGACTTACACCAGAGTAACGAGTGCAAATTGTTGAAATTTTTAATCCAAATAATTCTTCTTTTCATCAAACTCATCCATTCAAAGTTGTGTTTTCCAAAGAGGCCCAATTCTGAATGGGTACGTAAATAAGCAGAGTTGTCACATTAAGAATGAAGAGAATCCACAAGCGTTTGTCGAAACACCACACAACATCCAATTGGTGCGCTCTATGAGCTGGCGAACTCATCGACCCATATGTCTTCAAAAACGATGATGGTCAGAAAGTTGCTGTCCATGCTGAACATGATTCGACATGTTTTCATGCCTCATCACGTGGCATTAATCTTGCTGATATGTGGTTCCAACAGGACGGAGTCCCATGCCACACAGCGGGCGCTTTAATTCATTTATTCAAAGAAACTTTTGATGAAAAGATAATTTCACGTCATGGCGCAACTAATTGGCCACCAAGATCGTAGGATATAACCCCATGGAGTCCTTTTCTTTGGGATTATGTTAAGACACTTTTCCACGTCGATTGAACACCTGGAAATCAATATTCAAAGAGTTATCGGTGAAATACGGCCACAAATGCTGCTTAAAGTTTTCGAAAAGTGGTGTTCCAGGTTGCTCCTTCTTCCCAAATGAAGCCCGTTTCATTGACATTAAAAGTATTTTTCCTTGTTTTATTATAATTGAAACTTGTGTCACTCTATTTACTATAAACTTCAGGCGAGTCGTTTGGCCAATGGGTACTGGGCCAGAGCAGCAGTGTGGAGGTTGTGGTTTCAAATTCCATGTTAAACTCGGTCCAGTTTTTTTACTTTCAAGCGGTCTTTACTATTCTCGTTCAAGTTAAGTTGTCATGTAATTCGGAGGCCTGCTTTGAACCAAGTAAATCTTCTTTATAAATACGCCACACATTTTCTTGTGGTACACGTTTTAATATCTTATCCTACATAAATATTGATGGAGTATATATTTTTTAAAATATGTTTTTGTATAGAAAGACACAAAATTTTTAAAACCAGTTGCCATTAAGTTGTTATGCATGAATTGTTTTGAAATACTTTTTCATCACTATATAACTTGTAGGGTGCACGAAATTCGACTCAGCTGAATGTGGCACTCTTCTGCTATTTAACGAGTACATGTTATGCAAAGTGGAGTTCATGGAATTCCAGAATTATGCAAACATTTGCTTTTTCCATATTTTTGTCACAAAAACAAATAAAATAAATTAAATTCTCAACTTCAGCTGCTCTGTTAACTTCAGCTTCGTGTTGCCACTCGAATACTTCTGGTCGTGAAAGTATGAAAAGCTAGAAAACTTTCTTTTTGGAGCTCCTCTAAAAATATTTTCACACTTGAAAATTTCGAACGGCGAAACTCAGTTGAGAGATTTTAGCTCTTCTTCCACGTCAGTATTTGGAATTAAATGTCAGGAAACACAGTTCCGGAAAAGTGTTGGTGGCTGTTTATGTGAGTGCTTTTGTGTGTTTTGATGTGCGTTAATATGGAAGTGTGGAAAGTTCAGTGTAAATACTTTTTCTTTTTGTTGTTATTGTTGTTGTGAGTTGACAAGCTTAACAAAGGAAGCTGCTCGCAGCAGCACTGCAAACAAAAATGCAAATAGTTTTCAAGCGGCACCAGCTGAATTTGAACATTTCCATTAGACAGTGTTTGTCTATCACTCAGACGTGTGGACATACAACAGGTGGGGGACATATTGGCTGCAGCTGCGATTCAGCACTCTGTTCGTAAAAGTTAAGTCTGGCAAAGCAGTTAACGGGTTAGCCATCTCTGCTTCGAACAAAATTTGGTATTAGTGGGGCTTCATTTCTTTTAGCTTAAAAAACTGGTATTAACTTTTAGGTATTTTTTTCGAACTTTTTAATTTCTCTTTAGGTGAAAATTTAAAATTTTCAAAATCCGGGAAGTTTTTGGGCATTACCCCTGTTGAAACAAATCGAGCTCCCTTCAAATCTTCACGTTTTGAGGTCCCAAGAAGCTTCCATGCATTTGTGTGTGTATGTGAGTGTATGTGTGTGTGTGTGTGCATGTTTGTGAATAAGTATGTGATCCGCTTATAACTTTTGAGCGGCTGAACCGAATTAAACCAAACTAATAGCGTTCTGAAAAGGGCTCTTCAACTTAGACTTCTTGTGAATTTGTGCCGATTCGAAAAAAACTTTGAAAAAAAGCAGTTTTGAAAGCGTTTTTTTTTTTTTGTTATTTAAACAAAATTTGTTATTTAAACAAATGTTGACATTTAAAAACCGTATCTATGACCGTGAACTGTGTTAAAATGGGCTAATCCGCCCGTGAGATAGCGTGAACGCAAGAATTGGGAAAAAGTGTAATCGAAAACTAAATCAATCACCTCATGTCACGTGGTAATCGTTTGATTTGAAAATTTAAATAAGAGTGTTTAGCTCGATGAGCTCAAAAGCAAATAATAACACAAAAGTGAGGTTATGATAGACTTGCGGTTCAAATTAGCGGCAGGTTGCGGGGATGTGTTTTAGGGTTAATCGTTTTCCATATATTTTTTTTTATTATATTAAATTGAATTATATATACCAGCTAAGCCAAGTGCTATAGAACGACTTAACAAGAAATTACTATTTACCTCACACAACAAAGTAGAACAGCGTTGTTTTCGAAGCCCGCTGCACTTTCCTAATAGTGCTCATGTATATGCGTTTCTTACCATCCGTTAGGTATCTTGTTTCCATGTGAAAACAGTTTCCATTTATAACAATTTTTATAACCGTCATACACTTAGACATAAAAGAATGCGGTCGAGTAATAGAATCGACTATATTTCGCCAGCGTTCATTCTCATGTTTTCACTCTTCTGTAAATATCCTCACAAAAATATTGTAATTTAATTTAACTTCATTTCATATATATATATAACAAAACCATGAGAACCAGATTTAATTATGTCTCAAAAAACGCAACCACCCTAATCTATTGATTCTATGCAAACTGAATGTAAAAACCTATTTTTGAGCGGATAAAAAATATTTTTCTTTTAAAGTCCGCATACGCCACCGTACAATTTTTTCCTCGACACTATTTATCAGAAATATACATGCACTCACACACACACACACTCATATGCATCCGTTTATGTATTTATTTTGCTGCTACTGGCATGCACATGCACACTAACAATCGGTGTTCACTTTTAGCATTCATGACATTCCATTATTCATCCACTCGTTCATTCATGTATCGTTTTGGAATTGGAAATGTCTGTATTACAGCGAAGTGCAATATATTTTGACAGCGTTCACACACACACCCACACATATAACTTTTACTTGTAAAAACGAAGGAAAAGAAAATAGTTGGTGGGCCAACAAAATTTTGAAACTGCAGATTTCGTATTTGTTTCCATTTAATTTCATGCACAAACACAAAAACTTGCAATAGTTCGCGTATGTGTGTGTGTGTTTGTTTGTGTATGTATTTGTATAATATTTACAGCCATATTTTTAGCTTTTGTTTTGTTTGCCGTGAGGAGACGACTCTCGCTGTGTAAAAAAATGCAGCAGAATTTTTATTTGTTGATATTTTCAGAAACATAAAAAGATCCGACATTGAAAATCGCGCCAAATGCCTGTTGGCAGTGTCTCGTTTCGTTTTATTTTCTTTCGTCAATAAACAGCATAAAACAGAAGCAGCTGCAATTAACTCTTTGAGGGTGGTAAGAGGAGTTTGAAAAAAGCATGTCAGATCACACGGTGGTAAAAGTCTCTCAGCATAAATTTTTGTCCCAATTTTGAAAACCGTGCAAAAGAAGCACTAATATTTTTGCAAAATTACGTTGTTGTCGTTGAGAGTTCTACGTAATTAATAATAATTGTAACATCGAATTAGCTGACAGTTGGATTTTATTGGACGCAAGTTTGTTTTTGAAAAATTCTTACCAAATAAAATAGAATTATAATAAAAAGAAATTTGCTGCACTGATCCCAATTTCTTCCTCAATTTTTATTTAGCAAAAACTTTATTTAAAAACAATATTAGACGATTTGTGCTTCTCTTGTGCACAACTTTTCCCTTCTAATCTCAAGCTTGTTACGAAAAACTTCGGCATGTCATGGGTTAAAAATTAGAGGAATAGTATAAAAAATCATAAAATTTTTTTGGTTCTCTTGAAGTCTAGAAAGGATGTCATACTCCCATAAGTTTTTTTTTCTTCTTTCAATTCAATGTTTAAATTTACAATTTATTGTTTATTTTACGTATACTGACACAAGTTGCTCAAGCAGAGTTCATTTGTTTGTGTGCCCTACACCGCCAGAGTCGGATGTATAAATAAATAAGTTCGTCACTTCGTTTGTAATGTTCCATTAATTTCATATCGATTTCTGTCGTACGAATATTGTACTACAATTTGTAATTTTATTCATGACATGTTGCGCCATTTGGTTGACACAACACCTCCTGCACATCATGATTGTTCAATTGATAAACGAGAAGAAAGTCAGTAATCATGACTCTATAGCGGCCACGATTGACTGCAACATTCCAACCAGCATCGTTTTCAAAGTAGAGCGGACCAGTCTTGTTAAGTGATCGTGGTAAAGAAATCTGCAAAATCTTCCATAAACTGGATGGACACATACCGAAGAATCGGGTCTTCCTTTACGCTACGCTCTACAGCAGCTCATGATGTTAAAAATAAACGTGGTGGTTGTGGTTTGATACCAAGTATCGCTGGGGTTGATGTTCTGGCATATATTTACTATGCTGGGACTTCGGCCTGACTGATTATAGGCTCTATATTCTGCTGCGAATCAGTAGACGTTACGGAAGGGGTGGTGTGTTGTTGGTGTTGAGAGTGTCTGGATGGATAAGTCTTATGACTTTGACCTTTGGTTCCTCTTAATACTGACGACATGCTTTCCTTGGAAGTAACAAGAGTTGTATGAATATGACTGAAGATGCAACCTGTATAACTCCAAGGGGCTGCACTGGTGTGGCACCTGAGGGCGACAGGGGTGGCGGGGGACACCTAATTTCACTCGAGTGCTTGGGAGCACCGTCAGGTAAGGCCGAATAGGCAGGTACTGACGTTAACTTGAGCATTCTCTGTCCAGATTTCACATAAATCACTTGAAAGCTGACAAAATGGCCACCACAGACGTGTTGCCTGTTTAATATTTTACAAACATTTATTTTTGTGTGCCTGGTTTTTAGATAAGAAATCTCAAAGGACTATGTCATAAAACTTGAATGATGCAAATCTGTTGTTTCGTTAAATACCAAAACAAAAATTATTATTCAGAATCAAGCTGGAATCCGCAAATTTGCAAATAACTTTTTTATATGTATTGATCTCGCTTTTTATTAAAAGTGGAATATTGAAAATTAGTAAAAGAATATGGACTGCAAAGTAAAGAAATTTAAGTGCCTTTAATAATATCCTTGAATTTGTATATTTAACATTTCCTTTTAAGAAGTTTGTAGGGTATGTGACAGTCTGTGTGGCCGAATATACTTCCCTTTTAAAGTTTGCGGGATGTTATAACATGCAATTTATGTGTTTGCGTTGTTACAGTTTTCTATTAGCGTATATTTGACAGCTAAATTAGGAAAACTTTTAAAAAGAAAAACGTCTATTTCCATTCCCATAAATACTCGTTAGAATCCGTATGAAACATGTTGCAAAAACAAAATATTTGTTCAAATATTTTTGAATAAATATTAGAGTGAAAGAGGAAAAAGTATGAAATTAATCCAAAAGACTATTTCATTTATTGTATTTGAAAATACTATTTTCGACATGTCAAAAGTATGAAAAATATATCTGGAAGTTTTCATGGAGCAACGTGTCATAATTTTTATTTGGTTAACAGAAAAAAAAGAAGTTTGTATGGATGTCTTCAGGTTTTAAAGAGTGACACAAAGTTCATTAACAGAAATCCTTAGTTGGAATGTCATGGAGGAAGGATTAGATGGCACATGGTCGATGTCATATATTCAAGGGTCCTTACGACCCGCTAAAATATTAGAGAACTGCTGATCTTAAAGGCCATCCCAAGAACTTCCCGGTAACATTAACCGCAAGTTTATGGGAACGTCATTTATTGTACTGTTTTATGCTTTTCAGCACTTCGAA
Source organism: Linnaemya vulpina (assembly GCA_963675445.1). NCBI lineage: Eukaryota > Metazoa > Arthropoda > Insecta > Diptera > Tachinidae > Linnaemya > Linnaemya vulpina. The sequence goes on along the minus strand of OY776277.1, from coordinate 28,418,326 downwards.
CTCAACAATCTTATAAGAAATGCTGTAAAGAAATCTGTCATCAAGTAAGCGGTGACTGATGTAATTCTTCAAGACCTCTAGAAGAATAGATAACATTAATTGATCAGATATATAATTTCGGAGTTTATTTCAAAAAATAATATATTGGAAATATTTGCTTTCTCAGTACCGAATCATCTCAGTATCGAATCATCTGATTTTGCGACGTTTAGAGGAGACGATCGAAAAGTGATCTGCTACAGTTGTGATCTGATTCGATATCCCTCCCACCCATAAGAAACTTTCTACTAGCGCTGACGCCTCCACCTAAACTTTTTGTAGAAGAATCTAAAACGTAATTCCGAATTTTACATTAAAAAATTAAGTCCTTATTTGGGTTAAGAGAACAACGATCTTCATATATGACCCTGCTTTCAAAAATTATTTCATGTAAATGTTGACCGTGTCGACGCCTTAAATAGCTCATACGCTGGATCCGATTTTGGCATACTATCTCCAAACTGTTGGCTGGTAAATTCTTCAACCGTTGCAGGCTTATTTCTATAGACATGATCCTTAACAAATCCTGAGAAATAAATTATCTGAAGGCCTTGAATCGTATGGAACCAAAAATAAGATAAAATGATGACCAAACTGGGGCCTCAATGGGCCTTTGATTCGTGTTCTGTATGGCATGTAGCACTGTCTAGTTGAAACCACATGTCAGCCAAGTTCAATTCTTCTCTTCTGGAAAAAAATGTCAATCATGCTGCAGCGATATTTTCCTCTGCCCGCACTTTGCGTATGCGCTCCATTATTTCACAGACTGGGCATGAACCCGTAATTTTATGGATAATCAGCCAAAGGTCAAGGTCTGGAGAAGCTATTCTGCTCTTGTCCGCAGAAAGCGCAATAATAAACTGCAGTTATAAGCGGATCGCATACTCACACACACATACAGATCTAGTAACGCACTGCTGGGCGTAGTCAGGGAACCTTCTTATGAACTCAGAATGTTGAAATCTGTGGAGAGGTCGATTTTTGCAAAAACAGGATAAGACCAATAACTAACTTCTCGATCTTTGAAAATTTGAAATGTCCTCGGACATGGTGACACCATAATTAATTACTTTCAACGTTTGCTTTCACCCGACAAACTGAATAAACAATGTTTGCTGGGTTTGTCATTTACAGGACTCGGGGAGCACTGACTTGCTCTTAACAAAATAAAGAACTTATGACAATTCTGTAGTGAACATTCTGACACATTTTTGTGTTGTCATGATTATTATGACATCGTTAAATGTGATATTTGACATTAAATATGATATTTACATTGAAGTTATTACAGATACCAGGAGTAGAAAATCTTCAAGCAAATCCGAGGAACGGCTAATACGCGAATGGTATCAAAATAGTCAAAAGTAGACAAATTGGAATGATGACTCAGCATGAAAAATAGATCCGTACTCTCTATCTATGAGTATATAAACTAATAAATCTTATAAACCATTAATTAATGCAGTCAATACAAGAAAGAAATAATCTAAACAATTCTCCTCCATTCTGAATATCAAAAATCCACACGAACTACTTCTATACGATGACAAATTGGTACCATAGAAGCCTTTTCCATCTCCTTTGCCCTCCACGTGCCACAAATGTTGCAACTGAACAAAGACAAAAACATTCACAGCAGCAAAAGTGATTTGGACAAGAGCTTTGAATTCGTAGTGGTTCTATTATTCCATAATTGAGATGCTGATTAACTGCGGCCATCTTGCCCAAGCCTGCAGACCAATTAGCTTGGAATCCTTTTTACGTAAAACAATAAAGTGTCTAATTTATATGCACATGAAAACTTCAATGCTCTTGGCCTCCATTTGACTGGAATTAATCTACGAAATACGAAATTATTTATGTAAATCGTTAACGTGCACCAACCGGGGGACAGACGGTTATGCAAATATTGAAACTGATCCAAAAGCATAAAAATGTGAATAAGAAATTTATCGGTGATTAAATTTGAATTTAAGTGCCCCAGTTTTCGCATTAGGGAATACACAACAATTTAAATCAATAGAACACAAGACATAATAGTCGCAGTCGAAGCAACAACGCATTTAGTTCAACCGCAGATGTCTCCGGCGACTGGGCACAGGCAGAGGCAAATGCAAATGCAAAAGCAAAAGCAATAGGAGCCAAATCTATGGAAACTAAATAAAAAGCATAAATTGTATCTGGTTACAGTTTAACAGGAAATGACACACACAAAACAAAACAAAACAAAGAAAATGCTGAAAAGCAAACAACTGGAGAAGAAAAACAATTTAAAGAGTAAAAATAAACAAGATTTGGTTCAGTTGTTTAGTTTTCATGTTAAAAGATAGAAAAAAAGAAAAACCAAAATTGAAAAAGAGATGATCATGAGGACGATGATAATGATGTAGGGCAACAAGGGGAGATGTAGGAATTTTCGCTCTAGCACTGGCACTGATAGTGATGATGATGATGTCGATGAAGCACAGCATTTTTCAATTTAAAGCTTAGAATTACACTGCACACATATTAACTTGCCTTGACTGGGTCCATACGATGCGTGCTAAAGCGTACAGCATTTAACCATAAAAATGGTAGAAACAACAATACAAACAAACAGAATCAGAATCAGAATCAGATTGTATTACACAAAAAAAAATTACTTTATAAAAATGCGTGCTAGGGGAGCGATACGATGACTGTTGATGGCTACAGTGGGCCGGTATGTTTGAAAATTAGACAGCTTCCATAGCGATGCAAGGCGATTGGCAAGAGCAGCAAGAACTGCTTGCATGCGAGCGACGTTTTCTGAATGTTGTATCCCTCATGCGCGCCATTCTATTCTCTCTGCTTATCAGATATTTGGTGCAGCAGAGCAGAACACCCGTTTTCGAAAGCCGCTAGCCCTTCATCATCTGTACAAATTTTTTATTTTTTTGCTTATTTAGATTTCTTGGATGGGTCAGTGGAATGTGATAACAAATTCTGTTTGCATCAATTCTATTATGAAAAAGCGTACGAGAATTGTATCGAACCGATAGTGTGTTGCCGTTTGACTATTTTTCTTCATGTCCTATTGTTCTGAATATTTTTTTTTCAATTTTCGTAACGCAATTTTTCTTTGGTATGACTTAAGAAATAGTTTGATACAAATTATTCAGAATTAATAAATTAATTTTATTTTTATTCGAAATTTCGTTGGGGTTCTTCCATCCTTGTTAATCCTATATGAACATGTATGAAGGCCTGAGAAAAGAGTAGTCATGCCCCTGGGGAAGCACAATCTGTTGGTATTATCTGAATTTTAAGTGACATAATGATCGCAGCTGGCTCGAGATGATCGCCGCCAAGTACTTAACTTTACACCAGACATCCACCATGCAGACGTGTTTGCCATGGTCACTTATTCTCGGCTAATTTGAAACCAGCCCACTGTTGAAATATCTGCTAAAGAAAATATGAAAAATGTGAATTAGAATTCAGCAAATGATGATGGTTTGTTCATGCGGTTGTACTGGTTCTTTGTTGGCTGCTTTGAGATTCGCTTTAAAAGTTGTTAAATATCTTTTCTGCTTTTTATTATTATTTAATCTTTTTTGCTTGTTGCAATTGTTGTTTAGTGGGTCTATTTTTGTACGTTGTTATAAATCTCATTGGCATTGAATTCACAAAGACGGCGGCAACGACTGGAGCGAGCGTATGCACGTACATGTTTTGGGGGAAACGCATTTCCTGATGTGCGTTACAAGTTGCAAAATAAAAGAAGAAGAAAAGCAAGAACTTCTTTAATGCTGGTATTATGGCAAAGCTCCTTCCATAATGAACCCCCAATTGGCGTGGTTGCAGTTGTGGCATGCAACGCACTCACACATAAGCAATTTTGATTTATTTTCTTTTTTCAACACAATTACGAAACACGCACTTGCACTCGTTGTGTGTTTCTATTTGATTTTGTTTTCATAGTGCAGCCCAACACACACACACATACACGCAGTTAAAAAAAAATTGAAAACACGTTGGCCACTTATACTTGTTTCCCTGCTGTTGCCTTCAATAAGTGCTTACGCGTGCACATTCAGTCATTTATAATCCAAACAGCGTGTAACGAATCATCCTCCTCATCATTATTATAATCGCCGTCATCATCATCATCCTCATCATCATCATCATTATCGTACGTAATGAAAAATTCCTTCCTTTCGGTTCCTTCGCATAAGTTGATTAAATATTTCTGCTGCTCAGCAGCCACATCTGAGCCAAGAATACCTGCGGTTACAGGCATCCACCACTACTCACTCACTCACTCGCTGGTTAGTTAGCAGGCTGGCTGCTTGTCTGGGTTGACTCGTTCGTTCGTTCGCTCTCTTAGTTGCTGGCTGTTAATGCTGTTACCAGCACCTGAGTTTCAAGTTTACAACTTCTATTGCCTTCAATGCAATTTTCTATTTCTTGCAAGTTTCTTGCTGTTGCAGTCTATTGCTATTGTGGCATCATCATCGTTATCATCATTTTCATAACCTTTGGCTAAAAAGGAGATAAGCACAGCAGCAACAAAAACAACAACAGCAACAACCAAATTGAATCAAATCACATTCATCCAACATCCTCAGCATCATGATGCAACATGATGGTGAACAGTAGGTGGAGTATATGAACGCTCAGTTCTTCTGACTATTAAAAGCAGTTGCAAGTCAAATAATTAAATAAAAAGATTTGCAAAACAGAAAACAACAATTACAAAAACAATAAATTCTTTGTAGATTTTCTTTAATGCTGCCAAATGGGAAGTTAAGGAGGAATTATTTATTTATTAAACACAACAACAAAACTGTGCTGTGAAAACGAAGGTTGTACCGCTACTGGTTTCATGGCTGTATAGGGATCGTGTGGAGTCTGAAATTGCAGAAAAAAAGAAGTCAATGAACTTAATAAAAAAAATAAAATTAAAATAATTGAAGGAACTTTTTTTTTAATTCTTATTTATGCTGCTCACAAACATAAGAAAATAGTGCTTTTTGCTTTGCTTTTAAGCCTCAAATATTTTATATATATATATTTTTTTTTTCCAAAACGCATATAATTATTAATAACAGCCCGGAATGTAACGACCATTATTTTATAATCCAGTTCAGGCAACACTTCCAAACGTGGGATAATAACAAGTTGCGCTAATATTTTACGTGAATGTCCAGAAGGCTGTGGAGAAACATAAAACAGGATATTGTTTTAAGATTAGAAGGCAAATTATAAGTATTAAACTTAAACAACATACAACAAATAAATATGGTAGAGAATTTTAATTATTAGTCGCATTTTAAAGATAACAAATTTACGTTCAGGAAACAGGGGATCGTACATGAAGTGGTTGTAATAATTCTGTTTACCAGGAGGACAGATAAAATCACTTGGAAAGAATCGCATGCGTAAATGGGCAACACGTGAGGGAACACTTTAAAAGAAGTAGTAATTCGACTGCGTTCCATTAGCGAAATGATAAAAAATATTCGATATCTTTCTGGTATTAACTTGAGTGCAGTGTGCTTCTCTGCAGCCTTTGACGTGGAACCCTTCCCCCTTGAAATGCATAAAATACTTGTTATTTTTATTGTTTTGATTAAAACTAGACCAGGGGCTGATTCTGGCACACGTATATAGAAAATTTTAGAATCGTTATAGTATTCAAAATGATACGGAAAAAATTGCATGCAAAGTGATTTAATTTTTTATGAATATGCAGGACAATAAAGCAAAAAAAAAATATTCGTAAGATACCAGTTATTTTCCAGCCAATCCACGCATCACAGAAAGTATTCGTTCTTTGGCCGAACAGTTTGTACATGGAATAAAATTCCTTCAGAGGCCCCAAAAATACTGCACCCTCGTTCCTCTTTCCCATAACTAATCTTCCTATTTCCCTGCTACAATGCGAGGGTCCTACCCTGAGTGCGAGAAAAATAAAATAAAAAAACAAAAGCAAGTAGTAATAAAGAAATTAGGCATAGTTGCTAGTAGCGGCTTTTAAAAACAGCCGTTCTGCTCCAATCAAAGAGATACATTTGAAAGGGAAAAGGAAATAATATTTTGAAACTTAATACCAAATTCAGAATTAGGCAAGAAAATCCTAAAACCGGCTCAAAATTATCGTATTCAACTTAATTAAGTAATAAAACAAACGTGTGAGAGGTTATGTTGTGTTCTTTTCTACAAAAAAAATGCTACATTTTTTACACTTTTTAACAGAATATAACAATATTCTGTCAAAATTTATTAGAAATTATTTTAATATCCTTTAAAAAAGATAATTTTTCCACTTTTTAGATAAAAAAGTGAAAAAATTTTGCATATTTTCCAGATTAGAAGTCGTCATTAGTTGATAATCGGATCAAAAACAGCGGCCTCCCAATAAGAGAAAAGGAAGTGATAGAAAAAAATTGGGAAATTATGACAATTGGGGCAGGTTTATTTATAGAAGCTCCCACAGCCATTTTTATTATAATTTTCTTATTTCAAATATCAAAATGATTTCTCAATTCAACATGAAGTGATTATTGACCCATAATTGAAAGCCGTTGCAGTTGAAACGCCTACAAACGAATCTAAGCCCGAGATATGAAACAATCTTGCAACGTATACGATTTAAGTAAAAATACGTTGACTAATTTATTAAAATGAATAAAATATCTACAGAAATTCTTTACAAAACTATAACAGCTATTTACATATAATCCGCGTCGTACAATCATACAGCAAAACAATGATGATTGAAATCGTTCAGCCAACGCCAACAAAGAAACAAAAAATTGTCTTAAACGCGATAGCGTGTGGCGAACAAAGTAGAGGGAAGGAAGAACAGAAAACAATTTCTAAAATTTCATTGTAAGCAAATAAAAGTTCATCAGATAGTGGCCACCTCAGTAACACCCAATTTCAGTCGACCATCGAATCGAACACCAAAAAGATACCAACAACAACAAAAACTTAAAAAAAACTCTCTCTTGGAAGCTGCACAAAAGAACAACTTTGAATAGATTGAGGACTGCTTTTTTGCTGGTCCCTGAATAAAACGTTCTTTTCTGCCATTTTTTTCTAGAGCATTTTGTTGCTAATATTTTATTTTTTTCACTTTTGTTGCATTCGAGTATTTTCGGTTTATTTTTTGTGCTCGTTTGTCCAAAGTGTAAACAGAAGTCAAATCGAATCAGTCAAACGTCCCCTTGGGGCTCATGTGTTGCACCAGTTTTGCTCAGAATCTAATTGAAAGAAAAACAAAACAGTCATCGAAACAATACGGCGTTGCTACCACTTGAAGGAATTATAATAAAATGGAACAAACAGTGGGGCAAAATAATCAAAAGCTGAACGAATGATATTGTTCAGTATTTAATGATGTTGGCGAAAGTTGGACGGCGATATAAATTAATAAAAATTAAAAATGCAAGCTCGCTCTCTCCCCTCAGCTTTTTCTATCTGTCAATAACATATTCTCTTCAATGACATATTCTCTTTCCGGAATCCGGGAATATAACCCAAGCACCAGTCCATCCATGTAACTTCGTGCTAATTTTAACCGCAAAGTTGTTGCAGTCTTCGGATAAGTTACATCATTCGATATCGCTCGAAATTTCAATAGAATTTATATGAAAATTTCGATCCATATAAATTTATCCCCTGGTTTTTGTCCAAGCTATACTTTTGAACTCTTCGAGCCAAAACACTATCATTTTAATTTTCAAATCACTTGACTCCCATGGGATAAGTTGTGGTCGAATTTTCGGTTACTATAAAACAGTCGAGAATATTAACTGATCCGATATATAATTTTGGAGTTTAAGAAAAAAATATTTTTTTCGAAATTTTTCGTTCACGATATTTCACGTACGGATTAACTCATTTTAAGCCGGTTCACGATAATCGACCTGACTTTAAAGCACGAGCTTTAAAGCAAGAGCTGATTAGCTTGTGGAAATTATCGAGGAAGCCGTTTGAAATTGACTTAAAAAACACTTTTGTAAGTTGTTTTCGAACATCTTCAAATCTACCGTTTCGAATCGGTTCATATTCTTAAAATGTCAGCAGCCCGATTCAATTCGGTTCCGCTGTTCAAAAGTTGTAAGCGGTTCACATAATTACACACGCACATACACACATTTACTGGCTCTCAGAACTAGTCAGGGAAGCTTCCTGAGACCTCAAAACGTAGAGATCTGAAAAAATTTGTTTTTTTTTAACGGAGTAAAACCAATAAATTCCGGATCTTCGAAAATTTTAAATTTCTTGACAGAAAAATAAAAAAAAATTTCGTAAGAGCGCGTGGCATGAGTAGAGATTATGCCCTCATTCGGCATTCCAAGCGGACTTAAAAAGAAATCCGAACGCCCAGGCTTCAGTAAATTTAATTTTTTACTAAGCAGGAGTCCTTCAAATCATCTAGTAGACATCCTTTTGCTGAAAATACCTGAAAGAGAAAATTTGAGGATCTCAAAGACACGCATAATATAAAAAATTCCTTCCTAACAACATTTTATCTTCATACAATTTTTGCTCTAAGTAAAGTCTAGAGCAGATGCTCTCCAGCTAAAATTATAAATACAAAAAAACTCCTACCCAAATAAACTTCTACGGCTCCAGTGTGCGAATAGATAAAAAACAACTTAAATAGAAGGCCAGTTTTCTCAACTTTTAAAATCTTCCGCTTAAAATTCTATTATTTTGTTTGGCTTCTTCGTGGCTGAAAAATGAATTCGGATTTACAAGGCAGCAGAAAAAGAAAAAAAATTGCTTTTGATTTTCTAAATAGAATTTAAAAACTGATAAAGAACACAACAACAAAAAGCTTTTTATTTATTAAGTGAATTTGCCATCATGCGCTACAGTTTCACTTTAAAATCGCCAGCAGAAAAAGAAGCACACACACACACACACACACACACACATACACACACATACTACAATGGACTCAACTTGGGGTTTTGCTGAGATTGTGGCCAGTTTTGCGGACGATTTGTTTTTGTACAGCATCGTTAATGTTAAGCATTTGGCCTTTGTTCGTTTGGACCAAAGAGAACACAAATTGTAATCATTTTCTTTGGCTAACAAACAAACAACAGCAAAAAGTTTATTATCAAGAAAATTCTTACGTTTTCTTAACGCTGTGATGCGTAAAAATTCTTTAGCTCAAACGAAGCCAGTTTATTCGTTTAAAACACTCACACCTCAATATTCTTGCCGTTGTTGTGTTGCATCTCTTTCGTGCATCTGCTGCTGTTCAAGTCGTTTTGACTAAATTTGGCCAACGGTAGCGTTTAATGCTCATTTCGTTTAATCGCCGTCTTTGCCAAAACGCCACAACGTCCACTGAAAGATCTCCTTCCCGCCTCTCAAATTTTCTAGTTTTGAAACGACGACATTAACAACGAAAAAAAAATTAAAAAAAATTATTTTAAAAAGAATCATGAAGAGAGTGCGATTAGCAGAAACCAGTAGGAGATGTAACAAAATCGCACAAGATGAATAGATAGAGGCTGAATGATGAATGGCTGGATTGTTAAATTGATGAAGTTGGAATAGTTTTGCTGCCATGGCACAGAGATTCTCAAATTATGTTTTACTCTGCACGAAGAGCTGTGCCATGAAGGACATGAAGAAAATTATAAAATGGCAACACAAGGATCCTTTCCTTTATCCTTTCCCATAATGAAATTGGCACAAATATAAACCACCGATAAATTGATAGTAAACGTAAAAACGCATGAGTGCTCATGATGATGAAAGTGCTGCGGCCTTCGAAAACAGCTGCCCCGTTCTGCTGTGTAGGCTAAGTTTCCTTGAAGCTTTGAAATGTTTACCATGTCTTTCTGAATTTTAAATATTTTCAAATACTTTTTTTGTGTTGTTGATTTTAAGGACTGTATCTTTCTTATTTTTTTCTGGACAAGCAATTAAGGGATGAACGCTACATGTGCGATGATCGATGCTTCAGGTAGTCAATAGTGTTGCCTACTCTACTGTCACCGATGAGCTTCTTCGCGCGCTCCTGTGCGTGATCGTGCAACTTCAAAATAGGCTTTGATGCACTGGACCATATATGAGAGATGTATTCCATTTTCGATTGAATGTAGGAGGTAAAGTGATCAGATGGAATGAAATATGTCTTACAACGTCTTAAAGACCCGAGCCACTTTAACGCTGTAAAACGTTTTTATGGTCAACGAACGTTACACTGAATTTTCATGCCAAAAGCTTCTGCTGCCCCAATACGACTGGGCCAGTACCATCCACCAGCCGCTTTGTGTGTAGGCACGAACCTTTTCGTCCTGTTAGGGTTAAGTTTAACCCTGTTTGCACGGCTTCATGCACAGATGAGATCATTTTAAAGTGACTCATTCATTATTTGCCGTTTGGCTTCAATCTTCTGCAAACTTGGCCGGCTGGTGAATGAAAAAGAATGATTAATGCCGCTGTCATCCGCGAAAGAGTAGACAAAAAATCTTGAACGCCTGTTAATTCTTGTGAAATTTTGAATAGACTCGTCATGATTTGTTGCTTCATGCGGTAAATTTGCAAACGGAGAAAACGAATTATTCCTTAAACTTAATATATTTTAGATAATTCTGAATATGTGGAAACGTTATTTTCGTAAAAAGGGAGAACATTTCAATATCAAAGAATTAAAGGAAGCAAATCGTTGCAGTTCGACTGTATTGCAGATAACTCTGTGATAAATCGGTTCAAAAAAGTGCTCGACCAGTGATTTATTTTGTTCACAAAATCCAGTTGAGCATGAACAGACATGCACGCGCAATATATACAATCAAATCGACTGTTTGGAATAGTAAATGGAAACATCTGAAGCGGACGGGGCAACTTATTTTCATCCACATTTTTCCACCTGCGTTGAAGGGTACAATAAAACCGGTCATCATCATTTCCTTCAAACAAACAAAAAAAAAGAGTAAAAAAAGGAAAACTATTTAATTTTTTTTTTCATATTATAAAATAAAATAAAATAATAAAAGAACCTACTAAAATGGAAAAATGTTGCTAACGAAGTTTAAAATGGAATTCAGTGGATTTCAGCTGCCGTATTTATTTATATAATTTTTTTTATTTTTTTTATTTTCAAATTCTTTGACTTCCATTATATCGGGATTTGTTTTCAGTCCGTATCTGCGTGTTTTTGCTCAGTTTATTTGTTGATACTCGTATTTACCATTTTTATTTTTGTTCTTCAATTTTTTTTTTTTTTTTTTTTTGCTTCAGCTTTGGTAACATCATGTATGAAATTCAATTAAAGCTGGTAATAGATACTGACGGATTTGTTGAAGCCACCACCACCATAAACAAAAGTCTTGGCAATGAAGAAGAGAAGATTTGTTTTTTGCTGTTGCTGCTGCTTCTGCTGTTGCTGTTGCTGCTGCTGTTGGTTGATTTTTGTTGTGGTCGTTTATTTCTTTGCGATGACTATAAAGAACGCCACAAGTGGTAAAACGTCGTATTATGGCCGACAAGTTTCCTTACGCGGTCATTGTGCGTTTTGAAATTTTGTTTGATTCTTTTTGGTTGTTGTTGTTGGTGTCTTGTTGTTTTGCTTTTTAATTTTCTTTTATATATTTTTCATTCTTGGGGAGTGAGTGAACGAACACACGCTCCACTCATATGTGGCAATTGTTTGTGTTGTGTTGTTGTTTATCTTTTGTTTTGTGTTGTTGCAAGTTTATTTAATTCTACATCATTGCAAATACAGGTTAAGGATGTCTATTTGTAAATTGTTGTATCTATTATTATTACCCATACCACCACCACCACTCAGTGCCATCACCGCCACCATCATATTTGCTCTAAGCCTTATGGCCATGGTCAAACAATTCTTTGCCTTCATCATGTCCCTGGCCGTCGTCATCATCATCATCTTAAATTTGTTTGCCTTGTTTTGTTATTGTTGCTGTTGTTGTACTTCAATGATGAATTTCATTTGAACTTTTAATGCGCATTTGCTGTTTTGGGTTTGTGTTTTTCTTTTGTTGTTTTTTTATTCTTCCAACATTTTCTAAACGTTTTTAACAAGTTTAATTTTATAAATTTTCCATGAGGAATTTCAAAAATGTTTCCTTAACTTTTATTTGCTCAATACATGTTTAACAATCATCTAATCTTTGTCTTGTTTATCTATTATTTTCTTTTGTTTAATTTGTAGTTTTTAATTATTGAGATAAATTATGGTGTTCGACAGACACCAACTTACAACCCGGCCTACATAAAATCTCAGCTGTTTTTTAAATGGTTAACAGCAGGTTTATGACGACCAAACAGTGACAAATGAAATATTCTTGAAAATTCCCAAAGTGTTTCAAATATGTCAGCAGAACTTTAAATTTAGGCCTTTAAAGCAGGAGTTGCAAACTTATCAAATTCACAGGAAAATCACAAGAAAGATTTGCAAAAAGACTTTTAAATTTCTTGAGCAAATTTTGTTATTTTAGTTTTAAGTTCAAGACCACAAAGTTTCTTAATTGAAACAATAAATAAAAATAAAATAAAATAAAATAAAAGCTTTCTAACCACTCGCACTATAAAACATGAATGAATTTCAATTAAAAAACAATTGTCTCGAACGATTCTCACTTGTGTATGTGAAAGAAAATACTGTAAAAACAAACAAACACCATGCCAACACTCGCCTCTCTCTCTTTTTCTCACCCACTCTGAACACATGGAAACTTTAAAAATAAACCCAAAACTAATCCCATTTGATAAATTCCCTTAACAGACACATTTTATTCTCATTGTTCGGCGGTAATGAGATGTGTGAACTTTATCAAAAGCACTTGGAACTCTCTCACACACACACACCCACCCACAGGAATACAAACATTCAAAATGCAGAGATTCATCGACTGCACACAACTTCAGATAAGAATTAAAATTAAACTTTAAATGGAGATATATTTTTCGTAAAACATTTGCTCTCGTAATTTGATCAAAACTAATAAACCTTTTCATTGTTGCCACCCTCTGCCACCAAAAAATGAAGAAAAAGAACAGAAATTAAATAAAATAAAACAGAAGAAGAAGCCCAAGTAGAGAGTGGCAGACAGGCAAATGTTGAAAATGAAAAGTAAATAAATGCGAGTAGATGCATACATTTCCAACAAGAAAAGCGAGAACGTCTGCATGAAATTGTAAGAAAAGCACGAAATTAAAATGAATCTCTAGTAAATAGAACTTTAATCGTATTCATGGCAGAGAGAGAACACTTTATCATTCATCATCCATCCGTTTGACGCCCCTGTCGGCAAATAATTCTTTTTTTTTTATTAAACATTTATTTTATTATTATTTAATTCTTTTTTTTTTTGAATTTTTTGGGGAACATTTTGGTTTCTGTGAGCAATTGACTACTTTAAAAGTAGGAGTTGGAGGGAGCCACAAGTACTGAAACTATATAAACTAAAAATAAATTGCAGAGGGTTGAACACACAAAAAAGTGATACGACTGAACTTTTCGAACATTTGACAAGATCTCGCTAACAGGATAAGTAAGAGAACACTGAAAGATAACTTATTTGCTACGAGAACTTTTTTAAATTTAAATAAAATCACTTTCCATAGATGATCTCATGTTCTCTTCCCTATATCGGGCTATAGTTCGTTAGTAACTCTCCGTTTTAATATATTATTTCCTTTCTGATTCCGTTTAATTGAAACCCTCAGGAGCTTCAATCCAAATTCTATGCCACTTAATATTCTCGCTGAATTGATCCGTGTGTGCTTCTTGTTAAACTCACTTCAGTCAGTTGAGTCTATGCTCCCAAGAAGACTTATGGCGTTTTCTTTTCTGAAAAACGTGTCACATATTTTTTCTTCTTTTTTAAAAAGTGGCTTTTTGAAAGAGTCTCAAAACACAAATTATTTTTCAAAGAGGATCTTGAATTAACTCCTAATAAGTTATATATTCTCAAATAACAGATTGTTGCCATTTCCTATCAAAAAGTGTAAAAAATGTTGCATTTTTTTTTACTAGAAAAGAAATCAACATTAAGAGGTAGTATGCCTTGTTGTTACAAGGTTCCATTAAAAACTTTGTTTTAAGAATCATGGAACAAAAAATGCAGAAAAATAATCAAACGGCACCGCTGGGACTTAACAAAAGTCTGTTACCATCAACTCTCGTATCTGTTGAGGTGACACTTAATCCTGACCCAGTCAAATGCTTTTAGTGAAGGATTTATAATTCTTATTTTTTTTTTGTTTTTTTTTGTTTTTACTGCACTTTTATTTTATTTCTCCTTAACTATCTTCTTTACATTTTATTTGTTTATGACATTCAATTCATCGTTACAACGCCAGCCTTAACAGTTGAGAAAGTTTTAAATGGCATGAAGCTTAAGTGTGGAGATTCCTTAACAAAAGCGTTTTATAAACAGTTGCAATTCATATTAAATGGAATGAAAAAGTGTTGTGAACTGAAATTGAAATTATCTGCATCATATTGGGTGTAATAATAAGTTCTGTCCGTTGTTAATGTCTTTGTAAATTTATTTATGTGGCTTAAAAGATGAATACAAATAATTTTTTGTTAATATGTTGCTTCTGTCGGACCAATTTTGAAAGTTTTTCTTTCAGTAGGATCATCACTCAGGGGGTGAGCGGTGCATATGCAGTGCCTTGTACCGGAAGTAGGAAGAAGAAGAGAGTGTTGGGAGGACAGATAAAGAAAGATGAGCAGATAGCAAATTGTTTTTGTTAGCTAACTTTAATTTTTACTTCAATTATCAATTTTTCGGTGCAGGTACCGCCGAAGAGGTTTCTGTATTCAGAATGCATGATTAGCGACCAGCGCTAGGCCTTCGTTATTGAGACCAACGGACAGCGTTTAACACAGCTACGCCTTAATGCGCATCAGAAAAATTCGCCAACATATTCTTCACTGAGTGCGGGGTCGATCTCAGGATCTAAGGCGTCACTGTAGGCTTCTATTTACTACTTCAGTCAATTGTCGTGGCTTCGATTCCCGACGGAAATTCTAGGTATTTTCCGTAGACAAGCAAATCACCTCTCAGGCTGAGTTTGTTTTTTGTTATATAAAAAGAAAGAAAAAGTCATCAGTGCAGCTAAAACGATTAACGATTTTTAAATGGATTTTGAATATTCAACAGTTGGGAACGTTGAGCAGAAGGACATCGTTAAATTCAGTCTCGTACTTGTGCCCCAACTACAAACCAACTGGCAGCGAAAGGATTAATTATAGAAGAGACTAACATTTCATGTTTTAATGAATAGCAACTCCTCAGGCTTTATTAATCAATCATCCAGAAGATACGAGTTTGGCATGATCAAATTATTAACAAACCTTTAGCTTTTGATTTGCAACAAACTGTGCATGCAACAAACAGTGGCGCCTTTAGTTTCCGCAGGAAAGTGTCTTCTAAACTCTACAACTTCATTAATCTCCAAACCCTTTTCATTGTAGTTGAGAAGTGAAAATAAAAAATAGAAGGAAAAAAGGGAATAATTAAAAAAAAAAAAGAAGTGAACAAATATTTTCTTCTTTTGCATAAGAAACATAAAATAATAAATTTAATCTATTAATTTGCTTTGTTCACTTGCATTTCTCGTCTCTTAATCAACTCATTTAAAATTCTATCGGTTGCTAATTTTATTTCAATTTCATAACTATAAAACAAACGTACGGACGGTGGCATACTCGTATCTGCATGTGAGTATCTGTGAAAAGAAGACCAAGAAGCAGAGGAAAATATGCCTGTTGGTATGGGTGTTGTGCTCGTTATTTACGTTTAAGTATCATTAGAACTATAAGTGGCGCCATTAAAATGTTGGAATATCTTCTTTGAAAGAAATACTTTTTATGAATTACAAACGAGCAGCAGCATTTTTCACATCGTACGCGAGAACGTACGAGTGCGAGCTGCAGTTTGCATTTCATTATAACCGATGTTGTTGCAATTGTTGCTGTTAATGTATTTAAGATTGTAGTTGTTGTACGGGTATGTTTTGAATATTCCTTCCCCGCTTTTTGTTGCCGGTCAGTAGCGCTCGTTGTTTAGTATTTGCTGGCTGTCTGGCGGAAAAGCTTTTTTTTCCTTTTTTCTTCTGTTGCAAATAGTGCTTCGAATTAATCGTGTCTGGTAATTAAATGATTAATAATTTTGAGCCAGGATCTTCAATTAATTTTATAAATAATTACTTTGTTGTGTTGTAAATTACAAACTGCATTGGCTTGTTTAAACAGGCTCGTTTACTGGTTTTGGCGTTGAAAAATTAATTCGAAACGCCTAGAATTTGTTTTGCGACTTTGTATGCTTTTCTAGCACACAGAGAAAAAAACATATTATTTGTTTACTGTTGCTGGGACAGTGTTAAAGGAGGAGTTTGGTGTACCACAAACTATCTGAAAGGATGTGGAATTTTAACACTTCAAACAGGTGGAGGCATAAATAAATTTAAATTTTCAGAAAAACGGGCTAAAAAGTTAAAAATAAATTTCAAAATGGAATTAAAATAACAATGAAGTAAAATACTGCTTTTAGTGTAAAAAAAGGAAGCGTCGGGTACCCGATATGCGATAAATAGAGCGCAAAGCGTTCACACTTTTTTTAATAAAAAAAATTCTTTTAATATGTTTCATTACACTGTACAACAATATCAGATTTTTTCGAAAATTACAAGGCCCGACCTATAAATTTTGATAGTGGAAACAAAACAAAAAGATCGGCGTTTTGAAAGTTTTCATCTGAATTTCATTTGAGGGGACATTAAAGATTCCCAGCTCTGGCACATTCTTATTGCTAATCGGCATAAGAATCCATGTAATCCTTACATTTTAGGTATGAAATGTGTTCAGCAAATTTATGTTAAATGTTACGCAGAACATTTTTGCAGAATATGTTAACCCTCTAACTCATCAAGGCATATGGGGCTTTTCTGTCCTTCTTTTAAAATAATTATTGTTTAATATATATTTTTTTTTTAAATCTATTGTTAGCTTTTTAGCTCGGTTTTCTTAAAAACTGTGTTGTTTAGCTTTTTTTAATCTAAATTTATTTATTTTTTTAAAATATGAAGTGCTTCCAAAGCGTGTAAAATTATTTACACATCATGAGAAGATAAGAACAGGAACCACACCAACAAATTTGTACGAGTGCAATGTGGCGTATGAGTGTTATTATTAATAATATTAAGTATTAACTGAAACCTTAAGACAATAGGGTAGTTGGAGGCGTACAAAAATATTATCAATGAAGGAAATGTCCTTTTAACACTATCCCCTCTTTTTTAGTTCTGGTTACAATGCACTGCACGTGAAGGGGCCAACCCCTGAGTGCTGGTACAAGACAAGAGAAAACTACAGAATTTCTTGTCAATTTAAAAAATTAATCTTTGTTTTGTTCTCTTTGAAAACTCTGCCTGTACCTCTAAAGAAATAGCCTTTTTAAGGCTCTCTTAAATGAAAAAATACCTCTTTAAACTTAAAAAGCAGGACTTAAAAAGCAGGACTTAAAATGCCTGGTAGTGAGTTATTTGACGTCTAACCCTGACCTGACATCATCGTTAGACGGCGATTGTAACTCTTCTGGCCAGCACAGAAAGCTGGATGTGTCGCGAAAGTGATAGAAAAAATTCCATGAAAATTCAATTGATCGCAAACAAGTTATTGATTGAATCGATTAATCGATGAGTTGAGAAATCCCTTAAATACGGCAACGAGTAGTTGCTTGACTAACTGGATGGCTGGATGGATGGACGAATAGATGAACTGCTGAAAGATAAATGGCTGACTGGCCGTAGTTGCTCTAGTCGCTTGTTTGTCCATTTATTTGTCGTTTGTAGGGTCTGCTGCTGTTACTGTTATTATGGCCACTGCGATTGATGTCGTTACTTGTTGTTGTATTATTAAGATTGTTGTTCAACACTTTTTGATTGTTGTTATTATACTTATTTATTTTTTTTAATTTTTGTATTTCATTTGCGGTTTTCACTGCAGTCATTGACTACCAACTAAGACCATATTTGCTAGAACGGTGGCTAAAAAAGGGCCCAACTTGCTTGGCTGCTTGCTTAGCCTAGATCTTCATCAATATCAATATTATCAACGTCGTCATCGCCACAACAGCAACACATAAAAAAATAACTTTTATTAAATAAATAAAAAAGAATCTAAAACAAGTTGAAAAGCCAAAAAGTAAAAAATATTATATAAAATAGAAGTTAAAGAATTTTACTGGGGAATGCGAGACAGGCTTGAAGTTTATTAAAAGATACACGTACGCGACATGATGTGATGTGATGGGCATTATTTTAGCAGTTGTTTGCTTCTCCACAGTTCGGCTCAACTGAGTTCTTTTTCTATTCGGTTTGATTTTATTTTCAGGATGAATTCTTTTTGATTTATATTTTCTGCAGCGGTTATACGTTTTTGTTTTTTTTTTCGTATTATTAGTGTTGAAGGAGCTGAATTAAAGATGCGAGTGCTGTGATTTTTTTTCTTTTTGTCTTGCAAATTTTCATTTGTTTTCAGTCCATTTCGTTTTAATAAATTTCCTAAATCTGTAACCTGCAAACAGACTCACATGGTTTCATATTTTGTGCGAAGGTTGTTCGAGACATACAAAAAGAATAAACTATTATTGCAAAATAACTATTTCCAACAGTCATAAATATTAGGGGTAAAAATTTTCAAGGTTTTTAAATAGTTTTTAAACAATAACGAACCCAAAAAAGGAAAAAAGGAACGCCGTGCCTTCGATGTACGAAAAATAGGGTACAAAGCGCCCACGAGCTTCTTTTATTTATTTTAAACTTTTTACTTCGATTTTCGCGAAAAGCATTTTCTGTGATTTTTTTTACACTAAATTTAATTTTTATGTTTTAATTTAATATGCTTCCAAAGCGTGTAAAAATTTTTACACTTTATGCGAAGACAAGAACATGAACCGCAAACAACAACCTTGTACAAGCACGATGTGACGTATGAGTAATATTATCAATAATATTAATTATACGCATGGATGAACAATACGAAAGCAACGTTAGATACAAACAAACATAATGGGTATTTTTTTTAGAGTGACACAAGTTTAAATCATAATGAAACAAGGAAATATATATTTAACATCAATAAAACGGACTTTATTTGAAAGAAAATTTTATGAAATTAATGTCACAGTCGATGCGTAGAACGCACAATCTGGAAGACCACTTTTCGAAAACTTTTTGCAGGATTTATGGCCGTACACAACCCCAAGTAAAATAATCCGATGGAGTTAAATCACACGATCTCAATGGGATCTTAATTAATTGGGTCATTACGTGAAATTATTTTTCCTTCAAAAGCTTCTTTGAGTAAAAGAATTATAGTGCCCGCTGTGTGACATGTGGCTCCTTCCTGTTGGAATCACTTATCAGCACAATTAATCCCACATGATTGAGGCACGAAAAATTGCCAATCATGTTGCTACACCCTTCACCATTGACAGTAACATTCTGACCGTCAAAGTTGTAACACTCTAAATAAAAACACGTTGTACAACTCCGAAAATAATCATTCAACTGATCATTAAAATGTGATTTTTCAAATAAAACATAGAAGCATTGTAGTCTCTGGCTTAATTTTGATACAATTCTCGTATACTCATTCAAAATAAAATTTTGTTTTTATAAGAACGGTTATCACATTCAAAATGACCTCCCTATAAGTGCTGAGAAGCATGCAAATACGCATGAGTACTGATGATGAAAATGTAGTGGCTTTTCAAAACACCCGTTCTGCTCTGTCTTGCAAGTTCAATATTAAAAACTGATGTTGTTTTGGAATATTTACTATGTTTTTCTGAATTAAAAAATACTTTTCGAACAAGTACACTAACAACATTTAATTTGAAATTGTCTGGCTGTTCGCCGATGTCGCAAACTATCGTTCGATCGAATAAATAACATATAAAACACACAAAAAAATGTTTTTTTAATGTTTATTTCATATATATTTTGACAGCAGCGAAATCAGCAGTATATATATTTTTGCATTTAAAATTATTATGAGGGGGATCCAACTAGTTCTTAAGCGCACTTCACTGAGGCCAATGCAGATCACAATTCTCATTGACAACATGCAACTTCATACTGCGAAGACCTTGTAAAAGAGAAACCAAAATGGAACTGCAATTCCGCAACACACTGCTGTTACAATAGAAATGCTAGACTGCGGCACGGTAACACTTGGAAACTATTTGAGGTACAAAATATTGCACCGGAATTAATAAAAAAAATATGTGAATTGATGAACATTCTCAAGCAAACTTGTAATTTTTAAAATTTAACTCTATTCATGCAAGTTTTTTTCCTTAAATTCCAGCCACCACTCTCGCACAACTTGTACCACAAAGAAAAATACAGAAAAAAAAATATGTAGAACATTTAGACAACTTTCCGTACAACATGTGAGGCATGTACTTTTGCATGTTATCGTGTTGTTGTATTTTCCTTTCTGCGTCTGTGAGATTTTTCTTTCCCTCATACCCTACGCGCAAGTGTATGGCTGAATATTAAATAGTTTATGATGACGACGATGATTGTGCATGCAACAATATTTAATGTAGGGTATCAAATTATCATGTTTGATTGACTGGATGTTGTTGCATTTATTGCGTACAGGTAGACGCGTACACGTACCACGTTTTCTTGTTGGCAGTTTTATACGAATAGTTCAAAGTCTATGTGAAATTTATTAAATGCAACGTGCAAGTTGCTCTGCTTTGGCATGTGCACTTCAATGCATGTTGCGTACAGTTGTTTGTTGTTGTAGATGTTGCAACATTTTGCTCACGCATCATTTTCATTCTTCGTTCCTTCATAAACTATTTTTAGATTGGGATTCTTCTTCTGTTTTGCTTCTTCTCCTCCTTCTTCTTGTTCTTGTTCATTTTCTTTTTCTTTTTCTGCTATTTGTAACCAAAATGTTAAATAGTTTGGTAAGTTGTTGAACAACTTCTTAAAGCCGTAATCTCTCAAAGTTAAATATAAAACTTAACTGGACACACGATATTTCACTGCGTTTAGTTTTTGTTTTATTATTATTATTATTTTTGTTTTTGTTTTTTTTTTTTGTCCATTCGCTGGCCATTAATTTTCAAGAGTTCCGCGTAGGAAAGTTCAAATTTTGAAATTGCTTGCAACAAGTAACAATCGTATGAGGCACATCTTAGAAAATTATTTTAAAAGTGGTAAAAAGGAAAACCTGTTCAGGCTGCTTCGGATTGATTGGCAAGATGTTTGTTAAATTTGCTTTGGACTGATGGCAGTTAGAAAAGGTAATTGTTTGTAACGTCCTTTTTCAAAAGAGCTGCTCCTGCTTTGAGCGAATGCGTATTTAATTACTGTGCTGGAAATGCTGTTATTGATATTGTTGTTATATTGCTGGTGGAAATGGGAGTAGTAAAAAAGAATCCTGATCCTGATTATAGGACTGGAACAAAGTGCTAACGAAATTTCTTCGCTCAGTGGCTTATCGTTGAATGTTTTTTTAGTTTTAATTTAAGAATAGTTCTATTACCTGTTTTCATGAGTCCTACACTTGAGGCTGGTATTAAGGAAACTAAAATAGGACAACTACCTTAAGTATAGGTTCATAAACTGTCAGCAGGTGGTGACTGTAATGATTGTTGAAACCATGGAACTGCCAAATAACCCCCTTCAGTGAGAAGGCCATTTAAAAGTTATCGGTCCCTTTCACCTCCGTTACCGCTGCTCCAACCAGTGAAGGAAGGAAATTTCGCACACATAATCACGTCATCTGACTTGGAATAGGTTACCTTCCCTCCATCTGTTCGTTTTTCATGTTCTAGCAGTTTATTAAACAAAATTTTTCAAGCCATAAGACTGTCCCTTTTCTCTGCTATAAAAATAGCGCAGGAGCTAATTTCGATCGAGTAACCTATTAACCGCTAGCGGATTAAATCTTCCCCTAAAACGAAATTCCGATAAGATCCTACGAAATACCAACACAGGAACATTTAGTTATTATCTCCTCTGGCAAAATCGGTTACGAGAAACCCGTACAGTTTTTCTTTCACGTTGCACAGTGTAATTTAATCAACGACAAGTATTTTCATTTTGTTGTGAAATTTGCAAAGAAAAAAAATCATTGAATATTCAAATTTAAAAATTTATACTTATTTGCCATGTGCAGGTTTAAAATATGAATCACTTAATTCGCTGCCGTTCGAAGGTATTTTACTCGTACACTAATTAACCGCAAAAGGTGTTGATGTAAATAAAAATCCAGACTGTCTTCTTTGTAAAATATGTAAATTCTTATCAAAAGAAGTGGCATTTCTTCCCATGACTCAGCATGCGGGGCTTTTTTCATCTCAATTTTACAATAAGATTTCTTAGAGCGTTTGATTAAATTAAATTTAAATATAAATTAAAAACGAATCCATTCATTTCTATTTTCTGATGACTGATTTATGAACTAAGTTTTTCCTTTATGTTCTAAGAATATTCGCTAGATTATTATCAAATTAATTAAATAATTTTTTGGTAAAATAAAAAATGAATAGCACGATCTTGCCACAGCGATCTTTATGCGCCTCATTTAATATCAAATTGCCATGAAATAAATTAGGGATTCCAAGTAAATAAGTTGGCATGTCTGTGCGACACAAAAAAAATTGTTTCTTTAAATTGCAACACAAAGAAAACATCTGTAAGATTTATGTGTATAATTTTTGGGGGAAAATTTTTGCCGAAAAGGGCAACAACTTGTTGGAATTGTCGGCAAAGGCCGACAAAATGAAATGTTTTTGAATGTTTGAAGAGTTTACCAAATTGACCTTGAAAATCTTAAAACAATGAAAGCCTGTTCACAATGTCCCCTTGACATGTTTAAACAGTTTTTTTTTCTCTCTCCAAAAATATGCTCTAGCAAATGTATCGTGTTATCATTCTTTGAAATCTTTTTGCAGACATTTGAAAAGTTTCAATTAAAAAAATAAGGATTAAATACTTTTTTTTTTAAATTAAATATGATGCGTTTGATTAATTTTAAACTTCTATGACTCTTGAGAGTGCAAAAAAGCGTCTGGTGGGCCGATTAGGAATAGCAAGCGAATTTCAAATGCCTTGTCAGCCGGCAACAGAGTTTCCATATTCCATCCATGAAAATATTATTGAAAGTCCAGGTGTGAGATAAGAAAAGGCTTCGGTGTAACTCTTTCCCTTCAAAGGTGTCCTAGAATCCAGCATGTGCGAACTACTCCGCCGTCGAATTTGCGCTACACTACAGACGAAGGACGGTGTTGTAGCGCGATCTTTCACCGTCTTTACTCTCTAGTCACTGGTTATATGACTTCTTCATTGAGACGGAAGGAAAATAAGTAACACATTCTTCTACTACTGCAGATCAGAAAAACCTGAATCGATATTCATGATATTGTGCGGGATCAAACCCACGATCATCAGCTGTGTAGTCTCAACTTAAGTTACGGCAGCCAACAGCTCTCAGCTTATGCCGAAGAATTTGCTTGATATTTAGAGAAGAACAAAAACTCTGCAGGCAGATATTTTTACCCCATCACATCTCATGTCAGACATCACGTGTTACCATGGAGAAACATTTTAAGTCGATACTCAATATCGCCTTACAAGGAAGACAATAATCAGCAGTACTTTTCAACTACAAAATTGCATGTTTGCTGTGGATTCATTAACATCTTCGGTGGGTGTGTGTCTTCAACCGTGTTGTACTACTGTACTGGTCCTGGTGTCTAGGGGTCATGTGGATTTTCAACAACTCATTGTATACCTGCAAGGCCACTCCTGCCCTCTTGGAGCCTTCTACATAAACAAGGAAAGATAAAGAGAGGCCAGTAGAGTTGAAGATTTGAATGTCACAATACGAAGCAAAACAAAAGACCTTATCTAAATGAATTGCGAATTCTAAGGATTTTCCACCACTCCAGTCCTCGTGTTAAGTTCTCAGCAGAGTGAATTTTCTATCAATTTTAAATGATCAAAAGCCATAAACGATATCATATTTGCCAGCCACCGTCTATTGAGTGAAACGTTACTCCTGATCGCATCTCGCCTGTTATCTGCGGTTACCACGAAACATCATAAAGTTGCAGTATGAAGTCTTTAATATATTTTAGTTGAGTAATTCTCAATACCACACATTTTAATCTGCAAGAGAATCAGCAAATTTTCAAATTGATCTTAATGATCGTTCATAATTCTTTTAATACATAAATCGCAAAGATTATGGCAAATAAAATAAATAAACTTTGCAATGCGGAAATCCATCCGTACGTTATAAATGATCGAATTACATAAAATCAAAATGCGCGCGTGTGTGTGTGAGTGTAATTTATTTAGCCTGTAAGCAAAATTTGTAATAAAACTAAAAAAAAGAACCCCCTCGAAATTCTTATTAAACTTTCGCCACAAATGATGATTCATTAACACCATAATGCAATTTAAACAAAATATCAAGAACCCAGAGAAAATGCTGATCTTTAAAACAAACTCGGAGTAAAAGAGTCCCCCCTCTTGTTTCGGCTGCACACAACAAATCATTTAAAAGAAAAGACCAGCGAGAAACAAACAGCAAACAGCGACAAATTACCATGAAATTTATTTTAAATCATGAAAAATAAAGAACTAATTTAATAACGATATTCATACGAGTGCCAGCCAAAGGAGAATTCATATTTTCTTAGCCATGCAACAAAAACAAGAAGAATAAGAATGAGAAAAAGTAAAAGAAGCAGTTGGGCCTTTTCAAACACACTTGTGCCTTTTGTCGGATTAGGGAAAGGCGATCCTCGTCATGCACCACATGCTGGAAGTACGCAACGAATAAATCTTTAATATCCACAAGAGTTTAATTCAAACAAACTTATGATGAGGAATGTGCGTGTATTAAATAGGAATTCATTTCTAAAAAAAAGGAGCGAAAAGTAAGAGAAAAAGTCAAAACATGCAGCAGAAGCAGAAGGCCAGCAAAATATTACACACCGGCCGTAGAATAATAATGAAAAAAAAAAAAGAGTTCTGGACTTGTTGCTCTTCATATTGCAAATCGCAAATGAATTTATATCTGAGTTTTAGACAAGAAATCGTGGTATAGGGTGCTTTCTATAGAGTGATACAACTTTGAGTTGGCATCATTGCTTTGTTTGACTACCCACTGAACAGCTGATAGTTGCTTTTTGTTTAGTTTACTTTGACATTTCATTATGGATCGACTTACACCAGAGCAACGCCTGCAAATTGTGGAAATTTTTAATCAAAATAATGGTTCTGTTCGTCAAACTTATCGTGCACTTCGTCCATTCAAAACTTTATTTTCCGATGAAGCCCATTTTTGGTTGAATGGGTACGTAAATAAACAAAATTGTCGCATTTGAAGTGAGGAGAATCCACAAGCTTTTGTACTGGCGGAGTTCTTGGCCCACATGTCTTCAAAAACGATGATGGTCAGAATGTTACTGTTTGTGAAAATTGGTGTTCCAGATTGCGCCTTGTACGCGCCAGCCGTGGCGGCCACATGGCCGAAATCATATTTAAACATGAATGTCATAAAATTTTCTATCCAATAAAGACCGTTTCATTGGTATCAAAAATATATTACTATGTCTTATTATGATTTAAACTTGTATCACTCTATAAAAAAACACCCTATATATTGGATAGAATATAAAATCATATACATTTTACTTCTTTGATGAATATATGCATTATATGGGAAGTGTTACGCCCACTTGACTAATTCGGAATACACTATTTTTTTAAGAATATAAAAAGAGTTGCTGAAAACTTTCCAGCAGTCAGTGGATGTATTTGTGGAAAAATGTCCTGGAAAGGAAAATGTCTTCTTGCGGGAAATTATCCATTCCGAAATATCCGTAATACAGTCTACAAATTAAGCATTCAAATAAAAAATAATTCACACACACACACACTTACATCTACACCACAACAACAGTTTAATAAAAATATCAAATTCTGAAATGCTCAAATAGTCTGGAAAAAAAATTATGATAAATTCGTAAAAAAAAATTTATGTACTTATCGAATCAAAATTAAATTTTTTTTTTCTGACAAACATTCGGATATTAGCTGCACCCTGGCACATCCTTTAATCCCAACATCTTTTTTTTTTCTTCTCATCAAATAAAAAGCAAAAAAAAAATATACAGAGAGAAATATGCAAGACGACAACGCCTGTGGCAATAATAAAGATAAATGTCATGTCAGATCACAAATAAAGAAATACGAAAGCAGCAAACTGTCCATAAATATATGATCGCATCGACTAAAGAATGATCAAGAATATTTAAGCTCAAAGTTAAAAAGTAAATAAATAATAAAAATTATTATGCGGACTCAATTAAAAGGAATGACTGACATTATGAAATTATATTTATATACGACTGTAAATGATTGTCGATTTGTTTTAGCAGTTTGGAAATTAAAAGCCCACTTTCGATGTATTATAAACAAATAAAATGCATTTTAAGAGTAAAAGTCAGCTTTAAGAAAACATCTTTTTTTTTGTAAATTCCTTTAATGCCTAAATGATATTTCGTGGCACTTCTTTTAACTCTCAAACGCTAAATATATTCTCCTATTCACTACGCTTTTTTTCTCTCTTTTTTTGCTCCATCGCTGGACGCATGTGTAGACAGACAAGCTGTCAGTTTAAGCCGTTTTATATTTTCGTTTTTCCATTTCGAATGAACGCCTATGCAATCACATCTACAAAATATTGCTTATGACTTAGCATTCGAATTATTACATTTTATTCAACCTTAACGATTGAGAGTTGAGTTAAGCAGCCCAAACTTGTAGCAGCTTAAGATTTATACGCACGTCTGAATAGTTTCATTGGCCAGGCAATCAGCGACCGGCTATCTCTGACTAATATGAATGTTAAATTTGTTGTATTTTTTAATATCAAAATGACACACAAAGGCGAAGCACAAAATTGCACGCATGATGGCAAAAATGTTTAAAGGATTTTCGCAATATTGTTGCTTCGTAGTATCGGCCAAAACGATACAGTGGAACACTGCCAGTTCAAGTGCTCAATTGGTTTGTTGTGACATTCAGATTTTATTGTGCTCTTTTTTTCTTCTTCTTCTTCGTTTGCTACAATAAGAGTAGTCAATTGGGAAGGGGGGAATATGCAAATTTTATTCATGTTACCTTCTGTGGACTTGTTATTTTTTTCTTGTTCTCTTGGTTCTCGTCTCACCGGCAGACGCACTTGCTGATTTTCATCTACTGACTTGGTTAAGATGTCTAGATTAAATGTTACGCTTTTGAAACTTTTTTGTTGCTGCTATTCATTTCGTTATCTGTTATAGAGACTACTGTGATGAAGTAAATAACTTAATCAGAATTTCACAATTTTTATTTATATATTTTTATTCATTTTAATGTCTTCTGACTTTGTATTTAATATGTTGCACTTAAAGAAATTGTTGTTAAGAACAATGTTGGTAAACAATTTTGTTTCAAATTCTTTGTCTGCATTATTGTCCAGTTAAATTTAATTATTAATTGAAAATTTGCTTTCTTATACATTTGAAATTATAATTAAATATTTCCTACGATTTCCAGAGATTTGTAGATCTTTCAAATATATTCTTTTATTTTAAATAGCAGCAGCCTAATTTATAATAAAACAGTTTTGCTCATAAAGGTCTTATAAACAATTTGTTTTATGAAATTCGGTTTTATTAACCTTTTATAAATCTGAAGAAAAGAGTTATTAACGCTGCTGAAATTTTATCTATTCTGTTTGGCTTAAACTTAACTTCTTCGATACATATATATTAATCAAAATTATATAAAATTTTTATAAACAAAACCTGAAGCTCAAAAACTTATTTTTAAAATCTCAAAAATAAACCGTTAGAAATCATTTTGCAAATAATTTTTTTATTTAATTTTGGGTAGCGCTTTTGAATATTTTTTAGCGTAAAGCTTGTATATGTGAAAACATTATATTATATATTGTTGTTACTTTTTTATTTTTATTTTATTAATAATTAGCAAACCACTTAAACAAACTCAAAAATTATATTTTCCTTTTCTTTTATTTTTCAGATTCATCGTCTGAAAGGTAAGTCACACATTATTTTCTTTTTGCACGTAGCGCCATACATCCTGTCTGAAACAAACTTCTACATATTTTTACAAAGAATTAACGATCATTGTGCGCTGCGGTTACCGTGATCGCAGGTCTCATTTCGATTATTGAACCAATGTGATCTGGCTGTAGGGGAATGTAGAGAACCCTTTGTGGATTAGTTCCATTCCATATGCGATTCTATTATTTTTAGAATTGTCAATAAACAAAAGAAACTGCTTTAGAGACCGGCCGGTGCCAATGGCTTTGATTTATGTAAAAGTCAGTTCTTTAACAATTGCAGGCCAGGATTTTCGGTTGAAATTTTCCCCGCAGTAAACACGGAATTCCCTCAAAGCGCTCGCGTTATTGCATCATTAAGATCGTGTGAATCTCTAGTGCTGCAGACTTCTTGTTAAAATGGTCCTCCCCATCATTATTACACTCATTTTATTTGCATTGAAAATACTTTCCAAAAAATATCCGTAAACAGATGTCGACGGGTGACTGTGCCTATTGGCGCCGATATTGTTAATCCAATATTTTCATCCGTTTCTGCAACTGTAAACGATTTATTCCTGCACATAAGAAGAGACAACGCGGAAAATTTCTCAGAAGGATCATAATCCTATAAAGTTTTCTGATCTGTAGAATTTAACTAGTGCGATTGAGAGGCAAAACTCTCGAAGGAGAGTAAACGATCAGTGATCTGGCTGCAATTTAAAAATAATTCCCAACGAGATTTGATGTTGAGTGACCGGAGCTGCCTGTTATATTTTCATTCTCTTAAATCTTCTAGTTTCTAGTTTTCTACTACGTATAGAAATTTAAGAAATTAAACACTTACACACGTATAAAAAAGTTTTTAAAAATAAATATAATTCCATCATAAACCCATATTCATAAAACATGAAATATGTTTGAAGTCTATTCCAAAAAAACTTTGTCTGGAATAAAATACTTCTTAAACTAATTTTAAATTTTATGAATATGATGGATAACATCATATTCATAAATGATAAAATTTATGACTGATTTTAAAAGTTAATCTGCATAATTCATTATGATCAGAAATATCAAAAAGTGAGCGTAGCATAGCTATTTATTTGACAGTCGAGCTATTGAAAAACCACCCTTTATTGACAATGTCTTAATAGCAAAAATAAATTGCTTTTCTTAAACCACAAGCCCCTTTTTTTATCAAACATTGTAACGTTAATTTGCATGTAACGAGTAGTTAATTATAAAGTGGCCGGAGCACAGCAACTGTTAATTTGGTTGAAAAAAAAATTAAATTAAATTCTAAAGGTAAATGAACAAATTATACTCGTGTATTTACATAATTTGTTCATTTACCTTCAGCATGTTTTAAAGAAATTTATTTTATCTTCTTGCAAGTATTTTAAACGGTGAACAGCAGACAATTGACTTTTTAAAAGATGTTCTCTTATTGGTGTTTGTTATTGTTGCAATGACTTGTTGTTTTAAAATGTATTTAATCGAACTGAAGTTTATATAACTCAAGCGTTTCAGAAATTTCTTCGTTTGACGGTAATATTTTCAAGCGATCCACCACCAGCCTGTCCTAAATATATTAGGAAGTTTCCCTGGTACTCGTAAAATGGACAAAAAAGAAATAATTGTGTTTATAAAAAAAAAATTGAATTAAAAGACATTAAAGAAAAATTTTTATGAAACAAATTGTTGAATATAAAAATTATTAATAATTATTTGTATATGAGCATGAACGCTTTTTGGTAGAGATCTGCAGTGGATTAAAAATTTAAAACTTGCGTTTTGTAAGACATGGACATGTCTATAACATCCCCGTGCCTTGAAAGAACTCGCTGTAGGCAACTTTTGCTAATTAATTCAAAAAATTATAAAAAGCAAATTTCAATAACATCAGAAAGGAGACTTCGAACTCAGTGAAAAGTTGGCATAAAATAAAACTTCTTGCCATTACGAACCCGTTGTAAAAAGCATTAGAAAAGATCCAGATGTGTTCTACTACGGATCATACAACTAAAATCTCATTGAATTTTTTGGAATGTTTTTAACTTCCCGCTTAAAAATTTAAATTTTCAAAAATCGACAAGCCATTTGATAGAATTCGAGTTCTCATTAAATCTCCTCGCTTTGAGATCGTAGAAAGCTCCCCAAACTAATTCTGAGACCTCCACTATGGATATATGTGTGTGTGTTAGTATGTGGCCCGCTTATAACTTTGCTGTTCCGAATTAATCAAAACTGTTGGCCTTCTGAATGAAATTTTTCAGCTTAAGTTTTCAGTAAATTTGAACCGATTCGAACTGGTTGGAAATAAATATTTTTAAAAATTCTTATTTAATAAATTTTTAACTGCTACAATGGCGTCGATTACTACGAACTGGCTCAAAATTGATTCCTATAAGTTTCAACCGATACGAACGGGTTAGACTTAAATTATCTAAAAAAAAATATGTATTTTCAAAAAGACTTTTGTAATAACTTTTCAACTGCCTCATTGACGTCGAATACTGCTAATCGGTTCGAAATTGGTTTCTATGAATTTGAACCGATTCGAACAGGGAAAAATATTTTCAAAAAGCCTTTTTTAATAACTTTTTAACTGCTTTACTGACGTCAACGACAATAGCACAAAAGCCATGTTACGCTAGTTTGGCGATTAAAATTAGCGGGAAGTTATAGGGACGGCCTTAAGGGTCAACCTTTTCTACATATTTTTTTAATGGGTTATAATTTAGCTAATTCTAGAAGATTGAATAAAATAAACTCTACAATTTATTATTCCAAAGCACTTTGACTTTAGAGAGAACGTTCTAAAACAAAAACTGGGCACTTCACAAATAAACGCCACCTTAATGTTCATGCTAAAAGTGCATTGACTTTTCCGTTCACTTACTTATTTGGCCTAACGATAATGATGATCATCCTCATAAAAATACCCTAAAACCTCCGGCAAATTCAAAGTAATTTTATTATGTTTCCCTCTTTTTTTTTTTTCTTCAAGTTTCGACTGTAGACATATAATTTCCAGTGTCTTTAAGCTAAAAGACACACTTTAACTTTTCATTGCTTAAACAAACTTTTAGTTGTTATCTTTAAGTAGTTTTTGCTTCATTCAAAATTAAAACATCAATCTGTTGTTTTTTTTTATTCATTTTCTTCTTCTTCTTCTTTTGGCAAAGATGTACTTGAAATTTCGTGGAAAAAATTAATAAGAATTTCGGGAGAACAAAAAAAAAACAAGAACATGTTCGGCCGGCTGTTCAACACATGTTTCAAAAGCTTTTGCTTGTATATTTTTTTAAATCACTGTTTTATTAAATAAAATTTTAATGAAACATTTCACTGATGTTTCCCTTCATTTTAAGAAATGCTATTGAATCGTTCCTTTTTTCCAATTTTGCATGTCGCATGAACACAAAATTATTTGAATAGATTTGATTCATGAGAATAAAAATCATATTATCAATAGGCTGAGGGGGAAAAATCGAAAATCTCTTATTTGTTTTTTCTTTACTTTTTATGAAATTCTTTTTATTAAATTGTTGTTATTTATTTTAAAAATTCCCTGTTTTGAAAAACCTTATTTATAGTGTTTTTTTTTTAAGTACTAAATTTGACAAAATTGAAATTACCCGATTAAACGAATAATATTAAATTGTTCGATTATTAATCGGGTGAATTTTGACCTCAATTAGTTATTTGTGTAATTAATCGATTAATACAAAATCTCCATTTATTGAATACCCGGGTACAATTCCTTTTCAAGTGAAATATATTTAAATTATCAATATTATTTTAGTTGAATTTTACAACAAAAAATTTATATGAAAATATTTCTTGTGATCAAATAATCGACGGACTATTTTATTTTTTCAAAATTGCATAGTCCCATATTGAGTCGTTATAGTTTTATTTTTTTATAAAACTGAATTTTTTTATAAATAACTCTCTATATAAAAAAGAAATATTTCATTGCAATAACCCAAACTCCTGTCTACTGCCGATATGTTTGCACACATTCACATCAATTCAAATCGTATTGGAAAATCATTAATCTTCTATAAATCATTATTTAAAACTTTCTTCGCTCAAAAATAATAATAAAAATCCGTTGTGTATTTAAGCAATTCCGAATGCCTCAAAGCCACGCCAGACAGAGACACAGTCTTGTGATAACAGACACTGAATAAAATCAATATTTCACACAATTCAACTGGGATGCAATTAAGTTATCAACACTGAATGAACAACCAATCGAAACTTCAGAAAATAAGTAAATAAAAAGTGAAGTCTTCAGAAGAAGATGATGATGACGATGATGACGACAACAAGTGCAACAATTTCTGTTAATAAGCTTCCAAATTTAGACGCTATTACTTTTAAATACACAAACTTTTAATAGTTGATGCTAGAGATGGCAGCGTGATCATATTTTTCATCATGCATAAACACGACTTTGCTGTATTTGATGTCTTTTACTTGCCCTCGAACGAGAGCGGTGGTGAATTTTTTGTCTTAATCAAGGAATGGACGGAACTCATTCCGGGTTTCGGTTTCCCATAAAATGAAAATTTAAACAATTATCCGCAATGAAGTTATTATTTATAATATCATTCACGGAAGTAGCTAATGAATTTAATAGCTTTTATTATATTATTATAAATACAATATCACCCTCGAATAATATGTTCTTGAGCCATAATCAAACCAACGACCACTGAAGTGACAGATTAGGTGATGGAAGGTTTATTCATCCCGAAAAGTTTTGCGTAACTGAATATATCAGAAGCTTACAGAAGCTTAAATGTCTTAAAAGTTATTGGTACACAACCATAATGATATTTTTGAATTTATTAACATGAGAGTTGTCCTGACAAAATTACAAAATAAAAATCTAACCACGAATCTTGCACGCAAGAAGATGATGGAACAATCAAACAATTTTTGCATTTTGTTGTGGCCACTTGTGTTGTCACTCGTGACCATCTAAATGTTATTCATCACTATTTCAAATCGATAGAAGGATGCGGAGAAACACTTTTGACAATATATATTTTTTTTTGTATTCATTTCACTTCCCTTTCAGTGCAACAGAACAATAGACAACTTGCGATAAATACTTGTGCTGCTGCTCTGTATGTGTGTGTGTGTGTATGTGTGTGTGTATATGTGTGTGTATGTTGCTCGGGTATAAAGTTTCAGAAGCATCTTGTTGCAGACAACCAACAGACAGAAGATAAACACTTCAAATAGTCTAACCTGGTTGCAGGCAGGCAGTGTACTAGACAGACAGACAGAAGCACAAACACAAGCACATAAATTGTTGTATTTCTAACTTTTATAAAGATTGAATTCTGTGACACCATCAAAAGGCAAAGTGGTTTGAATTAATAAAGAAATTGTATTCTGGGTTGTAAAACACGAGGCAGTTCTTGCAGCAAAACATCTGTAAGTGATAAGTAAATCTCCTGGTACAAATAATTTTATAAAGGAAAAATATAAAACCCACGTATTTCAGAGAGAAATTGTAGAGCTCTGGAAGCAGATACCCAAGCGGATCCCCAGCATCCTTAACAGCATGTATTGAAACAGCGGTTAAGTGGAGGGAAACTTTTATAGAACTCCTTCTCTGGCATTACGCAGCCGGCTAATGCCGTGGATCAAACGGAGTTTCAGTGAACCAACGATGGTGCAATTAATTTTTATTTCAAGAATATATAGTGTTTCAAAAGAAAATAAAATAAAAAAACAAAAAATTTTTTCGAAAAATACTAAGATTCTTATTTTATTTCATAAATTATGCCGGACAACCTTCGAAGTACCGATTCTTCTATCGAAATTCTCAATCTCATTACGGATTTTAAGCTTGAAACTGTAATCGATTCAACAGGCTATTAAAGATTCGAAATGTGACTCAGAATCCGTCAAATATGTTCTGGGGAATATAAGCTGGATTATGAGGGCGGCTGGAAAATAGTTTTATTTATTGAATTGTATTCTATAGTTTTGAGAAATCGGCTTCTGGATTCAATACAATTATTTGGATGAAAAAACTGTGAACTTCAACCGTAAATCTTTCTGTGTACGATAATAATTTTCGTTTTGGCAACACTGTTTCTGGCCGATCAGCTGTTTTCGTTTTAAACATGTTCAAAATTCTTTAACGATTAAGAATCAGTTAATTTGGAGAACCTTTTGAAGATTTCGCATTGAAACACCAACACGCATGCGTAGAGTGCGGACAGAGGAGTGTGTCCTTTTAAGTGCACGAAATATCACAATGGCCCAATTAACAGGGGAACTCGGTGGACAATTTATTTCACATTTGGGACTAGTAAACATGCCGTCGAGATCATGCGATTTAACTTCTTTAGATTATTTTTATGGGATTATGATCTGACTCACGTCGTTAGGCACAAACACACAACAGTTGACACACTGTAAGCCAAAATTGCGGAATTTATTCTTAAATAGTGACGATTTTATTGGACGCAGCTTTCGAATTATTTGAGCCGCAGTCAATATTAACAGGAAATCATCTTTAAATATTGAATCGTTCCATCGACTCAAATACATGTTCTAAATTTTATCTTTTCTTTTTAATAGAATCCGAAAGCTCTTTAAAAACCACACCCATTATTATGCTTTAAATAATGCTGATTTCTTTTCTAGAAAAGAATGTTACATTTCTTACACTTTTTAACAAAAAATGGCAACATTCTGGAATTTGAAAGTAAAAAACTTATTTTAAATTCATCCAACATCCGTTACGAAAAATAATTTATATTTTAAAACTCCTCCAAACTGCAACTTTTTAGGAAAAAAGTGAAAAAATGTTACACATTTTCCAAAAGAGAAAATGTTATAAGACTATAAAAATCAGTCAAAGTATTCAACTTCTGTGGGTCGTCTGCCCGTCTCTTAATTTGATATATTTTTTAATCAAAATACAAACTTGGGCAACATATTTTCCCCCACGACCACTGTGCGTAACATATAAAACAGCTGATAGTTAAAGTATTTTTTACTTCATCATCGAAGGATATTTTTCTTCCGGGCAAGTCTACTTTCACAGGATTTTCTCTTAATAAATTTTTCTTCATCTCTTCTTGCCACTGGTGTTACCACTCACTTTAACAAGTTTTTTCGGTGCCATTGTTGTTGTTGTTGTTGTTAGCAAATGATGGTGTTACATTTGCCATCATTAAAAAGCAATTTTCAGCAATTTGTACAATAGGAAAAAATTGTGTTTTTTTTCTTAATAAATGAAACTGGTAAAGCACGACTTGTGCCGCCTCAAACTAAATACGATGGCATTTAAGCCAAATTTCGATTGAAAAAAATCAATTATGTTCTACTGAAAGTCTTCTAAAAGACAAACTTGTAATTTTCTGTAGAAATTAAGGAAAATATGAAGAAGAAAAAAAAACGTCCAGGACGTAAAATTCACACACGCACAAAAATTGAATTGTGTGAAAAAAAGAAGCAGAAAAAAGAGTGTCAGTGTCAAATGCAGGCAGCCAAAAATTAAAACCCACAAAAAACACTGTCGACAATTTTCCACACCAACAACAAATATTGTTTGCAAAAAAAAGCCCAACATTTTATGGCATGAAGCTATTTAATACAGTCGTAATGCAGTGCAAATCCAGTGCACACACACACTCACACAACCAACAGCATACCCTGAAGGCTGGCAGGATGAAGACGGCTGCACTTAAATGGAGGCACGAGTAGTTGGGAAACGAGTAGGAAAGAAATGATGAAAACAGGAATGAAAAACTGAAATTTCATGCTTATGGCCATCAATGCAGCATTAAATGGGGATTATTTAAGTGTTTTTTAATTGAAAAATTTGCTGGCATCTCGTGTATCAGTGAGCTGATGAGCTCAGCGCACTTTGTTGTTGCATGTTGCAGCATGCAAGTGCATCATAAGTACGTCTAAAAGACTTTATTCCACCATTTTTTATTTATCTTTGAATAGAGCGTATGACATTATTGGCTAATGAAAGTTATTAAAAATTGGACAATGGCTAAGTAATTTGCTTAAATGTTGTACATGCTGCACAGTGGGGTGCCTATCGTGTAAATGGAAAACATGTTGATATTAATTTGACACTGCGACAATGGGAATTTCGAAATGAGAAAACTTTGAATAATCATGCGATAAATAACAAAAACTTATACTCGTTCTTAGCGGCGGATATTTAAGGAACACATTCATGTTAAAGCATTTTAAAATTATAATGATTTCATTAAAAAATGGATAATAAATTTTTGAAAAAAGAAAAATATATATAATAAGAAATTTACTATTTCTTCTATGGCTTTTAGTTGCTTGTATATTCATATCACTGGCGCTAAGGCAGATTGTCAGCAATCCTATACCCAAAATTATAAAAGAAATTATTTCAAATTGAATTGAATGAGAATTTATCATTTTCCCATACCTTTTTTTTAATTTTCAAAACTCCGCGGATACTCTGAAAAAATTGTTTTAGTATTTTCGAGCCCTACATACTATATCCTTTATATTTGATTCAAAGTTTATTTGGTTCAAAGTTTTGTAAGAGAACAATTAAATCTAAAAAATTAAAAAAACATTCTGTTTTTACAACAACAAAAAAACATAAGTCGAAAATAAAATACTTCGTTTGATTAATTCGATTTTCAATTAACTATTTGTAGATATTCCATTCTGCCTGAAAATAACAGCATCCCGTCACAAATATTCGCTTTAAAATTACAAGAGAATAAATTTGTTTATGAGATGGTTTTTAAGATATTGAAAATATAAACTAAAAAAATTCTTCAAATTCGGCGAAATAATGAAATTTTTAATAAAAAATTAATATAGTCCATGGATCCTAAATAGTTTGACTCTTTTTCGATTTGACATGAAATAAAACTCTTAACAAATATTCTATTAATGAAAATTTTAAATGAATACTAAATTAAAAAAAATTGCGGGTTTGAATTTAAGCCCAAATAATAATTTTTAGATTAATAATTAAAAAGAAAATTACAATTTTCTTTGCATTTTTAAAAGTAAAGCTACGGCGTTTGCGGATCTTGTGACTTATTTATATATTTCTAAAGATTTTCGCCGGCCACATCTCACTATTTATGGAAACCATATTAAAATGACTCATCGTTTTCGCCTCTTAACAATTCCAAAAAGTTGTTATAATAATTCTGCACAGGAAATAGAAAAGAAGTAAAAATAAAATTTCTGCCGTAATACAAAATTCAAGGCAAATAATCAAAATGCCTTTGCCTAGAATGTCTTATTAATAAAATTAATTTTAAAAAATTGTTGGCATCAAAGTACCTCTTAATTGGCGCTATAAAAGCGGATGTTCTCATCTTAAAAAATGCATAAATAAAAAGTCAACTTTTTAGCCGATAAGATTACAAAGTTTTTATTCATAAATTTACTTTGTGTGAATGATGGACTGAATGAACAGATCATGCGCAGCCTTAGCCTTTTGGTAATCAAACGCATTCGCATTTCCATTTGTGAGTTGCCTAAAAAAACATTTCTATAGTCCCTGAAAAGGAAACTTTGTAGCCTCAAACACTAACAGTCGGTTTGAGTCAATAAAATTTATGCGTGGAAGTAGTAAAAGATGTTGTGGAAAAGGAGCGGGTACTTAAACTGTGGCTGGCCATTTGCTTTTCATGGCAACTGTTTTATTTAATTTCTTGTTTTCTTTTATTACCAACATTAAAATCTAGAAACTATTGGATTTTGTTCTTCGTTTTTTTTTCTACTTTGACTGTCTTCTACAAGATTTTCATATCAGTGGAGCGTATAAAATCTAGTTGGCCCTCTGCTTTACTATTGTGGCAGCTTTTAGGTTTTCAGCTCAAAAAGCCCTGCAATTTCTTCTTCTATTTTAATTTAAATCAAAAAAACAACAAATTTTGTTGTTATTGTTGCAATTTAGATATCCGACATGACAAGTTTACGTGCATTGCAACGATTATTTTAATACAGCATTTCATGATGTATGAACGAAAACATTAAAAACTTTCATACGTTTGCATGTGAATTGCGAGGGTTGCTAGGAAATTAAAATGCTTATATTATAAATTTTTAGCAACTGAATATTTAATAGCATCTGGTTGGCTTCAGAAGCTGTAAAAAGAAAGTGTTAAAATGTTGGAGTGTTGGAAGTACCCGAGGCACGAATAAAAGTTCAGCCCTTTTTAATTCAAAATAACTGAAATTCAATTTCGATTGATGTTCATTCAGATGCTTAAGCATTTTATTGCAGTTTTTTCTGTTTTATTTTAATTTTTTTTTTGGTAGGATCAACACTCAGGAGATGGTCCCTACATATGCAGTAGAATTTTCCCGTAGCTGATAGGAGGGGGTAGTGTTAAGAGGACAGATGAAAACAGATTAAGAGATAATTTATTGTAATTTTTATATATATATAATTTAATATATATATAATTAATTATTGTAAATTTAGTAAATTTAACCCTCGTAAATGAATGAATATCATCATGAAAAATATCGCATGCCAGTGCATCAGGTGGATGGACGGTACGGATGGATAGATGGATGTTTGAACGGTTGGTTACGAGTAGTGACTACTTATTTCATAAAATATTACAATTACGATATCTCTCCGTGTTTATCTCAACATTTCGC
Organism: Linnaemya vulpina; assembly: GCA_963675445.1. Taxonomy (NCBI): domain Eukaryota; kingdom Metazoa; phylum Arthropoda; class Insecta; order Diptera; family Tachinidae; genus Linnaemya; species Linnaemya vulpina. The sequence goes on along the minus strand of OY776277.1, from coordinate 28,379,481 downwards.
TTTTCGTACAAGTTTATTCTATTCTAATGATTTCTTCCTGTCGATGTTCTTAAATGACAACGTCATCATCATATTCATAATTGTCGTCATTATTGTTGTCATCAGCAATTTTTATATATTCCATCTCCATCCCAGCGAAAAATGTTGTCGAGGAATTGTGATTTTTTATGTCGAGTTTCGTTTTCTCTAGAAGTCGTTAATCGTTAACAAGACTTCTCCTGCTTGATCAAAATAAAATATCTGGGGATAATTATTTCTATTTCTCATTGTCACGAAAACCTTGCAGGATCGATGACGATTTGGATATAGTATTTTGGGCTCAGAAATTGTGGCTGGTCGACATGGGAATAATGTCGAGATCTCACAAAACCAACAAAAAAAAAATACAAACACAAGACATCAATTCGCACGATCTTGATGACCAGTTTAAATCAATATTTCCGAAGAAAATTGCCTGTTGAAATCTTTGCTGCAGTAAATCGATTGCTTCAGGTACAGTTTGGCCACACATCCTCCAGATTTATGCCGTTCAGTTGAGCCTAGAAGAATTGATTTATTATATTCCTGCGACGAATGCCGTTACACCGATTTCGGCTTAATCCTAAAACCAATAAGGCTCAATCATGTCACCTTAAAAAATCCGCATCAGACAGATGCCCGTGGTGGATGGGCGCCATAAGGATATTCTGAGCATGGAATTGAACAGTTGTGTGTATTCACGAAGAAATTCTGATGAAAATGAGCTTCATCGAAGAGCAAGAATTGCGTTGGGCGCTTTCCAAGGCTTGTTGCTGTGAACTCCTGAGCAATTTCATTTTTGCGTGCATAAAAGTGAAAGTCCTTTGCCAAAATTAGCCTGCTTCATGAAATCGGGAGCTGTTGAAAGTGATGCCGAATTGATGATTTTGGGATTTCGGTGACATCATCATTTACAAGAGATCGTCCAGTACATTAACGCACAATTGAGCCACAAGTGCCAAATTCCAGAGTTGCCATTTGCCCAAAATAAGAATTATGTAATTTAAAAAGTGACTTCTTCCTGAAACACCTACACTGAAACAAATATTATTTGAAAAGGAATATTTTTCCGACATTTTGTAAAAGATTTGAAATGCAACAGAAAGAAGGAATAAAAAAAGGCAGCAGCTAACAACAATAGCACCTGTATAATAAATAAAAATGTATAACATTTTTATTTATTTGGTTTTATTTTATTCCCAATTAAATTTATTTGTAATTAAACCATTTTCAAAAATCAATACACAAAATTTCATTCTAAAGTGCAGATAATGTTGCATTTTTTGTAGAAAGGAACACACTATAAGGCTCTGTAAACATCACTAATAACCACTATTTAATAACCTAACTAAACTAATAACCATTATTTAGGCTCAAGTTCGAGTCTGGATATTAAAAAATTATTTTTAATTTGTGTTCAATTCGAATTTTTTACTAAAACTGGAATATTTTCAATATTTATTATAATCATCGCACCAGCAGAAGGGATCCCTACAGGATTCAATAGAAATTAAAAATTATTTGGAAATTTCTCGACTTGAACTGGAGTCTGAATTATAATTCTTAGTTCAATAGTTAATTCCAGAGGTTCGAATTAATTACAAGTTATAAAAACTGGCATCCTATTCTAGTCAGAATGATCGCATCTTATGATGGCCTCCATTCCAAACCGATTTTTCGCTGGGATGCTAAAATCACGCTTCTTTGGTTTGGGATTGTTTTTGAATTGTTTTTTTTTTTCTTTATTTTAATTTTTATTTTTGTTTTCCAGCAGATCGTTGTCTTTCATTTCCACCATGAGAGCAGAATCGTATTATCAGCTTATTTGCAGCAGCGGCGTCTATATCGTCTAGCAACTACCACATATTTGCAACTGTTGGCTGACTGGCTGACTGAATGACTGGCTGGCTGGTTGCTGGTTACCACTGGCATGTCTTTATAATGTTTGGCATGTGTATTTTGCACATTCAACATTCTGTTGGTACTTATGCCAACATTTCATTTCAAATTCTTTCAGTTTGTTTTACTGACTGACTTTATTAGTTGATCGTGTTGCAGTTCCTTTCAATGTATTCCCATTTCAGTTGGTTTGCCAGAACATGAAAAGACCCTTCCAGTCAGTTTCAAGTCACAGGCATGTGGAATTCATTTTCTCACTTTTTTATTATAATTTTTTTTATGATTTTTTGCCTCAATCTCAGCAAACTTAATGGTTTTTAAAACGCAATCGTAGATAAGTTTCAGTTTTGTATAAAAATAGCAACAAGTTGATATTGTTTTTCTCTATTGTAATTGATTTCTTAACTGCTGGTCTACAATTCTTTGCATATTTTGTGCAAAAAGAAGTAGATTCAAGGCTGCACGAAGAAAACTGTGTTACGGAGTTTTATTTAGAGAAAAAAAACTTCCAATTTCATATTTACTTTCAATAGATTTGCAAATGCGTAACCGATTTCGACTCAATGTGCTGTGCTCGACATGCTTTATTGTCGTTGATTAAGAGTTGATTTATTCGTGGAATGGGTCGGTGAAGCAGTTGAAAAGTCGTTCCCTTCAAAATTACTTTGTAAAGACGTTTTTCTAGTTCTCTTTCAGATATCCCGAAATCTACCAGTTCGAATCGTTTCAAATTCACAGAAAATCTTAGCTCAAGAATGCCCTTCAGAGCGCATCTAGTTTGACTTGCATCGGTTTAACACTTCAATAGTTATTAGAGGGTCACTCACTTACACACACACACATATGCACACACATACAGACATAGCGAATAGGTTCTCAGAATTAGTTAGAAAAGCTTCTTAGGACTTTAGGACGACGAGGTCTTTTGGGACGCAGAGATCTTTTGAGAATCCCTTTTCTTTTCAAAACGGGGTAAAACCAATAACTTCCCGATATTTTGAATTTGTGGATTTTAAATTAATTTTTGGTTAAGTAATTAATCCCAAACGTTTGATTATTAACGAACACATTCTTGTTTAAAATTAAAATTTTATAAAAATTTACACTTTCCTGCAAACTAGCAGCGGGATGATTAAAAGTATTGGAACTTCTCTGAATGTACAGTGACCAGTGCTAAACCTTTGACATTCAGACAGGCCGACAGCAATAAAACAATTCTGCAATAACGCAGATCAGAAAAATTCGCCAAGGTATTCATGACTGAATGCGGAGTCTGTATCGGGATCTAAAGAATCGTAGTCTTGTGTGGTCACCACTTCAGCCAACAGCACCCCTTTACTATATGTTGCTGATATATGTTGATGATAATGAGATATTTTCTAAGGTTTTTTGCTATTTAAAATTATTTCTTTTTGACTTTTAGCATTTGCAAATTATGACAACCGTTTGAGGTGATTTTTTCGTAATTAATTTAGTCACAATAAATTTTGCAAACATCATTAAAATAGTCGTTATTAATTGTGTGTATTTTTTTAATGATTTACTCTCACTGATGCAAAAAGGTGTTAAACATCTAATAATTCATCGATTTTAAACAAAATATTTGCCAGTTTTTTGTATACGACGTCTAGCAATTTCATGTTAAATCAATTATATAGAATCATTTTAAATATTAATTTCTTAACAAATACGAATACTAATACTTTTATTAATATATTCTTAAGCTTAAGATCCTCTCGAAATAAATTTCTATTTATTTAATTTTCTATCTGCAAAATAATAAAAATATTTTAAAAGTCATATTCAAAAAAAATCACCAACAAACTGTGAATGCAGTTTCAATACTATTTTTAGTAGGGCCAGCATTTGGGGGACGACCAATATTTATGAACAAAGATGAGAAGATGGCTAAAATAACTAACACCAGACTACAACGCCTTAGATTGCAATTTCAACTACGCACTCAGTCAATAGAAATTATTTTTTCATTTGAATCAAAAACCTCAAGCTTCTTTGTAATCACATACACCAGGAAAAGTATTAAATTAGTTATAATGAATAGAATATTGTTGAGGCTAAAATATAAATTTGGCACACAGGAGCAGCGTACATCGTCCCAGATTATGTACACACAGCCAGCGTGTCTAACTTAACTCTTCCTGTCTGCTTTTAAAATTATCACATTCATGAAAACCATCTCCTTCATCTTGTTTTTATTTTCTTTGCAAAAATTACACTTTCGTACTAATTTTTCTTCAACATATTTATGTTTTCAATACGGAAGTGGTTTTCTTGAAAGCTAAATTATTTAATATTTCTTTTTCAACATCAATATCCATGAGCACTTTTTATGTTCTTAAGCTTTCGCACATTTTATTTCGCATAAAACATGACATTTTGTCATAAATTCAACGACAGCAGAGTTCAGATCGTCTGGGCCCTGGTGTGTTGACTGCCAGCAGTGAATAGTACGTATTGGATGATTTAGTTAATTTCTTGGAAAAACACCTGCTTTATTTGCCCCATTGTTTAACACGTTCTTCGTACGTTAGACACCATTAAAAACAAACAAAAAAAAAAGCAAGCAAATGAAACAACTTACAAGGAATATCATCGTACTATGCAACTCTGTTGCAAAGAAACTATAAAAAAAAAGAAACACACATTTTTCTAACTCTTAAAATGTATCCGCCGTCAAAAGAGTATTCGTTCCCTGCAGTAAAATGCAAAGAAAAAAATTATGTTTCACACAAGCATTATTTTTTGGACTCTGGTTGCTAATATTATTTTTTTACTCAGCGGAGTTATTTTGGATTTCATTATGGGTCTTCAGTCTGATGTTCAAGAGCTCAAAATAAATATTACCCGGCAAAAACAAATGCATTTTGTTGTTGGTTGAAGGATTAAATAATTTCTAACCTATTCCCATTTTATGTTTTTCGAGGATTATATTCGTACTTAAAGTTTTAAGTACAACCCATTCTGAAAATAATCTGAAAAAATCTTAAATTTACTAGGAGCTTTTTTGTGCAGGAACAAACTGTACTGTTTTGAACTCTTTAATTTTAATTATGTGCTGATTCTTTTTTTCCAAAACCTTACCAAAAAAAATCAGTGAGTTCTTGTTGTGACTTTGATATTTGTTTTAGACTTCTCACTTAGTAAAGTGGAAGTTTGAAATAAATATCTCTAGTTATTATATGAAATGCCGAGTAAAGGTCCCCTGATGATCTGCATTAGCCCCAGTGCAATACGCCTGGGAACTAGCTAAAACTTTGGGAAAAATAATTTTGGGAAAAAAGAATTAGCACATAATTAAAATTTAAGAGTTTAAAAACGAGAACTCTTCAAAATACTAATAAAAAAAATGATTTAATTTTTTTTAAGTAATAATTAATATGCGGAAAACCAGAACAATTAAATTGAAATTTAGTACTAATTAATTGCGTTTCTAATTAAAATATTCTCTTGCTTTTAAGGACATCATCTATTTGTTCTATTTTATTATATAGAATTTCAAATAGAAAACTATATTGTCAGGTGTAGTGGTAAGTTAAATACAATAAAAGAACTTGATAAAGAACAGAAAAAAGATGCATTTTCCAACATTTTGACATCTTGTCTTATATAACAAATTAGTGAAGTTGTTTTTCAGTTGTAGGACAGTTTAGGCACAAGAAAAATAAAACAAAATAAAAATTTAAAGCATAAAAATACAACTTACAAGAAATAACCTGATCAAGATACTATATAATAAGTTATTTATAGCAGCGATTGCTTTAAATATAGAATTCTCGATATCAACTGCATGCAACCCAAGCAGCAACAGCGTAGTACGAGTACGAGAATACCACTGGCTTGTGTGTACGAGTGTGGTGGCAGTAGCCAACAACCACATTTCAAGGTTTCATCATCCTCGTCACTGCAACTGCAGCAAATATTTAGCCAAAGACTCGGGACACTATTTTTCTTTCTTTTTTCTTTTGCTCATTAGGATAGCGAATATTTCGTTTCTTTTGCTTATTTATTTATTAACTTTTTTTCTTAAGATTTGCCGGGTAAGACGGACGGCTTAAAGCAGCCAAAGTGAAGGCAATAAAAATGGACAAAAACTAAAGATTATAACACTTGTTGCCTGCCACAATGCAAACGGTCTGCAAAAGAAGTCCTGCATTAGCAGCAAGTGTGGAATGATAAAAGAGAATAGTTCAATGGAAGGAGAGAGAGAGAAAGAGTTTCTTAAAGGGAAAGAGAACTTGAAGAAGCAAATAAAAATGAGTTAAGCATTAATGAAATCACGTAATACAGTGTAAAAGATGCCATCCATGATTCCATATAATTGCCCTGGCCAAACCATAACACACACACACACACGTTTGATACGGAGGAAATCTGAGCAGGAAAAGTCCTCATTTCGCAAAGTACGAACTTTAAAAATAGAACAAACTTTTGTTTGTTGTTTACAAGAAAAAAATTTTTACTAGAGTTTAAATGTTTTTCATCAATTTCTTATAAAATATTTGTGTGTTAATGGTTTTCAATTTGCAGTGTACAAAAGTGTCTTGCAAGTAGAAATCAACGAGTAGCTGCTGTTTGTTGGCTGGTGTTTTTTTTTTTTTTTTTTTGTACGAGCGAGTAGGAAATTAAAATGAAAATGAAACCTGTTGGTTATCAAAGTTGGTTAAGTCCATTAAACCGACATTTTTAATACGTGTTGCTGTAAAATAAAAACAACTTAACATTTTTCACTTCAAGCTGATTAGGGCGCGATATTTAAGCTCCTCTTTAAATTTATATCATACATTTTATAAGATTTCTTTATCAATTTAAAATGGAGCTGAAAGTTTTAATGTTAATATACGGCATATTTATATTAAATATCTTAACACTTATTACAGTTTATTCTCAATAATATAAATAAATAACACTGTGCTACAAGGAGTTTAAAAGAGATAACTTCAGAATATATCGGGTGTTTTTTGTATAGAGTGATACAAGTTTAAATAATAATAAAACATAGTAATATATTTTTGATATCAATGAAACGGTCTTTATTGGATAGAAAATTTTATGACATTAATGTTTAAATATGATTTCGGCCATGTGGCCGCCACGGCTGGCGCGTACAAGGCGTTATCTGGAACACCAATTTTCACAAACAGTAACATTTTGGCCATCATCGTGTTTGAAGACATATGGGCCAATGACTCCGTCAGCCCATTAAGCGCACCAAACAGTAATTTTCTGTGGATGTAACGGTGTCTCGACAAAATCTTGTGGGTTCTCCTCACTCCAAATGCGACAACTTTGCTTATTTACGTACCCATTCAACCAAAAATGGGCTTCATCGGAAAATAAAACTTTTAATGGACGAAGTGCACGAGTAGGTTGACGAACAGAACCATTATTTTGGTTAAAAATTACCACAATTTGCACGCGTTGCTCTGCTGTAAGTCGATCCATAATGAAATGTCAAAGCAAACTAAACGAAAAGCAACTATCAGCTGTTAAAAGGGTGGTCAAATAAAGCAGTTATGCCAACTCAAAGTTCTATCACTCTATAAAAAACACCCGATATAATGTTGTGCACTATTGGTGGAGTATTTGAAAATATTTAAATGTTTTCTTTGGGAGCCCAAAAATATTTTCTGCAGATGTGGAGGGGCGAACCATCTCCCTCCCAAACATGACACTCGGGCTGTATGCAATTATGATGTGTTCTAGTTATTTTTATTTAAGAATCTTATTATAAGATTTGGAATATCAGCATCTGGGGTGCGATGGGAAAACTTTTAATTCCAGTGTTTTTATAACTAAAAGAACTTAAATAAAAGCAAAATATGTGTTAATTAGCAGGGGTTGTGAGAAGAGTAATTTTGCTGCACAGTGTAATACCAGATCAACGAAAAAGACCGTAAGAAATTCAAATAAAATAACATCATCATCAGCCTCATCTTTATCATCATCATCATCGTATAAACATTCCAATTTAGAAAGTAAAAACAAGTAAAAGTAAATATTTTCAGACTTCACACACTCGCGCGAGTGGCAGGCAGCAGACGTGCGAGTGTGTATCTGATATCTAAGAATTCTATGACAGCATGTAAACACATGTCGTACACACACACAGACACTCACACACACACTCAACTAATCCATTCATCTTTAACTTTTAATCAGTTGAAATTTATTAATTTTCTTCTTCTCTTCTCCAACTTTTCCGCCTCTAGTTATTTAAATAGTTTTTTTTATAGGCTGGTGATAATACAAACAGACAACTGCCGATGTTCGAAAGAAATTTAAATAGAAAATTCATTTTAACTGGACTTTCGTTTGTAATTGAATGAAATGAAAAATAAAATCTTCTTTTTATTATTTTTATTTCAAATACATTCGAATAAACATTTTATATTAAATCTTCGTTACATATTGAAATCATACTGAAGCTATTCGTGTAGGCAGGTGTACGGTGACCAAGAGTTTACGATTGTAGAGGACAGTTTTATGATTGGTTTATTATGCAGTTGGCAAGACCTGCTTTTTCGCTGGGGAATTCCCTATAATACCGAAGAAGGAAGGTAATTTTTTACACAAGGACTTGTTATAATTTGCATACGAGAATTGCTTCACTGTTGATTCAATATTATTTCAAATAAAACTCTGCAAGTGATTTTTATTTATTTTAAATATTTTTTTAAATATTTTTGCTCCACTTCAGGCTCTTATGCCGCGAAAAAATAGGCCATGCCTTATCACTTATCAGCCTAAAGCTCATAAATATGACATTAACAAATTCTGTATTCTTTTATTCGATGGCAGGTTTAATTACAACCCGTTTAATTCATTTTTATCTGACGAGTTTCACTGCGTTCAAATAAGATTTATTTCCTGATAATTTTTTAAATTGTACTGCGCGATCAGTTGTACTAATTAATTATTTAATTTTGATGATCTGCCTCAAAACAACAAAATGTAATTATGCGTGTATAAAAAATACGTCTTCTGTAAATACGCACAATTTATGCCCTCCATGCCCTGCTATTTTTATATTCTTTATTTTTTTTTATTTTTTAGTTGCTCATTTTGGCAGGTTTAATTGGATTTTATTATTGCAAACCTCAAAGTAATTTTACTTTCAACCACTTCGAAAGCAAAATTTTGTTTTACTCTGAAGCAATTTCTCAAGTGAAAAAAAGATTTTTTTTTCATATTCCATCAGCATTTTTAAATCTAGATGAATGTATATATTATGGCATACTTTCTCTATTAAAATATATATAGTTTTTGAATTACATTAACACTCGACAACAGTTTCTTTAGCGCTAAAGAATGGCTGAAATGTGCAAACATTCTCAGTTACATTGAAAATGACAAAAAAAAAATTGTACGAACCAGCCAACTGTATGACATTTTATACAAAAACACATTTACAACTTATATTTAAGTAATTAAAAGATCTTTTATGAGCCTGAAGAATAAGAAGAAGAAGAGGCAGCTGCAAAGTGTGTGCAACTTGAAATTTGTTCGTACATGGGAATTAGTGAGCGAGCGTTTCTCGCATTTATGATTTATTAAAAAGTGTTTAACAGAAAATGAATGGAGTCTTTTTTTCCGGTTTGTTTGTTTGTTGTTTTTTCTGTTTTTAATTTATTTAATAATTTTTAATTATGTCTTTAACACTTTTGCACATGTTTCTCTACATTTTCGTTTTCGGTTTTATGTTGTTCTGCTGCGGTCGTACTGTTGGAAATTAAAAGTCTAGTTTTAGCTATAATTTTTGTTTGTGTTTTTGTTTATTTCATATATATTTTGAAGCCATCTGACAATTTCACACCATGACTTAGTGACTGACAGCCAACTTGATAGAATGTTTAAATGTAAATCTCTAATAAATTCATGTCTTCTGCTCTTACATTTAGATTACTTTCTCTGTTTTTAAATTGTCTAGTTTTTCCAGTTTCCCATGCTGTACACTGTCGTCTACATGCCACATTGTATGGCACGCACACACACACACACACACACACACACACATTCACAAGAGAGACATGTGAAGTATGTGAGAATTTTAAAATTAAATATTCTATTTTTGCTTTCCTTTTTTAAGGTCTTTTTAAAAGCATAAACACAATCGCTGATTTAGTTTCATAAATCATTTCGCATTCAAACACTTGCCAAATCCAACTGACAACTTCCGACTGCATTAGCACGAGCATGCATGAGCATGAACAACTATATTAGCAGTTTTAATAGGAAAAGATCTGCTGCTCTGTCAGAAGTAACGGATAAAAAAAAATTGTTTAATAATTATTAGAATTCTGTCTTGTTTGACATGTTGCCTTCAGTTTTATTCTGTTTATTTGGCATGCAAATAATTTTTATACATTAACAAATTAATTTATTTTCTTCTGTTTGTTTTATAAATTTAATAATATTGGCCACAAATTAATATGCATATAATTTATGGCCTTAAGCTTTTGGTTTTTGGGGAAGTGTGATAATGATTTTTAAGACATTTTCGAAACCAAAAAAATATATTGACTAATTAATTAAAGAATCACTTCTGTTAAATGATATCATATGAAATTATGAGCCCTAGACTAAATTACCTCATTCAATATCACTCGAAACTTTAATTTAAATTGAAGTTTTCATCAATGCCGAATGCCTTAATTTGGCTGCTGCTGCAACTTAAATACTCATGGATCTCAGACGGGATCCAAGGCAACAAGTTACAAATCCTCAAGTTAAATTCAAGCAAAATATCTATATTTTTACTAAATTTATTGTTACTACGTGAATTTGTAAATTTGTAACTTATAATTTGGAGAAACAGATCCTTGCATGTGTCTTAAGTCTTTTGTTTTGCATCTAAAAATGACTTGCCAAGTCAGTGTTTGTTTTAAAAGATATTTAATATTTCATAGTTTTCAAATTAGTACTTATTTTTGGGAATGGTCGTTTGATATTAATTTCGGGCTGATTTTTTATTACTAAAATGTAACTAAAAAACCTCAATCAATTGAAGAATAAAAACGTAAGAAAATAAAAAAGGAAAAGTGATCAGTGAGATCTTGCTATGACTTTGATATTTGTTTTAGACTTCTCACTTATTAAAGTGGAAGTTTGAAATCAATATCTTTAGTTATTGTAAGAAATGTTGGGTAAAGGTTCCCTGATGATCTGCCCCAGTGAAATGCGTCGGCGAACTTTGAATTTTTTAGTAACATTTTGGGAAAATAGAATCAACACGAAATTGTAACTATAAAATTTTATAGCGTTTCAAACTTTTTAACAAAATATTCAATACAAATTTGTTAAATCAAGAGTTACTAGAGAAACTGTCGCTCGCTTCTTTCAGAAAGTTATTGTAAATCATTTTGTTTAAAAAAATTAATATTGTAAATCAGCATATTTTTTAATATTAAGTCATTTATTAATATTCTAGCTTCTGCTGGAAGCGATTTCATATTTCAGTTAAAGCCAAATTGTCAGATGTTACCGCTTAATATCAGTTAATAAATTGAAATATGCTTTTCCCCCAAACAACTTTGACCTCAATATATATTGATCAGATAACTTTCATAAAAAAAGACATACTTCATAAAAAATGTGTTCGATCTTTTTGTATAAATTTTCCTCTTAAAGACCACACACTGGCACGTAAAGTGATTAAGAAATATTCTTGTTAAAAATTAACAAACAACTACAAATCTTAACTTCACTTTTGAAGTTATTGGCAATTGACAAGCTTTTAGGCTTCTGCTAATTTCCATCAGCATTTGCAAGAAAACGAAATATGAATTATTTACCAGCGACAAATTGACTGGCCAGCTGAGTCCATGAGTGTTTTAAGCACACGTGCGTTTAATAACCGTAAAAGGTAAGTCAAGCCAGGAAATTAAGTGAGAAAGTAGATGCACGAGGCTGGCAAAAAAAAAAGATTAAAAAAATAAATAAATAAAGAAAACGGCAAGAAAAGTGAAAAACAAGTTCACAACTCAAACTGGAGCAGTAGTCCACAAATAAAAGCAACAACATCAACAACCAGACAACTAATCAATCAACACATCAAACTAAGAATCGACAGCAAAGACAACAACAAAAATAAAATAAAAAGCAGCCACAAAAACCAGCCGTCTTTCTACACACCTACAACTTTAATAGCAGAGCAGTAGCCCGACAGCAGTTCCGCAAAATTATATAGAAATGCAATCGCTCTGCGCTTCAATACGCAACCAAACTGATCAAAATTCAATAATACCAAAGTGATCAATTGAGGGGTTTTTGCTAGTTCCCAGGCGTATTGCACTGGGGCTAGCATTTTACCCAACATTTCTTAGAATAACTAAAGATATTAATTTCAAACCTCCACTTTAATAAGTGAGAAGTCTAAAGCAAATATCAAAGTCATAACAAGAACTTGCTGACCATTTTTCCTTGTTTAATTTCTTACGTTTTTATTCTGCAATTGGCTGACATTTCTTAGTAACATTTTGGTAAAAAAGAATCGGCACGAAGTGAACATTAAACGGCAATTCCCAAAAATAAGTACTGATTTGAAAACTATGAAATATTAAATATCTCTTGATACAGAAAATGACTTGAAAAGTAATTTTTAACTGCAAAACAAAAGACTTAAGACACCTACAGGGGTCTGTTTCTCAATATTATAAAATATATATTAATAAGAATGACAAAAGTATTCAATATTTCGTTAGCCTGCGACTAACTTTGTTTAACAAAGTGTTTGTAATACAAACATAAAAATTAATACATAAAATGAAGACCTAAATCTTAAAAAATAGTTTATAATATGAAATTTATTTGTTGGGTGTTTTGCAAAGTTTCAAACTTCTCAACTTATTAAAAGACTTCCAAAAACCATCTGAGAATTATGTTAAATAAATTAACTATAAAAATTCACAAACGATTTAAAAAAATCACATTATAATAAGTGTAGCAGGCTATGAAACTTATACAAACCAAACCCAACAAACAACTTTTATTCGATACGACTCTATTTTATTTTTCTATACCTTTATACAATTAGAAACCCCTTGGATAACAATGAAAGTATTTATAAGGCAAAATGAAAAATAAAATCTCAATTGAATTGTTAATAAACTAATTTTGTGACATATTGTCATTGTACTATTATAATATGAAATTTATTTGTTGGGTAAGAAGCGCCAATGAAATGCATATAGACATTGCTTAACCACCCAACAAATAAATTTCATATTATAATAGTACAATGACAATATGTCACAAAATTAGTTTATTAACAAAAAATAGTTTATTTAAATAAATAAAAAGAAGAGGTTGAAAAATTAGTAAAGCAAAATTTTAAAATGTCTAAGCAAAAAGAAATTTTTATTTATTGTACCTCAAGTTTCTTTAATTACTATATTTCATTGTTAAGCTCTGCCAACATCTAAACAATCTGTCCGAAAACCTGTAAATTATTGCGAATTAAGAGCCATACATCCGTGTCTTTCCTACTTACAAGTTGATCTACAATAATAAAAATAAATTAAGAAGCAGTCAATGGACGTATTAAAACCCAACTGGTCGCCTCATAACAAATTAAATACCTAAAATATAATTTCAATCACCTCCTCACCAACTTCTAGTTCGTTTCAATTACAAACAAAAATATTGTGAAAAAACAACATAAAAACGTTTTCACCTAGACCTGGTTATCAAAGAGGGCAAAAAACTTTGTGTAACACAAAACACGCATCTGTTCGTTTGATGAATTTTTTCAATAATTTAATTACAATTAATTCAAAATAACTTTTTTGTTCGGACTTAAGAAAAATAAAATATATTTAACAGAATCAATTATTCTTTTAGGAGAACTATAAAGATCAATGGGAATGTGTGTGTGTGTGTGTGAGTGAGTGTTTGTGTGTTTGTTTTGTTTATCAAATTTTTATAACAAATTGCCGGCACAGCCCTGACCTACGCTGACCGAGTTATACGTTTCTTTTTATTTTTTTATTTAAAATTTTTTTAGCAATTAAGTGCTTTGAGAAAATTATTTCCTTTTTGTTTTTATGATGGAATTCTACGGAAAAAAATTTATATAATTAAAACAACAAAAATAATAATAACAAACAATTTAGCGGTTTGAGTTTAATCACATTCACTCGTATGCGAATATTATTAATCGCTTGTTAGTTTAATAGCAAAAGACTAGTGAATCACATTTAAAAAACTGCTTGAGGTCGAGTAGAATCGCTTTAATGTCCTACTTGATAAATTTAATTGAAGCCAAAAATAAAGCGAAAAAATAGTCTTGTGAAACTTCAAATATATTTTGAAATCAAAGGCTTCCGCACGGTGGCTTATTTAGCCAGAAGCTGGTCTTACGTTCTCTAAAAATCTATTTGCAAAGCATAGGCTGTGGTTTACAGCACACTGTGGTCTTAGATATTTCCCATTTTTACTTGACATTCGCTGCAGCCAATCTATTGGAACAGTGGAATATGCTTATGGAAGCTTTTGCTTTAAGCAGTCACGCGTATAAGCCGAAGCAGAAGCACTCAGTCATGAATAGGGGAATATATTTCCATAAGAAATCTTTTTTGGTAAACAAATACAAGACAAACTGTTGTACGAGGTCGGCTCAAAAATTTTGGTCAATTATTTATTTCACCTAAAAATATATATTTTATTGTAAATTTCCATTTGATGCCCCTAAAAGTAATTCCCCTCAGATAACATAATTTCGCCGTATTCGAGCTTTTACCAACCTCGATATGCCCTGTTTGGCACTGACTCGATTTTTATCTTTTTAACCGCAGCAAAACGATGTCCTTTCAACCTTAGGTTAGGTTACTAGGGCCATTGTCGAGGCAATGCACTTGGATCCGTTAGTTCGGTGCCGTTGTGATAACCCTTAAGCAGTGGACTATTTATGAGTTGTCCTCTGCCGCATTAAGCCACCCTGTGGTCGCTAGGAATGCCGATATTCTAACAAGCTCTACCCTCGCCAGGCTATATAGGTCTGGCAGAAACTTGGAGCGCAGTGCCACTGCCTTTGCGCTGTTCAAGGGAGGGCATAATTACACCTTCTGCAAAAGTCGTTGTATTCTAGACCCATCCTTCTTTCATGGGTCCCTAAATTGCAATGTCCAATTAAGGCATTCACAAGTTGACGCAGTCGTAGCTTTCTGAAGTTAAGAAGAAGCAATTGGTCACGTTTGCCCACCTTATTTGAGCGAATTTATATGATACAAACTGAATCAAAAACTTGCAGTACGATAGGGAAATACCAGTGAAGTGGCAGATCACTTGAAAAGAGCGAAAAGACACTGAGGCCAGACTTTTTGAATACCGTGGCTGAGGGCTGATAGCATTTTCCCTTCCTCACCCAGTTTCAGCGCAATGCACTGCACATGTAGGGATCTTCCCTGAGTGCCGGTCCTACTCATAAAAATAAAAAGATATTTAGAACACAACTTCGCTATCACTTGTTTCATTCCCGGAGTTTTGTAACAAAAATTATATAGCAGAAGCCCACCGATATGCCGAAATCCTTAGCAACTGCTTGAAAAAAGTTCAACATTTCGCCATAAAAATTTGCATCACTTTCTCAACATATTCACCGGCTATTAATCTGCTGGGGTCCAAATCTTCTGGACATTCTTCTGGAAAATCTTCAATTAGTTGTGAACATTGAAAACTCACCTTTTTATTCGAACAAACCTTGTGGAATTAGGACTGCCATGTACTTTGAATATTTTTCAGTGTGAATGAATATAGAGGATGAAGGAAAACTGCTGGTCGAATTACAAAAAAATTCAGATGCAGCTGTTGGCCAAATTGCCATTTAATTAAAACCATAAACTAAACCAATTAACTCGAATACTTTTTGTACGTTTAATAGCAAAAACTAAGTCAAATCGTATTTGATTAAGCAAAAGTTATTGCAAACTAACAGCCATTTCTTAAGTTAATTTCTTTTCTAGAAAAGAGTGCAACATTTGTTACACTTTTTAGCAGAAAATGGCAACATTCTGATATTTGAAATTAAGGAATTTATTAGAAATTAATCCAACATCACTTCCCAAAAGTGATTTCTATTTTAAAACTTCTCCAAGTTTCCACTATTTACAAAACAAGTGAAAAAAAATGTTACATGTTTTCCAGAAAATAAAACGCTATTAGATTTTAATATACGACTCAGTCTCGCCTGCTCTCTCAAAGTTGTAAAATCAACAGAATAAAGTACAACACTCGGCGCTGAAAGTGTTTCATTATATTAATTCTCTACGCGTTTGTGTCCGACAACAACCAGCTAAAATAATTCACCAGCATAATATGCCACTTGATGTCACATTTTAGTCAATTAATAACTGTTACTTACTGTAGAGTATTAATATTTATTGTCAATCACAAGACATCTTTAACACAAACTAACTATCGCTTACAACTTGACATGGCACAACACGAAAATATACTAGAAACTTCACAAAAACAAAAAAACAAACAACATAAATTTATAAAGACATTAAAAAAAACTTATTTAAATAACTTTTCAACACCATGACTAATTTCTCTCAATAAAACTCATTAGAATATGTAATTATGAGTCAAAAGGAAAAAGAATTAACAACCAATAAAGCAAAATAATCTGCAAACTATAAAATTAATGCTGGAACAATAAATTATACCAAAAAAAAATTTCTATAAAAATACTTCCGCAGTTTGAATTAAAGTTTATCCGCTTTTTATGGGAAATATAATCGATGATGATTGAGCTGAAATATAATTTGAAGATTCCCATTTATGCTTCAGTTACTTAGACTTGAAAAATAAACTCAAATAAAATAAAAAAGCTGAAGTTGAAATCCTAAAAATGCACAAGAGACTTCAAACGCAAGACTTAAGCAACAAACTTGCTTAGCAGATACTTTCATCAGCTGAAAAGCAGTGAAGACTGCTGGGATTTCTGCTCACAATTTGCCAAATTCAAAACGAAATTATTATCTTCTTAATTAAATTTACAGTTAATCTAACTGAATTTTGCGTGATATGAAATGATTGATGCTTAAAAATATTACGCTGCAATCTTCTTGTTGTCTTGTTGTTGCTGTTGTTGTTGTTGCTGCTGTTGTTGTTGTTGTTGTTCTTAAAGATTATCTTCTCTGATAGCCAACTTACTCCAGTTAAATAAATTGCCATTTTAAATTTCCTTGTTGCAAAAACAGACAAAAAACAAGACAACAAAATAAATATGAAAACAATTTCAAAACGAACGAAGCTGACCGGACCTGTTTGAGGTGTAAAATAAAAAAATAAAAATATAAAATATATAAAAGAAAAAAAGTTACAAATTAAAAAATTACAGACCAGAACAGCATCTTAGAAAAATTGCATCACACTATTATTATGGTTTTTATTATGATGTAATTCGAGAATCTGCTTAAAAATTTTTCATAAATGCGAAATGGCTGATAAACTCGAAACTGGTATTTATTCTAGTAGAAAGAAGTTGACTTGCAGCAAAACATTTAATATCTTGAAGATGACATAAAAAAATGTCTATTTATAGTGCGAATGTAAAGAAATAAACAGGATTTTCATTAACCAGTGGGAAAACGAGACACGAGTGTTGGGCCAACTTATCAGTACATTAAATCGGCTGTTTTAGATAGAATTAAATACCACTTGCGAACAATTTGGCGGACAAGAAGAGAGTTAAGAGACACACAGAAATTAAGGAACTTCTTAAAGCACAAATCATTATGTTTTTATATAAAATAACCGCAATATAATTATAAATCTAAGTCTTAAAATATAAATATTCAATGAAATAGTTGCTGTACTCAGAAGTTTCTTGTATCTTCTTAAATTGTATCGATCAAAACAAAATTGTTTACAAAAAATTACTTTTTGGTTTGAGGAATTGTCTTGTCAAATACCACGTGATGTGTGGCCACAAAACTTGTGTGTTGAAGAAATATTTCATCCCGATTTAGTTATTGTTTGTTCAATTTATTTTGAATATAAAATAAATCACATAAATCGTTAGTAGTTCGAAAGATAACCTGTAATTTTTTATTTATTTATTTTTTAATTGCAATTCGTTCCACATGCGAAACAATTCCCAAAGTTATTTACCAACATTCAATGAAGTTTTCAAAGTAATTTCGTTTAATAAACCGCAAATACCAGAATAATAAAAACCGATTGGCCAAAAACTCAAAAACTTGACCTCAACTAAAATGACTGCCATGATTTATCAACTTGAAATATTAAAATATTTAATAACAAATCGAAAAAAAGTCTGCAAAAAACATTAAAAATAATATATTTTTTAAAAACACACGGTTACAATTAAAGACAAAAAATCTTCAACAACTTTTACGCGAATGAGTTTTAATTCAATCATTTTTTTGCACACAAATTTTGTGAGAAAATAAACAATTTTATTTTATCCATTTTATAATGTTATTTGGAAATTATATTAAATTAATGTGTATTCGATTAATTCAAGGCAATTATTAGTTTTATTTAAATATTTTCATGTGAGTTGGAGCTTTTTAATCGCTGCTTTTTTTTCTCAATTAATTTGCTTTGATTTTAGTTTTAATAAATCCAAAAGTCATAATAATCGATTAATATATTAAGCAAACAAACAAAAATTATGCAAAAAATATTATTAAAATTTGTTTTTATAGAAAACTTTAATACAAATAATTTTCTTAGAATCTTTTGATCCATTTAGATTTTAATAGAATTTCAATCAAATAATATTTTTCAAATTATTTTATACGAATAATATTATTCGAATATTTTCATTCGAATAATTTTATTGCAATATTTTTATTCGAATAATATTATTCGACTAATATTACTTTTATTGTCATATATCAATAATATAATTCAAATATATTGTTTGACTAATTTCGAAATTAGTTACAAAAACATTTTCATTTTCTTCGCTGCGAACCTGTACAAATTGAAAGTGAAGGCAAATAAAATATCAGCTACAAATAAATGTGCTCTTGGTGAAAAACGCGTTGGGCTTATAAGGGAATGGGTTACAGAAACAAAATGCCTGATTTCGTTAGAGCATATCCAATTTTAATAACGATAAATCAACGAAACGTACTCCACATTGCGACGATGCTCAAGAGAGCCAATACTATTGGTTACCCTACTGTCTCCAATGGGCTTCTTGGCCTTCTGCTGTACATGGTCAAGTAACTTCAAAATAGACTTTGAATCACCGGCGTATCCCAAACGTTGTTAAGCAAAATGTTTGACTATGATTTGAGGAAAACATACGATTGCATTATAAAGAAATTCATATAAGAAAATAATTACAAAAACTTTAATCGAATAATATGTATTCGAATAATTTGCAATCGAATATATGAATTAAAAATTATTAAACAACACATTTTTTGAAGAAAAGGTGGATTAATTAATATAAATTTTAATCGAATAATCTTGTACGATCGAATTTTTCTGATCACATCAAAACACAAAAACTTAAGAGAGTTCACACGAATAATTTCAATAGAGTTTCTGTTAATCGTATGATTTGCATTATGATTTAATTGAATCATATATACTAATTTCTATTCGAATAATATTTTATTCGAAAATTCAATACAAATAATTCTTAGTGAAACAGTGATGAGCCTGACTGTAGAGCAGAGTTTTTGAATACGTCATAATAATATATATCGAACTAATTTTTATTCGAATAATATTTTATAAGAAAAATTCTTTCAAATAGATCTCAGCAAAATAGTGATGAATTTGAACGAATAATTTCTATAGAATTATTGTTGATCAAACAATTTGAATTCGAAAAATTTTTATTCGAATGATACTATTTTCGAAAATTCAATACAAATAATTCTAAGTGAAACAGTAATGAGCCCGACTGTAGGGTAGTGTTTTTGAATACGTCATAATACTGCGATTGAACATAATTTACACGCACAATTTCAACAGAATTATTGCTGATCGGATAATTTGAATTCGAATATCACTGATTAAAATAATATTTATTCAACTAATTCTTATTCGAATAATATTTTATTTGAAAAATTTTATTCAAATCGCTCTTAGCAAAACCGTGTTGAGTTTAAACAAATAATTTCTGTAAAATGATTGTTGATCAAACAATATGAATTCAAATAATTTTTAATCGAATAATATATTATTCGAGTAATATTTTATTCGAACAATATTTTATTCGAATCATATTTTATTCGAATAATTCCTAGTGGAATATTTTCATTAGAATTAAACGATTTGAGGCATATTTAATTGAATAAATTTATTATAGTTAGTCAATCGAATAATAGATTTTGAGTAATTTCACTTGTGAAAATTTAAAATTATTATTTCAATGAATATTTCGATAATCAATGAAATTTTTTGCAATTATTTGATCCAAGAAGTTCTTAATTTATCATTTCCAATTGTATCCCTTAAAACTCTGCTTAAAATTTTAAAACACTTCAAGTCATTTCCACTTGCTTTTATTTATATTTATTGCTCTAGTGTAAAAATTTATGTTGCCCAGTATAATAATCACTTGACAGGGCTTTTGCGCTTGCAAATTAATAAGAAAAGATTTATAATTATTTTTTTTTTTCATTTCATCATCTTGTTGTAACTATTTAATGTAATTTGTTGTTGTTGTTGTTTCTTTTTTGCAATTCTATTTACAAGTCTCAAAAGAACTTGCATTTGTTGTTGTTTCTGGCTTCATTCAAATGCTTCATGACACATTTCATTCATAAACACAAATTAGCAATAAAACAGTTGAATTTCTACAGCAGCCCGGGTTTGGTTTTCTCAATGAAAGTTTTTATTAAGAAACTAAAAAAAATTAATTCAGTATTTATTTTTTAGATGCAAAATAAAAAGCCCAGCTGCTGTGAATGTGCAAATTTCGTGCAGAATATATTTTATTTATATATTTTTAATCAAATACTAAATAAATTATAAAACTCTGTGAATAATGATGAGTTTGAAATACTTCAGATGATTAAAAAAAGATGATTGAGATCCGCTTTGTAATTAAAAAGATATATAAAAATATGTAAAAAAGTTTTTAATGGTTGTGTAATAAATTAACAACAGTTAGGCAGCCAATAAGTTGATTCTTTAAAGTTAATATTTGGGAATTATTACACTGGCAAACACTTAACAGTTCTATTAAACTTAAAGTCCTGAAGATCAAAAGAAGTATTTATGAAGCGCAAATGGGGGAAAGTCATGCAAAATGATTATTTATGCAATTAAGAATCTGCATGAAGTGGAAAATTTCCTTCCGGTTTTTACTAAATACACTGTGCAACAAAATAATTTTATTTTAGCAAAATATTTGCCATGCCTTTCAGGACTTAACATGGCGACTTTCAGTTTATAAATTTCAAACTACAGCAACAAATAAATAGAAGAATATTTAACAAACTGTACAACTTTCGAGAAAATTAATATTTCATTTTTACATTTTCATCAATAATAATTTAAAGGCAATCGGACAAGTCAGTTGCAAGTTTTATTATAATCAATTGAGCAATTTTATTGCAAATAGTTGAAAATATACTGCAGAGTGCTAGAATTGTAATAAATAGATCATTTAGCTATTTTCCTTGCTGCCCAGTGTTATTTAATGCCACGAAAAAATTCCGCTAATTGAGCCATAAACGATGCCATGTCAGCCATTACAAGTTTATTGGCAATAAAAAAGTTTTCTTTTGCTTGAAATGGAATTTATAACAGCAAAGGAAAATTTTAAATTATATTAAACATACACACACACATATATATGCACATACGTATGTAAATAATCATATGTGAATGTGTGTACACTTGCCGTCAACTTGTTTTTTTAAATAATAACCAGAGCAATTAAAATAAGAGCCACACTTTTCGTACACTCTTGATGTAATAATTCTTGATTTTCTAGACAACAATTTGCAAAGTTGATTAAAATATTTTGGCGAAATATTTTTGGACAAAAAGTATCTTTGTCTTTAGTTTTCCTTTATAGTTTCTTGTCTTGTTACTTTCACTTAATAACCAGCACTTTCGTTGAATCACAAAACATAACAAGAATGAAACTGCTTTCGTTTGTTTTGGGCCAAGAAAAAAATATGTATAATAAAAATTAAAAATAAAATCTAAAGCGAAGTAGAGTTGTTGTTTTTATTTTTTTTTTTTCTAATAATATAAACTGACAGATTATATATTGAGAAGCCATTCAGTCATTCACATGATTATAGTCTTTTGCAATTATTATTCTTTTTTAAGGTGAAAGACTTTCTTTTCTTCTGACTTTTGCTTTTTCTCTTCACTTGCTTTTTCGCTGTCGGCATTTTTGATTTGTCTAAACACAAATTAAAATAAACAAAAAAAAAAAAAAAAATTGCGAAATTTAGCAAAATAAAATCGCTTATCATAAATTAAATTCAACATATTTTGTAATTAAAGTTTGAATTTTAAAAGTTTCAAATAAGATATCATATAAAATTTATAGAGCAACCGATTGATGAGAACGTAACAGACAGACACTCCTTAATTTAAAAAAAAAATCAACAAGCAGCAGACGTTTTATTTATGCATTTCATTAATTTTATAAATGTTATTTTATTTTTATTTCTCAGATGAGAAAGTATTTTTGAACTCTAAGCGAAAGAAGTTGTTAAAAAATATATTTTTTATTTAAATACCAGAAATACGCCAGCAGTCATCACCCTTCATATTCATTTGAGTGGCAGTCGCAAAAAATATCTTCACTTAAAAAAAATTGGATACAAATTCCCTGATGATCTTCGTCAACCCCACAGTAAAGCTCAGAGGAACTATTAAAAACTCTCTCAATGATCGCCTTGGCTTTCGTCCCGAAATTCGAGAGACAAGAACCAGCACAATTGAAATTAATTGAAAGTCTCACAAAAATAGTCGTCAGGGTTTCTAGAATCCAATACCAATTTAATCTCCACAATTCAATATTTGATCGTTATTACTCGCCTCAAGTGTAGAAGAGACTTTGAAATAAATCCAATTTTTTATTGATACACATCAAAATGAGCGAAAAGTTATACGAATTTTCAATGAATATGTCGTCATTATCGGTTGTAAAAAGATGTGGACTTAGGAATTGGGTTAATTATAGCGCAGATACGTTTTTGTCGTTTTAAAAGCAACACGAAACTTTGAGAAATCATACTAAAACTTCAACGCCTACTTTCTCTGCTGAAAAGTGGGTGTGGCACAAAATTTTTTTTATTATAAACAATTATTTTAAGTATCTCTACTCCAGGTTTCATTTCATTACCTCTGACAACGGCATTTCATGGCCAAGAAATTTTGAAAAGAAAATTTTTTTTGTGAAACACCAGTAGTCTTGTGTTCACTATTTTAAATTTTACACCAACAAACGGTTTAACACCATCAACGTATTTTCATAACAAAACTAATTGAAGTTAAACTCTAAACACTTGCACTACAGCAGACTACCACATACAAGAAGTCAAAATTAAAAGAAGCTGCTTAATTTGAAAACAATTATTTTGATGGCTAAAGCAGGTTGCTGTCCTGGCTAATTTTTTCGTGTAGTCAAATCAAACTTATTTCATTATTAACACTAATTTTATAGGCTGGTGGTTCGAAAAGTGTTTAAGTTCCGAAAGACATGATAAATATTCTAAAGCTTAATAGAAAGTCAATATCAGTTTTATATATCCAACTTATACAGAAGAGCAGAACTGTTGCTTTCGAAAGCCGCCACACTGTCATCCTCCGAATTTTTATTTATTTACACCTCTTGGATGATTTAGTTGAATGTGAAAACAGTTTCTATGGTTTTACTTTTATTATGAAAAAAAATACGAGAATTGTACTGCACTTTTGTAAAGTTCCTGTGTTACCGTTGAATGATTTTTCTTCGTGTCCTATTTTTCTGAATTTTTCGCTGCTTGTTTTCTGAAGCCAAACTATTTTTATGGGCCTGCATGTTAAGATTTTAAATGAATGAATTTCTTTCATGTAGGGTAATTATTACACTGTCATGTTAGATAAAAGTCGAATTTTGTCGGACATGTAAAAAGTTTATTTTTGTGTGAGTACAGACTGTTTGTTATGCACCTGGAACAGACCATCTGTAAAAATTAATGAAACTCCTTTAAGAAGGAAGATGGAATTTTTGTTATTTTATGAATAGATGAATCGACTGATAATAAAATGAAATATAATTTTAAAAAGTCAAGCAATTTTTTGATTGCAAGTCCGATAATTGTGCACTTCAAATTGAAGATACACAACTGTACTCACCCACAGTTCATTAACCCTAACCCTGTTTAATTTTAAAACTAATTATCTTTAAAACTATCAGCCTGGCTCTAAGAAACATAAGTAAAAAAATAAATCATTTATAAAAATTAAGCCAAAGTAAAGACACAAGCAAATCGATGAAGTTTAACAAAAATGTCTTGTCTTAATTGTTAAATTCTTTATCATATTTTAGGCAGACTCGTTCGGCTTGTTTAAACTTTAAAATATTTAAATACTGCATTTGTAGCATTAATTAACTCAATTATAATTTAAAAGCTTTTGTGGCATAGATTTAAAAGCTTTTATTTGTATTATTATCGGAACAAAAAGCTGAAAATAAATTGATTAACTGGTGCGTTTCAAAATAATATTTCTATTTTTGTGACAATAAAAATATTTTACATAGAGTGCCATTAAACTCTTTTGTTGTATATTAAATAAATCAAAAGACTTAAGAAATACACAGAATCTGTAGGCAATAAATCAAAAGACTTAAGCAGCATACTTTAATCGTTTTTATTAATTTTAATGTGATATTTTTGTGATATTCTTGTGATATCAAATGACGTTTTATGACCCACTTTCAAAGACAAGTTTAGAAAAAACCTGGCTTTAATTTGTTTCTTTGTTTGTTTTTTTTTTTGGAAAATATTAATTTGGCTAATAAAATGTTTTGCTCGTCTTGATTATAAATTAATTATAACTTTATTTATTTGACCCATTTAACAAGACGAAAGTATGCTGACTTGAGTTACAAACAGTTACCAAATGCCAGTAAATTTATTGCAGATAATTTTGCAAGAGTCCAGCATTTAAATGTTTATAATTAAGCAAATTTTTAGTACCCACGCAAAATTTATGTTAAATGCGCTATAAAAAAAATGATATAAAAAGAGAGTGTAACACGAAAGAAACAATCAATCGTAAATCTTAGAAAAGAATTTAAATCCATCAAACTTTCTCAGACATGTTTTGCAGCGACATGTTCTAAGCTTTTGTGCGATCAAATAGATTAACGACCTGCGACTCCACTAAACGCTTAAAAATAATTCTATTTCTCACAATCTACTTTGAAATTAAAATTAGTTCATTCTAATTACACGATCTAAATTCAAACTTGATTATCTAAAATTAAAAAAAGTTGAAGATTTTCATGTACAAATTTTTATTTGAAAAAAAATTACATAAGTTTTCAATAACACAAAAAATTTAATAAATAAAAGCACTTGTTTTATTTAAGTTTAGCTGCAGAAGAAAAAACGATTCATTTTGTTAAGAAAATTTCAATTAATTGAAGTTGGACTCTTAAACACGGCAGCAGGTTGTTGCCTTTGCTAATTTTGTCGTATGAAATGAAACTTATTTTTTTATTATCTAGAGAATTTGATTTGCAAGCTCTTCTCCATTTGAGTTAGTAGTTCTATTATATAAATAATTAATAGCAACAGAAGGTGGATTAGTCAACTGCTTTGTAGAACCGCTTCGGGTGTTTTTTATAGAGTGATATAAGTTTAAATCATAATAAAACATAGTACTATATTTTTGATATCAGTGAAGCGGCCTTTACTGGATAGAAAATTTTATGACATTAATGTTTAAATATGATTTCGGCCATGTGGCCGCCACGGCCGGCGCGTACAAGGCGCAATCTGCAACACCAATTTTCACAAACAGTAACATTCGAACCATCATCGTTTTTGAAGACATATGGGCCCATGACTTTGCCAGCCCATAAAGTAATTCTCTATAGATGTAATGGTGTTTCGACAAAAGCTTGTGGATTCTCCTCACTCCAAATGCGACAATTCTGTTTATTTACGTACCCATTCAACCAAAAATGGGCTTCATCGGAAAATAAAATTTTTAATGGACGAAGTGCACGAGAAGTTTGACGAACAGAACCATTATTTTGATAAAAGATTACCACAATTTGCACGCGTTGCTCTGGTGTAAGTCGATCCAAAATGAAAGCAAACTAAACAAAAAGCAACTATAAGCAGTGATGCCAACTCAAAGTTGTGTCACTCTATAAGAAACACCCTATAATATAAAAAGAAATTGAAAAAACTAAAAAAGGCAACGATATGCGATTTTTCTCGATCAGACTTTTTGGTTGGGCTCCACAGGGGTTTGAGTGAGACCATACACCGAAAAACACAAAAGTACCGTTATCTAAAAAAAGGTACTTAGGAAAAAAAATTACAGTTTTTTTCGTGTTCAAGAGGTCCCAATTAAGTTATCTAAGCATGTAGCGTTGTTGGTATTTTTTTGTTGTAATCCAGTGTAATAGACTACATCAGATGGTTCATCTGTAAGGAGTTAATTGGAACATTTTAAGAACTTTATTCACACCAGTGCGAATCTCAAATTACTGTCATGGGTCAAAATGATACGGTCGGTTGCTTTAAAATCCTTTTTGAAAATTCCACATTTTTAAATTTATAATACAACATCAAAATGAAAACTCATGACAACTCGTTGACATTTTTCTTATTAAGTGGGACAAAAGCAGTGTTTTCTGTTCAACAGGCTTTTATTGAAAGGAAATGTTTTGCGAAAATGGACTTTCAAGTGGTTGTCCCATTTTTTTTAACAATAAAAAAAATTTAACACATTTTTACTCTCCCCAGTTTTTCTAATTGAAAATTATAACCACATTAAGTTGGAAAAAAGTCAATAACAAAAAAAAAAAAACAAGTCATAATTATGAAGAAAAATCTGTGTCATCAGTATTCATCATAGAAAGACCGAAGAAGAACTTGCAAAAGTAAACAACAACAACAAACTGTTGAATTCTTTTCTGCCGGCCATTCGTGTAGAAGGAATTGTGAGGCCACAAAACAAACAAATTTGGCTAAACTTATTAGCGCGGGGTTATTTTCATTTAGATGTTTTATGGCATTTTAACAGCACCCGCTAAAAGAAACACACAAAAAAAAAACGAAACATGCCACAACGCAAAGATCAGGAGTGCAATGAGGAGGCGACACCCAAGACGTCTATGGAACAAGACATTCAAATGATTTTTATGTTCTGTGACTATTTTGCTTCTTCTGCTCCTCCTTCTCCTTCTTTTTCTTTTGAATTATTTTTTTGTGTGTTACGAGTGTGTTCTGCTTTTGCCATACAAGTCAAAAATTTACATATTACAAAGTTTGTGTGCTCAAGATCAGTGTGTTTGATTTTCGTTTGCTTGTTTGCTTCAACTTGACCTGAAATCTGGCCGTAGCAGGCGGGCGGCATACAACAAGTAAAGCTTTCCGCAGGCTTTTCCTTTTTCTATATCGGCAAATGGAAATAAATTTGCGGCAAATTTATTCATATTATTTTTCTCTCAAACATGTTGGATGTGGCAAATATTGTATTGGAATGCAGGCAAAATACAAGACCCAGGGCCCCAATACACGCAGCCCACATCAACATGCGTGCTTTCATACACAATCAGTTTCCATAGAACACATTTTGAATGCTTCGCAATTGTGTTGCTGCAAGCCAGCAAATATTTACATTTTTAATTTCTAAACAATGTCGCCACAACTAGTGGCTCCTCTACGGTTGTTTGCTTTGCTTTCATTTAACAGTTAATATGTAAACGGCCCTTTTGCTTCAACAAAAAAAAAAAAACAAAAAAAAACAAAAAAAAAACAAGCGAATACATGTGCCACTACTGGAGTACTTTGAATATTTTCCATTTAGATTTTTATTATTTTGTTTACCTGCTGCATTATTCAATGAGATTTTTCCGCTGACAACCCAACCGTCTTTGTTTGACTTGATTCTGCATGTTGCGTTAAGGTGTCATTTTTAGCACCCGCTCGCCATTCAGTGTAATTTAAACTGTTTTTTTATTTTCTTTCTAAGCTTTTTGAGATTGTGGTTGTAGCAACGCCCTTTAGAAGTATTTTTTCTTTAATTGTTACCATAAATATTTCATAAATTCAGAGAGATAAAAGAAGGAATTGGAGACAAAATAATTTCCAGGATTTTCAATTCATCATCAAGTCATGAAAACTTTAAATTAAAGTAAACTTTAGCGAGTCCTGTGAGACATATATTAGTTGATAAATATGAGAGAAATAAATAAAAATTATTATTTCCTATAATTCTATTTGCATCTGCAAGTTGTTATAATTTTTAAAAGAATTAATTTTATAATTAAAGCAACGATTTCATATTTGTTTTAAAGATTTCTTTGAAAACTTTGCGATTTTTCTTTTATTCTTTTATTTAAAAAAAAATCTCTTTTCATATATTTCGAAGCAGATACACTGCAGATGATTTTTTAAATTTAATTTCAATTGACGAGTCCACCTTCTGTTGCTATTAATTATGTATATAGGGTGTTTTTTATAGAGTGATACAACTTTGAGTTGGCATCACTGCTTTATTTGGCCACCCATTTAACAGCTGATAGTTGGTTTTTGTTTAGTTTGCTTTGCAAATTGTGGAAATTTTTAGTCAAAATAATGGTTCTGTTCGTCAACCTTATCGTGCACTTCATCCATTAAAAATTTTATTTTCCGATGAAACCCATTTTTGGTTGAATGGATACGTAAATAAACAGAATTGTACGCATTTGGAGTGAGGAGAATCCACAAGATTTTGTCGAAACACCGTTACATCCACAGAAAATTACTGTTTGGTGCGCTTTATGGGCTGGCGGAGTCATTGGCCCATATGTCTTCAAAAACGACGATGGTCAGAATGTTACTGTTTGTGAAAATTGGTGTTCCAGACTGCGCCTTGTACGCGCCAGCCGTGGCGGCCACATGGCCGAAGTCATATTTAAACATTAATGTCATAAAATCTTCTATCCAATAAAGACCGTTTCATTGATATCAAAATTTATTATATTTTATTTAATTAAAATAATAAAAATTTTAAATTAAAAATAATTACTATATTTTATTGTGATTTAAACTTGTATCACTCTATAAAAAACATCCTTTATTTTATTTGATATTATTTAAGATGACTTGCCATTATTTATTCCAAATAAGAGATCCTGCGTAAAAAGCGAATCTACTTTTCTCTCTGTAATTCACTGCAAATAATGGCAGTTGTTGTTCAGAAAACCCTTCACACTTAATAGAGAATCTCATTTCCGATTCTCTATAAACTGCAACCTGATTAAAACTATTCTTAGAATATTAATTTCTTATTATTTTGCAACTTTGCATTCTATTAACGCTTAAAAATAATCTCTATCTGAACGTCAGAGAAATAACTATTAATTAAGCTGCTCCTTTCATTTTCTGAAAAAAACAGTGATAAAATTTGTCATAAAATTGCTCGTAGTTGAATGCCAACAAAAAACATTCAGCGTGTCTGCAAAATTTCATTAACTGAATTGCTTGTGATGGACATATTGATTAGAAGAAGCAGATAAAGATGGTTTGATGTTTATGGGCCAAGAGGAAGAAGAAGAAATGGACTTGTGACTCTCAGCGATGCAGTCAGTAAATGAGTAGAAAGTGTATGAGATTAAACAACAACTCTAGAATTCTAGGAATTTGTGTTGTTTCACCGAAAACAGTTCTCTCCAAGCCCAAATCGGTTTATGTTAATGATCGTGGTAAAAAAATCATCATGGCGTTGGTGGCCGGTCACTTGTAATTATTTTATAGTT
Organism: Linnaemya vulpina; assembly: GCA_963675445.1. Classification (NCBI taxonomy): domain Eukaryota; kingdom Metazoa; phylum Arthropoda; class Insecta; order Diptera; family Tachinidae; genus Linnaemya; species Linnaemya vulpina. The sequence goes on along the minus strand of OY776277.1, from coordinate 28,349,615 downwards.
GTTGCTGTAAACATGTGCTAAACTGTTAAGTCAACATGTCGTCTTCTTCTTCCTCCTTCTACCTGAAAGCCATCGAAACCATAGACAAATACCGAAGAACTAAAAGGGGACTTTGGTTTTCATGTGCATATTTGCAGGTACACAAACTGTTTTTTTTTTATTTGAATTTTTTTTTTTTTTTGTTTGCCAAATTTAAATAAAAAAATATTAATTTTTTATTAACACTGTTATTTGGGTCACCATATCTGAGGTGTTTACCTTTCTCTGACTTGTTCTTTTGGGTGAACCCTCATCCGTTGCCAGCCAACATCTGTAATATCAGCGTTACTTTATGATGTTTGCATGTCATATTTAAACGTATTTTTATTTGTTGGCTTGAATTTATTAACTGCAGTCGTAAATTGTGTGGACATACTCAGAATTGTTAGTTGTGTCAATCAGTTGTTGTCACATCACAAGTACGCAGGAAAAAATTAAGTCAATCAGTTTGTGGGCAACAGTCGGTTTGCTGCTTTATTTTGCTGGGCAATCACGCACACCCTTTTTTGTGAGCTAAAAACTGTTGAATACAATTTCACATGTTTGACTGGAAATGAAAATTGTTTTTATAAATATTTTTGTTTACTAATAATTTTCAGGAGGCTGTTATTTAAATAAATAAAAATGTAACGTCTTTTAGCAAACGGCTCTAACCGTACAGTTGAAATTGAAAGGGGAAGGCCACCTTCCCCTGCATAAAATGACAAAAAAGACATTTTTGGAAATTGGATTATGAAAGGGGCAGACAGGGCGAAAAAGAGTGTAAAAGATACATGTATTTCTATTTTGAAAACTACAACAAAAAAATTGAAAATTCCTGGAGCCTGCGAATGCTTCTAAAAATAAGCCGACAATTGTTTGGTACTTTTTTGCACCCTTCTAAAGTATTGAAAAAGAAAACTTTTCGCCACGTTCTTTTGCCCTTTAACAATAACATGGAGAACTAATTTCCTACTTTTTGAAAATGTATTTCTCGGATAAGGTACTCTTAGAAAAATTCTATAATTTTTGGAAACTGCATTTAGAAAATGGCACTTTTTATATGTAATTTTTTACTTTGTTGTTAATCGTACTTTGTTAAAAAAATGTACTTAATTGAAATAGGTGCTTTATTGAAAAAGGTATTTCATTGAAAAAGCTACTTAATTAAAAAGGTACTTTATTGAATAACGTAAGTGAAAAATGTACTTCGTTGAAAAAGCTACTTAATTAAAAGGGTACTTTATTGCAAAACTTACTCTATTAAAAATGGTAATTTATCGAATGAGATACTTTATTGAAAAAGGTATTTAATTGAAAAAGGTACTAACTTTAAAAAGTTGCTATATTGAAAAAGGTATATTATTAAAAAAGGTACTCTATTGAGAAACGTACTCTATTAAAAAATGTACTATATTGAGGAAGGTACTTCATTGAAAAGTGTACTCTATTGAAAAAAGTACTTTATTGAAAATAGTACTTTATTACTATTACTATTACTACTACTTTATTTAAATAAGTACTTTATTAAAAATGGTACTTTGATGAAAAACGTACTCTATTAAAAATAGTACTGTATTGAATGTTGTACTTTATTGACAGAGGTACTTTATTAAAAATGATACTTGGTTGGAAAACGTATTCTATTTAAAAAATACTATATTGAAAAAGGTACTTCGTTGGAAATGGTACTCTATTGGAGAAAGGAATTTATTGAAAATTGTACCCTATTAAAAAAAGAATTTTTTTGCAAAAGGTGTTTTATTGAAATTTATTGAAAAAGGTATTTCATTAAAAAATATACTTTATGGAAAAAATTACTTGAATGAAAAAACTAATTTATGGAAAAAGCCACTTTATTGGAAAATATACAGTCTTAGAGAATACTTTTCGGTAATAGTACCTTTCGGAAAAGGCAATTTTTTCGAAAAATATATTTTAAGAAAGTATTAGTAGCTTCTTCAATAAAATCGTTTCTTCAAAAAAGTACTATTTTTAAAAACTGTTTTTTCAAATCTTTTTTGAAAAATCTACTCTTTGAAAATGAGTTTCTTAAGAAAAATACTTTTCGAGAAGTACTTTTTGTAAAAGTACTTTGTGAAAACAATATATATTTTGAAAAGAACTAATTAAAAAAGTTTTCTTTGAAATAGTATTTCTTAGAAACGTACTTTTTGGAAAAGTACTCTCTGAAAATATGCTTTTGAGAAAAGTATCTTGTGGAAAAGTACTTTCTGGAAATATACTCTTTGGAAAAGTACTTTTTAGAAAAGTACTTTTTGGAAAAGTACTTGTTGGATGAATTACAAAACTAATATATAAAATACATAATTATTAAACATGAAAGTTAGAATTTTATTTCGAGGTTGGAGATTCTCTGCTTCCGATCAAAATAATAAAAAAAAATTTTGCATTAAATATTTTAAAAAAGTTCGTGCACTTTTTTCAATATGACAACAGATTTCCCGCTTTTCGCTTTGAATTAAAATCTAAAATCTTATAGACCCTGTCAATTTATATGGAATAAACTTCTCTTAGAGGTTGTTCTTGTCTTTTTCAATTCGTAAAAGTTCAATACGAATTGCCTCTGTCCTCTCTCCCATACTCTGGCAACATATGTGAAGCTCCGAATTCCGTAAAAATAATAAAAATATGTACTTTCAACGGGTAACGACACAACGTCACTTGAAAAATTTTTTAGCTTTCAGAGTCCAACAAAAATTTGGTTTATTTTTGCTAAAGAATAACTCCGAACTCCGCTGTGTCGCTCATACTAAATCGCAGTGATTAAAAGCGTGGAGTGGGCCATATCGGCAAATCGGCTTAATTGTTAAAAACTTTATCGATTTGAGTTTTATTGCGAAATTATTGTCAATTTTAATGTGCACTCAAAGATTTCATCTAAAAAAAACTATCACACGAGTACACAGTTTTTGCACTATAATTTTACGCCTTTATTGTTGTTGTTACTATTTGAAGCGTTTTGTCTTAATTCATGCAGAATTCGAGCTCAAAGTTCAGCAACCCCTGGTGCTTGTTTAAGCAACAACAACGAAAACTACAAGACAAACTTCAACTTAACATTTTCATTTAGAGATGACTCAGTTAGCGATGGTCCGTTTTTAATAAAAATAAACATAAATTTTATGTTTTCTTCTCCAGAATTATTATAAATAGTTTTCGGTTTAATTATGTTTAATATTAAAGAAAATAAAACAAAAAAAGGAAGAAAAAAAGAAGAGAAACAGCACTCGGTTCGAAAGCAGATTTATTCTTAATGGTTGTTTATTTGTATCACCGTTTTTGTTAAAAGTCAATTTAAATTCGTGAGAAATGTTGAAAACATTTTGAATAATTTTTCTTTTTATTTTTATATTTTATTTATTTCGTATTTCGTTTAGTTTGAAAGTGTGTGTGTGTGTGTGTTTTGGCCTTATTTTTGAAGAAATTTATGTTGATCATGATTGAGTCTTCATTTGTGTATGTGGTTGGGACTCTTTGAGCCAATTAAAATTTTTATTTTCATTATATCTAATAACAACACTGTGCTACTAATAATTTATTTTCATATGAAGAAAAAAATCAATAAATTACCGAAAGATAATTTAAACAAAACTCTTTCAATAATCTGTTTTCAATTTAAATTTCATAGTAGTTCGGCTTGACTTTGGAATCTCTTCATTGACTTGCCGTTGGCTTTTAAATAATTTATTAAGGCCTTCGACCATTAAGCGTTTCCAATTAGTGGCCAATTAAATTTATATACAACAACTCTTATGGCATCTGCTAACACATTTAATTCACTACTATTTAGTTTAAATTTTACGAGCATGTTTGTGGGTACGGCAACTAAAAAAACCACCTCCAAAGAACACGAAGAATAGAACAAGACTCGTGCACGTAAAATTTGTTAGAGGAGCAATAAAAAATTCGTGTAAGTTTTTAGCAAAAAACAAATTGGCATAAGTCTTTTCAATTGAAATGTTTAGTTTGTATGTTTGCTCGTCTACAAAAACAGCAGTTTTATATTTTAAGTCAATAGATGCGTCAAATCATCTGTCTGTCTGTCTGTCTTTGGGTCTTTGAAATATTTTGTGAACCCAAAAAAAAATGGTCATTCAACTTATTTGTGTTTAAAGCCAAAATTAGCCAACGGTTCTTTGCTTTGTACCACTGCCGGAAGAGAAATAAAAAGTACTAAAAGTTATTTATTACAACAACACTAACAAGCTTAGAAAGTTTTCATTTTTTTTGCCAACTGCGCCACAATCTCTTTATTTCCCAGCATTTCCTTTCTTATAGTTTTGCAGAAAAGCTCAATTTCTTCGCAAAACTATTGACTAAATTTAATAGCTTTTTGCGATTAATTTGCATTTATTTGCAAAAATAAAAATTAGCAAAGAACACATCAACCAAAAAAAAACATGATGTCTTCACACGAAAGTTGTCAGTCAGCAGCGCAAAAAAAATCATTCAAATTTAATTCTTAGAAATTCTGTACAGGATCTCGAATCCGTGTTTATTTTGTGAATTAAAATGAGCAAACAAACAACGAAATCATGTTCTTTAAGGGCAAATAGTTTTAATAGTTTGTGATGAGCAGAAAAAGTGTTAAATAGTGGCTGGAACCTGTTGATCGCTCTAGACACAATTCGATTGATTTAAGCAAATAAAATTATTTAGTGGTAGAAAGTCTGGTTTGTTTTCTTTTCTTCGGGCATACGAGTGGTCAATTAATTAAATGCACGTTTTATTATTATTACCTCGGGTGGGTTGTTAAAATTCTCAATTGTCATGCTCATCTAGAGAATCGATGTGGACACATGCGACATGACATCTTGTTTTTATATGAATTGTACACGCAATTAGTAAAATAAATAGAAGAGAAATTGCGCTGTTCTAATCGCAAAAGTTATTACGGCAGACATCTTTTAAATGACACACAAAAGAGAATAAGAATTATTGCGGTTTTGAAGAAAAACAGCACATCTTCATTATATTAAATAAACGTTTTCTGCCGCGATAATATTTTTTATACTTTTCTATAAAACAAAAAGTGTTTAAATGGATAGAAATTTTGTGGGAAAAATATATTTAAAAGATGTTTTTATAAAGTCATAGAGTCATTTTGAAATGGTTTTAAAATAAGATAAATCTTTTTAAATTAACTTGAAACTCACATTGTTCGAAAGATAATCTTCTGGCATTATAATTTAAATATGACTTCTGGCATATGACCACTACAGCTGGCTCGAATGTAGTCTAATCTGGAGATCAAATTTCTGATGAGTTATTCCAATAAAGGAGGCCGTATATCGGCAATAACGCTGGGAATGTTATCCTCCAGGAGGTCAATCGTTGCGGGCTTGTTGGCATAGAATATCAACTTCATATATCCCGACAGAAAATAGTCTAGTAGCGTTAAAATGCACGATCTTAAAGGCCCATGCCCGGGTCCAAAATCTAAGACTATGCGGTTACTAAACGTTTGTTTCAATAAATCGATTGGGGCACGAACTGCGTGACATGTTGCAACGTCCCCTTGAAACCACACCTCCTGCATTTCATAATTATTAAATTGATGTCAATAATCATGGCGGTCACCATTGACTGCAACGTTCTGACCAGCATCGTTTTAAAAGAAGTACGGACCAGTGATGTCACCAGCCCATAAATGACACCAAACAGTCAGTTGTTGTGGATGTGACGTTGCCTCAACATACACTTGACGATCACCAGCATTCCAAACACGCCGGTTTTTTTATTGGTGTACCCCACTCAAATGAAAGTCAATTTCATCAAGTATGAAAATCGGAATGAACGGCAGCCTTGTCTTGGAATCATTCACCGAATCTACGCCTTGTTAAGTGATCGTGTGTCTTTAACTGCTGCAAAAGTAGAAACGATTTGCAAAATCTTCCACAAGATGTAGCGGCACATATTCAATTCTTGTGCAGGATGGCAGATAGACTGATTCGGGTCTTCCTCTATAGCAGATTTCGAATAGAACCAATTCACCACTGCTGCCGCTAGTTTAAAAAGATGACGACGACTTAAGGTTCTATACCTCTATAAAAAACACCTTTTAGTTTATTGGTTTAATTTGAAATGTTGATGACTAAGATTATGAAGAATAAAAAATATAATATAATAATTTAACTATGAATTCTCTGAAAGGATTTGTGAAACTCTTTGCATAAGATGACACGTTTGAAACTTCTTAAAACTGTGGTTCAAGTCTACTGAGGATTTGGTAAAACACCAATTAAATGCTTCAGCAGCAACAAATAAATTTAATACAAATTTTTTACAACTTTAGCCAGCAATTGTTTGTCCAGACAAATTTTATGAGTGCGAAAATTTCTCTGCCAAAATATTTCTTCTTCTGCAAACAAATTTTTGAAATTATTTTTCTAAAGAGATTAAATTAAAAAAACTATCGGTACAGGAAAACCAACTAACTATTTCTTATCAATTAAATTTATTTAAAAAAATTGTCAGTTGACTTTTTCTAAAGGAACATTTGAGTAGCGCGGTTTGATCAATAACACATTTTTGAAGCTCCCAACTCTGAAATATATTTTTATTTTAAAAAAAAAAGAATTTAAAGCCCCTTTAATTTGCCAACCAAACATAGAAAACCGAAATGCGATTCGGTGACTTCAATTAAATATAAAGAAATTTATAACTGAGTTAAAAAATATGAAATTGAAAATCAAAAATATATATAAATTAGCGCGTGTGTGTGTGGGTTTACTTGCTTAAGATTTAATAAAAAAATTTGTTTAAACTAAAATTTAAATAAAAACAGCTTCTAGTGGTTGTTTATTTTTCACTAAAAATAAAAAATTAAAAAAAAAAGTTTAAATTTATATACCAGAAATTTGCAAAATGACCTTCAAATTAATTGTTAGCAGAAATCTATTTATTTATCAAATTATTTAAAAATGCCACGCCACTACCTTACGAACGCCGTGTGGTTGTTAATGTCATCCTCCATTTATTTAAACTCATTGTCGTCATCTTGCACATGTTTGTCAACAACACATTTCCATCGGCATACAATTTGTGTTCACGCTCCATCTTGTCTGGCGAAATTTAAATCTCTGGTGCTGAAAATAATTGAAGATGGATTTGCTTAAAGTCATCGATTCCGTGTAAATATTGATCTGAATAAATTGACATAAAATGCTTCCTTGAAATAAAAAGTTGCATCAAAAAATAAACTCTTTTTTTAATTTTGATTGTTGAATAAACAGTTGTTGGGTTGGCTCGCAAAGCGAAACTGAAGTTGTGTTTTTGCTGTTTAATTAAAATTTAAACGGTGCCTCAATTTTAAAACAAAAGACTTAAGTGCCAAGCGCGACATTTTATTTTTATTGATTTTTTAATTTTTACAAAAAAAAAATATGAAGTGGAAAAAAATCATAGAGTAGAAAAAAACACAAGAAAACAATTGTTGTTTTGGGGTGCTGCTTGTTGAAGTACTTCACTCTGAGACTACGTACGACCCGTTAGATCCGCAGCTCCACTCCGCTTTTAGCCATAAATATATGGTGTCGAATCTCTTTGATCTGCATTAGGGCGTAGTTTCATTCATTGTTGTCGGCTGGTCTTAATGAGAATGGCGTGTAGCACTGGTTGCTGAACCTTCTTTCTGGTTCCGACACAATGCACTGCATATACAGGGGTTATCACCTGACTTCTGTTCCTACTAAAAAAAATATCATGATACATCAGATCTCGAGAGCTGCTGCAGCAAACAAACAGACCAGTAACAAATTGCAATACCCCTCAAGAGTGCATAATAATTTTGATGCCAATTTCCGCCGCTTAGCCCCTCGACTCGAATAAAAAGACTCCAGTGGTTCCGTCCGAAATATCGTGAATGTAACTGCAGCCACGTCAATGAAAAAATTTACTTTTCGGGAGTTTTGAAAACCCGAAAAAACTTTTACATCCGGCCATTTATTTTGATGCTGCACTGTGAGGAACCTGCGGAAAAAATTATAGTTTTGAATAACATTTTTTAATTTCAAAACAACTGTTACATTCAAATCGAAAGAAATGCTCCGATCTGACCACTAGATTTTTAGCCGTAACAAACTAATTACTCGCATGTTTCATTGAACTGACAGAAATTACTGGCATCTTAATATTATTTTACTCACATTTAAAAAAAAAGCACTTTAAAGAGTTTTTTATTTTCCGTTTGAAAATATGTTTCATGAAAGTAGAATAAGAAACGTCCATGTCCTCCAACAGTTAGAACTCCAATTTTATTTGACTTTTGTTTTTTTGATTTATAAATTTAATTATGAAAATATTTCTTGTCTCTTCTATTGTCAACTTTAGAAAAATATAAATGGGAAATGTAGAATAAAAACATAAGAAAATAACAAAGTAAAAGTGATCAGTGAGATCTTGCTATGACTTTGATATTTGTTTTAGACTTCTCACTTATTAAACTGGAAGTTTGAAATAAATATCTCTAGTTATTCTAAGAAATGTTGGGTAAAGGTTCCCTGATGAACTGCATTAGCCACAGCTAATTGATCAATTGATCAATTTGAATTTTTTTGTAACATTTTGGGGAAAAAGAATCAGCACGAAATTAATATTAAAGAAAATGATTTCTTCTATATATTGTTGCCTTACCAACTTTTGTTCCCAGTTAATGTTGTTCTTATATTTTTAATTACGTTGCTCGCTTATCTAAATAACTTAAGAGGATTTAATAGCAAAAATATATATGACGCACGTTTCCAAATTATATTAACGCTAGACAAAATATCCATCTGCACATTTACGTATTTCATTTTGCAGATCTATGAAAAAATCAAGCAAAAATTCTAATACCACTAGCATAACACTGGGTAACAAGATATATGCTTGCTACTACACTAATTTTTTCTGATACGATTATATTAGAGTTTGATTTTCTGATGGGAAAAATAAAACTTCTCAAAGGAGGTTAAAATAAAACTCTTTAAAAGAGTTGTTAGAAGAAAATTTGACAAATTTGTAGGGAATGAATGGTGATCCAGAAACTTAATTTTTTATTGCATCACAAAGCTGGTCTATAGCACTTTTTCTGTGTTGCTTAGTGTAGGGTAATTGAACTTATTCCATAGGATTAAATTAATAATTAAAAATGAAATATTAAAGCTTTTCAAATAAATTGAAAGAACTATAAATTAAAATAGTTAAGCAGTTAAAACTCTTTCCTCTCTTAAATTAATTGAATTTATTATCAAATCACAGCAGCCTTGACTTTGCAGTCCCACTGGCAGACTTGTCACTGTTATCTGCTTAATGCTTGCGAATTTATTTATTCGCAAAACCATATACTTTAATCTAATAATTTCGTTGTGAAAAAGCAATTAAAAAATGAGTGTTTTATTTAATAATAAAATATAATCAGCAACTCTTTAATCTGCTTCAAGTTTGAAGAACTTCTAACAATTTTCGTCGCTTCAGTTTCGCAAGACGATTCAGTAGATTTTTTATTATGTAAAAGTTTTGCATATTTGAAAAAAATATATTTAATTTAAACGCATTAAAAATGTTTTCTTTTTTTTCTGTTCATTATCTTGCAACACAATTTTCTCAGACAATTGCAAACCGTTTATAACAGACGAACTGTCAACACGCCTATTTTATGGTGAACTTTTCATTCCGCGACAACTTGTATGACATTTTCTTAAAAGAATTATTTATCAGTCTTATTTCGGGAACCAGACATACACACGTTTAATATTCATAATGTGTTTTCTATTACGCATTTCTATTTTAGCTTAAACGTTTGTCTTTTTTTTTTTTGTTAAGTGCATTGAAAGTTAAAAAGAACTACGAGTATTGTGGCAAATAGTTGACAGCATAAATTCAGTGAATGAATGGTTTTTCATGTGGCTGCAGAAAAAAATTAGTTGAAGGAGAAGACTGTAAATTTTTATTAAACTGCTGTCACTTCGAAAATCCTGGGAATGAGCCCGATTTTGATGGACTTTTATGTAGATCAGTCCTAGCGAGAAGGTTGACATATAGATGGCTAAACGTATTTGCCTTAGAATATATTATACTCGTATATGGGTATTTCCATGTCAAATTGACAAAGAGTTGGAAACGACTTCTTTCAATTTGCATGAAATTCGGTCAGAGGCTTTCTTTCGTGCCATTTGGTACTGTACCAACAAATAAAAGAATATATGGAACCAACAAACAAAAATATATTGTTGACCCTAAAGTCCACCCCTACAACTTCACGCTACTCGTAACCACAAAATAATAATAACCCAGTTTTTTGTAAAACATATTTTTAATGGCAGTTTGGAAGAGTTTCAAAACAGAAATACTCTTTCATTACAGATGTTAAATTGATTTTTAATATATTCTTAAATTTTAGATCGCACAATGCTGCCGTTTTCTATTAGAAAGTGCAAGAAATGTAGCATTCTTTTTTAGAGAAGAACATGATATAAGAAAATTTATAACATCCTCCAAAATACTCGTACATAGAAATTATTTTATATTAATTGTTTTTTATATGAAAATCTGGCAGATTCTCAAGGAAAAAATGAGGAAATAATAGAAATAGTGCTCCATCCTCTTAACGTTATCAGCTGTTTTCAATTTCTTGCTTGGCAGCACTGTATTTAGCGCAAGCAAGAGCAAGATTCCATTTCATAAAACCTCTTTAAGATGATTTTAACAATATAATTTTGTATACTGAAACCAGATTTTGCAACAAATTAACAAACAAATAAAATATATGAAATGCTTACGATCGCCTAATCTGCGGTCCTTAACTAATCGGCCACAGCATGTGCAAATCAAAGAAATCAAGCAACTTTCAAGTTAACAATCCCAGAAGAACAAAACGATGCACTTAATTTAAATTGTGGCATTTTATTTAAATTAAAACGCCACAAAACTGCGTTAATGCTTCCAGTAATCAATCTTAAAATAAAGTTTTTCTCTTATTTAATGCTGCCTTTTATTTGTTATAAAAATAGCCTCGACTATTTCTGCAACAATGTCGGTCCATCTTTCAGTCGATTTGTCTGTCAGTGAGTTAAAGTAACAATCATTTCTTTTCACATGCAGAAAACAACAGAACAGAGAACCAACATGCAACATTGTCGTCTTCAATATTATCGGCTATTATTTCTTAAATGGATTCTTACGCCGCCTGCAATGCAACGCCTTAACGAAATGATAGATAAAAATGAATGGTTTTCTGATGCAAAAATATTTATTCATTGTTGGCATTATGTTGTTGGTTGTTGATGGAAATGATGATGATGATGGTCATGTTGTTGATGTTGTTGATGTTCGCATAAATGTTGCGTGTATAATTTTGACTGGGAATCGTCTGCCTTTCCATTAATTTGTGGGTTTTTCTCAAGCAATTGACTGTTATTAACTTAATTTAGCCACTCATTGAGATTGAAAATTGTAAAATACTTTATCGAAGCAAAATTGTTTGATAAACATTAAAATCAATCGGTATTTTTCTTTATTATTTAAAACTAAAATGAACGAATTGGTTGTCTAAAGAATTTTACTTATGTTTTCTTCCGCTTAAAAAATTATTTTTTAAATCTTTATTAAGTGTTTTAATCAAACTGCAGCTGTTTAACAATTTATAAACTTTTTATTTAAATTAATTTTTCACACTCCAGTCGTTTTATTAATTCCATCATATTGGAAGCCAATTATGCGATCGTTTGTCGTCAACTTAAAGAGAGTTTTCTGTAGCTTTTTCGATTATACTGCCGCCACTTCAAGCTCCACAACAAGTTGTCACTCTGTGTAAACGTTGTTATAGAGGACGGCATGCAAAAGAGCGTATTTAGAAAATAGGACTGATCTTGGAATCGAATTAGATGTTTAATGATTTCATCAGCCAAATTAGAAACTCGAAAAGCTTGAAATACATATTCACTTTTATGGTGTTTGACGTTTTCAGCCTTCAAATTTTGAATCCAAAGGCTGAGAAATAAAATAGTTTATCCATTATGAGTCCCATGAGTCATATATATATTTTTTTCCTATATGAAGGGTGATCCAAACAAACCCCTGCCCTATGGGCCATATTTTCAATTCAATTGAGTTTAAAAATCGTTAATGTGACGAATTATCTCATCTTTTCGTTTTTGAATTGTTTTTGTCTTATTGACGTACACTTTTACTCAAAGAGAGAAGTCCAACTTTGTCAAATCAAATGATCGTGACGGACAATTAACTTCAGCACGAAGAGAGATAACGCGGCCATTCAATTTCTCGCCCAAAAGATTAATTGTCTCATTGGCCACTTGGCAAGCGGCGCTATCCTGTTGGTACCACATATCGTGCAGTTCCATATCCTCAATATCTGGTCCGTTATCATCTCGTGATAGAGAACACTATTTACAGTAGCTGTTTGGACGACATCATGTTCGAAAACCTGCGGCCCGATAATGCTGCCAGCCCATCAACCGCACGAAGAATTCACTCTTTGTCGTTTTCATATTTCCCAGAGGTCCTGTTTGAGTAAATTTAAGCACAATTGCCCCCATTGTGGACACTTTTGGTCGAAATGCATTTTACTTTAACCGCCCATTTTCGTAAAAGGCTTCAACAATCTTAATGGGCTGCTCAATTAAGTATCTCTCCATGGTTGAACTTGTCACACAATGAAGCGAAAAAAATGTCAAATTAATTTGGGCAAAAAACTTGACGTGAAGGTGTGACTCACAATTAACATGAAGCATTATGGTTGAACCACCCTTTAATTTAATATTTTTTTCAATTTCGTACGCGTGTTAGAACTAAATCCGTATCGATAAAGATTTCTTGGCAACTTTTGCTTTTAATAACGAAATAAATAATTGCCTGTGCTACCTGCCAGCAGACGCTGCGACACTTAAAACGTACAAAAATAAAAACAAACAACATTAAACTTAAAAGAGCCATTCCCACAAATCCAACTTAAAGTTCAATGATAAGTTATAAAATTAAGCCAAAGACGCCGTGCGACTGACGCCCACACATCACACCACAGATTATAAATCAATTTAAAAATGAACAAAATAAAATCCGCTATAAATTTCTAATAAAAAATTTAAAAAAAAAATTCCTTCAATTATTGTGTAACCAATTTAGGCAGCAGATATCTGAAATAAACGAATTAAATAGCAGCTAATAAATAATAAAAAGTCAATTTTATTAGCTCCAACATCACAGTAAAAACTATGAAATTGTTTATAAATTCCTACCGACAGATACACATCAACAGCATACACACACATCCGTGTAAACACCCAAAGATATTTATGACAAGATGGCACACGACAACAAAATTTATTCATAAATAACAATCTCACATCTAGAGATGACTATCAAAGTGCGACTGAAAATTAGACATTTGGGCGCCACGTTTGTTTTTGTTTTTGTTTTTGTTTTTGTTTTTTACAGTAGCACAATTACAATGTGCTGTTGGTTGTTGTAATAAATTTTTGATATTCCAACAGATATAATTATTACGATAACACATGTCAGTTAAAATAGCAAACAGACAGGGCGTTACATCAAGTGGTTAAAAGAGTTAAAGAAACAATTTTGCAAGTTGTTAGAATCGTATCCTCTTTTTGGTCTTCAAAACCTTTTAGGGCCAATATATTTGGTCTCATATTCATCTCTATGTGTTTGTGCCGATTTCAGTAACAGCACAAGTGTGCAAAATAACACCTTTTGTAGGAAACCCTATCGAAATGAACCAGCAGTTGCGGCATGTATGTGTGTTGGTGCATACAAGTACGTAATTTGAATTGGAAAACAATTAGAAAAATTACAATGTCTGCTATTTAAATACTCGAATATGACTTCTGTTGCCGCCACACATAAATTCATATGCTGCACTTTTAACAACCAGACAATCGTGTGAATTATATGACTGCCATGGAATGAATACTGCCGTCGTATACGAGACTGCACTTACAGCCAAACGTACTCTCTGCACTTGAAAACGCTACGAGCAGAAAGTTCCCAGTTGTTGGTGTGTGGGCGTTCAGTGACAGTTGAACAAGATTTTAAACTGCCAGCAAAAAATAAAAAAATAAAAAATAAAAAATAATGTTCACAATGTTGTCTGGTACTGATCACCAAAGTGATAATAATGATCGTCATCATCATCATCATCGTCATCGTCATCAACGTTTGCTGGCTGTTAATTGAGATGCAAAATTTGTAAATTGCATTTTGCCAGTGGGTTGCATTTGATTGTTTTATTATTATCGCGTTTATTCATGTCATGTCTTGTCAATTATTAAAAGGTGATTTTGAACAAAATTAGATAACTTAATAGAAAAGAGTACAAATAACATTCATGTAGGTGAGATAATAAAATACGGCTATTAAGGAAAATCGGTTTATATTTATTTATTTATTTATTTAAAACAACTGGGTCAACAAAAATGTGTCTTTGCAACTGGGGGAAATAATGCATGCGATCAAATTTAATATTGATACGAAAATTGTAAAGTAGAACAAAAATATGTCATGGCACTAATGGCGAGCACGATCTAGGGTTGCTCACAAGAAAATCATTAGAAACCAGTTAAACATTTTTCACATTAAGCTGATAATGTTATTTGCGAATATATAATTTACTTGATGCCTTGTCGGAGTACATGTTATAAAGGGGTGGTCCGATCGTGATGCCTGCTTTTAACTGTGGGTTAGTCTGACGTTCAGGTCAAGTTTTTTTGCCCAACCTAATTTGACAATTTATCGCTGCAGTATTTGATAAGTTCAACCATGGAGAGGTACTCAATTGAGCAGTCCTTTCAGATTGTTGAAGCCTTTTACGAAAATGGGCGGTTAAAGTAAAATGCATTTCGACCAAAAGTGTCCACAATGGGGGCAATTGTGCTTAAATTTACACAAACAGGACGTCTGGGAACAATGAAAACAACAAAGAGTGAATTCTTCGTGCGGTTGATGGGCTGGCAGCATTATCGGGCCGCAGTTGTTCGTACATGATGTCGTCCAAGCAGTTACTGTGTATAGTGTTCTCTATCACGAGATGGCAACGGACTTGTTGTGGCCAGAAATTTAGGATGTGGATCGGACGATATGTGGTACCAACAGGATGGTGCCACTTGCCAGACATTCAACAAAAGAATGGCTTTTCGGGCCAGACGTTCAAAGGCCGTGCTATCTAACCTCGTGCTGATTTTAATTGTCCGCCACGATCGTATGATTTGACACCATTCGACTTCTCTCTTTGAGCTTATTGAAAAGGAAAAGTGTGCGTTAATAAGACAAAAGTAATTCAGGAGCTAAAATATGATACGATTTGGCACAGGAATGACTTTGAAGTCCAATTATGTCTTAGAGTCATTGAAAATGTGGAGCATCGGATAGACGCATGCTACGGAAGCCGTGGCCGATATTTTGTTTCACACACTATCGTCATATATTCTTCTGTCATAACAAAACATTTCAAAATAATTCTCTGAGAACATTTTTTTTATTTACAATTAACATCTTGTATTTTGGTGGGACCACCCTTTAATCTTTGCATCATTTCTCATGCGTGGTGCCTCAAATCAGTTAAGGTTCAGGCACACTGGCCAAATACTTGCGCAAAAAAGCGTAACCACTAAATACCAATGAAAAGAAGTGTTGAGTTAAACAGTTGCCTATAATATAAGATCCTATGATTCGATCTGTTAGTTAAATATCAAACAGTTTCACTTAGAAAAACACGTAACTGAGTCAAAATAGTTTTCAGTATTATTTAGTGGTTACGCTTTTTCTGGCAAATATTTGACAAGTGTGAACATAACTTTTTACTTGTATTTTTATCACTTTAATGAACTATTTCTGCTGTTTTACTTATTCTTTTGCGTCCTATCAATTCCGTAGATTCTTTTTTTTCATGTACTTGAAGTTAGTTTATGTTGGTTGCCCCACTTTGAAACTGTGTGTGATAAATATAAAAGCGAATAATTAAACTTTAATTGCCAACTTATTTCGAAATTTTAGTAGCATCTGCCTTAGAAAAGTAGCGGGTATATAAACTGTCCTGATTTCTGTTATTTCAACCTTAAAAGTTTTACTTTATCAATTTTGTTTAATCAGATCTCTTTTTTTGGAATTTGTTATAGTTTTTTATGTTACTTTTAAGTTCAGGCTTGACTTGTACACCGGCTGCTTTTTAGAGAAAGTCTTTTGCAGTTTGTTTTTTTTTTTTTTTTTTTTGTTAATTTTTATTGATTTAAATTTCGCATGTTTTGTACCAGAATATAAACACTAAAAATAAATGGTTCATGTCTATAATGAAGTCGTCACTGGGCATGACGCTGATCTTGTCAACTCACGCATACTCTGATTATATATTTAATAGCCACCTCCATTCATTAGTCAGTGTGTTGGTTTTGATTTATTATTTTACACTGAAAGAATGTTTTCAAAAGCTTTCATTATTTTAAGGAAATTTGTATGAACAAAAAATGTTTTTTTTTTTTTTTTTTGGAAAAATTAAAAATAGGCAGCGTTTTTTGCAAGCAGTCGCAGAAAATAAGTTTCAGGCAGTTACTCGTTAAATAATTTAATATTTTCGCTATAACTTTCTTTAAATTTAAAGTTGCTTTTGTTAAAAAAAAATTTAAATTTCTTTTAAACAATGAAGAAATTAGTTCAGTGTAGAACACGCCTTTATTTCTGTTGCTGTCAACAGTGTCCGAATGTTTTCCATGCGTTTTATTGTAAATTAAGTAAAACTTGTGCTAAATTAAAAGGTTTCCGGTATCTAATAAAATATGGGAATGCGCGATTGGCTTTAACTATTTAAACCAAAACAAATTTATATCCTTTGATTTGAATAGAGCATTATCTTCAATCTTGAATGAAACCGTATCCCTAAAATGTCTCTAAACATATTTTTTTTCTGTCTCACTTTATCCGTTAATTTAATTTACTTGCCATTATTTCAATAGTCATGCACCCGCTTCTCCTCTTTTATTTTTTGTTATTTGGCTAAAACAATACGTATTTCCTTTTTATAATTTTTTAGCTCTTTGATCACTGCCAGTCGTTAATGACACGAAATGTTGTAGATTGTAATTATAACTTTTGTCTGTTTGTTTTATATTTTAATTGTGTTTTGAGTGTAAAAGTGTGTCGGCTGTCAGTTGAGGCACGTCTTGGCCTTTAAATACTTTCATAAAAACCGCTATAATACTCGTGGTGTAAATAAATGTAACATGATAATATCATGTTAACAGATCATTTTGATCTCTTTTAGGACTTTTTTTGAATTGAATGTATCTCGATTAAGTTGTTCTGTTCGTATGCAGTAAATTTATGGACTCCATGACATGGAGGACAAAAGGTTTATTTCATTGCGAGCTAAAAGTCTATTGTGTGCGTGTGTGTGTGTGTGTGAGTATGTTGTTAATTAATCCTGTGGTTGTTGAACTCTTATGGTTTAAAACTGAAATTGGTTAATTGTATCAGAAACAAAAAGTTATTAGGCTCCTTCCCCATGTAAATGAATGTTTAAAATTTTTTATTTATATATTTATTTATAGTTGTTCATTTTCTTATTTATTTCCTTCTTTTATTTGCTATAAAACAACTTGAGCAAGATAATTTAAGTAAAAACGAATGACTTCTTTTGATAAGCAAAAGTTCAACAGTTTTTCTTCACTTCAGTGAAGAACTATTTGACATACTGTCATTGTACTATTATAATATGAAATTTAATTGTTGGCTGGTTAAGCAATGTCTATATGCATTATCCAAAGGATTATTATCATTATCCAAAGGATTTCTAATTGTATAAAGGTGCAGAAAAATAAAATAGAGTCATATCGAATAAAAGTTGTTAGTTGGGTTTTGGTTTGTATAAGTTGCATAGCCTACTACACTTATTATAATGTAATTTTTTTAAAATAATTTTTAAATTTTTATAGTTAATTTATTAACATAATTCTCAGATATGAGATGTGATATTTTTGAAAACTATGGTTAAAGTCTACTGACGATTTGGTAAAAAGCGCCAATGAAATGCATATAGACATTGCTTAACCACCCCACAAATAAATTTCATATCAATTAATTTACAAAAAATATATAGAAATTGCCCTAAAGTTCACTCTCCGCTAATTTTAACCACCAATCGATCAAATCAACTGATTCCCAAGTGATAAGCGGTTACTATATATAAGAAAATCGAGAAAATTAACTGACCAGATATATAATTTTTGAGTTAAAAATTTTTTGTTTCCTTTTGCGATATCTCGCGAACAGACTAACAGATTTTGATCCGGTTCCTAATGATCGAAGCCATTTTTAAATGTCAATGGAGCCGTTTAAAAGTTATTCTAAGAAGTCCTATATAAAGAATAGTTTTTCTTTGGGATATCTTGAAATCCACTGGCTGGAATCCGTTCAACTTCACAGAAAATCTAAATTCAGGAATGCGTTTCAGTTCAGCCGTTGAAAGTATATAAACTGGTCTCATATTTACACATGCGCACATACACACAAATATGGTGGCCTGCTCCTAGAATTAGTCAGGGCAGTTTTTTAGGACCTCAAAATGTGGAGATCTAATGAGAACTCGATTGTTTTCAAAACGGGGTAAGACCAATAACTTTCCGATTTTTTTTAATTTTCAATTATTTCAAATTAAAACAACTATGTAAAAGTAATGAAATAAAAAAAATACTATATATTAATTCGTACAGAACCAACTTAAATTTTTTAAATAAGATTTTTATATAAATATTTGTGTTTTATTCTTAATTTTTTTTAAAGCTTGTTCGTAATAAATATAACAAGAGGTTTATAATATATTGAAATTAGATTAAATTTACTGGTTTACGAGACAGTGAAATGTAGGCACACAGATTTACTTAAATCGCTACAAAGAAAGCAGCAGCATTCGATATCCCTCCACATTTAAATGAAAAATTTCTGCTGATATCGAATGCCGTAATTGGCCTCCAAATCTGTTAGAACACTTTTCAATAACTCTGTCGCAGTGTCGTCTTCGTCTCTGTTGCAAGAATATCTCTCGAAGAATGTCTATCTGTTGGTGTATTTCCATAAAGAATTGATAAATGTCTCCCAGACTTTCACCTAATGAAAATCGTTGAATTCTGATTATTTGGAAATGGTTTTTTTATCGCGTGAAATATGTTTGGTGAAGATCTGAATGGTTGTTGTTAACACTAACGGAGAAGACATAAAACATTTAAATTGTTCTGTGATTGAAATCAGATTTTTACCTTTCCTTCACTAGAGAAATGTTTGAGAAATTGCTGTTCGGCGCATCTGAAGCTGCAGGTTTAATCTAAATTTTATTTAAATTAAACAAAAAAAATTCATTATATTAAAGTCAGTCTTTGACGTTTTATTAAGTCTCTAATGGATTAAAAGCTTTAAGGGCACTATTTAATTTTTTATTTTACTTCAATTACAGGGTGTTTCAACTGGATGTATGGTTAGGTAAAATAAGAAATTTGTATAGAGTGATGCAAACTTCAAACAAAAGAATTAGTCCTTCTGGCATTTTGAAACGACATTCTAAACTTCATCATAATCACAAAAGAAAATATATTTGAAATCTGCATTTCATAAAAAACATATTTTAAGAAAGAGTAATTTAAACAAATTTAAGCAAAATACTTGTTTAGGAAAAGTTCTTTTTAGAAAAAAGGACTTGTTAAGAAAAAGATCCCGATAAGTAAAATCATATTAAAAATGGCATCAATAACTGACCCGTTATGCTTGAACGATGGGTATAATAAAAATATTCTCAAAATAACACTCTTGTTAAAATTCGAATTTCATGCAAATTGAAAAAAAATATTTTTGAATTTGAGGATTTCGAGTTTAATAAGGAAAAGCAAATTGAAAAATCTTATTCAGCAAAATGCTTTTTAATAATATGTACTTTTTTAGGAAAACTATTTATTAAAAAAAAACTGAAAAAGGTTTTTTAAAAAAACCAGCTTTTTTCTAAGAAATTACTTTTTAAAATTTTTAATAGATAAAATACTCTTTGAGAAAAAAAATTTTAGTGTAAAAAATTATAAAAAAAAGTACCTAAAATTAGTTTTTTAAGAAAAACAGCTGTTTGGGAAAAAGTACTTTTGGAGAAAAAGTACTAATTATAATAAAAATTATTTCTTATTAAATAAAGAATATATTAAGAAAATTAGCTTTTTAAAACAGCTACTTTTCAAATTGAATTAAACAAAAGTACGTTTTAAGAAAAAGTGCCTTCTTAGAGTAAACAATTTTTTGAAAAAAGTTACTATACAAAATAATAACTTTTTGAGAAAAAGTACTTTTTAAGAAAAAGTTCTATTTTATAAAATATTTTATCTCTTATTATATAGAATATATTAAGAAAGAGTACTTTTTCAAAACAGGTACATACTTCTTAAAATAAATACTTTTGAAGTAAAAGGACGTGTTAAGAAAAAGTACCGTTTTTGAGCAAAAAATCATTTCATAAAAAAATGTACCTAAAAATTCTTTCTTACGAAAAAGAACTTGGGAAAAGAATTTGATTCCTCAAAAGTTTTTTTTGGAAAGCATGTATTAAGAAAAAGTACCAAAAAACAGTGCATTCAATAAAAAAATAGTACTTTTTAAGCAAACGTATCTACGTGTTAAGAAAAAGTACCTTTTTAGAGTAAAAAACTGTCGTATAAAAAACATACGT
Source organism: Linnaemya vulpina (assembly GCA_963675445.1). Taxonomy (NCBI): domain Eukaryota; kingdom Metazoa; phylum Arthropoda; class Insecta; order Diptera; family Tachinidae; genus Linnaemya; species Linnaemya vulpina. The sequence goes on along the minus strand of OY776277.1, from coordinate 28,328,869 downwards.
AAAAAATAACTTTTTAAGAAATATTTTCCTCAAAAGTAATTTTCTTAGAAAGAATATATTAAGAAAAAATACTTACTAAAAACAGTGTACTAAATAAAAAAAAGTACTTTTTAAGCAAAAGTACGTGTTAAAAAAAATTATCCTTTTAGAGTAAAAAAAACTATCTTAAAAAAAACGTGCGTAAAAAATAACTTTTTAAAACAAAAACTTCGGAAAATTTACTTATAACTTTTTCCTCTAAAGTACTTTTTTTCAGAAAGAATATATCAAGAAAAAGTACTTACTAAAAACAAGTACTTCTCAAGATAAATACTTCTTGATTAAAATTATGTTTTAATAAGTACGTTGTAAGTACTTTTTGAGAGAAAAAAACACTTTTGGGAATAACTTATAAATAAAAAATTGTTTCAAAAAATAATTTTTAAGAAAAAGCACATCTAAAAAAAGTACTTATTCACATCAATGTAAGTTGTGCTTGCAACCATGCGCATCACTACTCTTGCGAAACGGTCTAGCGATATAATACCACCTCTTTGTATAGCACCCTGTATAACAAATTAAATTTTTATTTCTTTCCTTATTTTATAAATAGCTCGTGTTGGATTTTGCTTTTATTGTTGCTCCAATTTCAACTTGTTTGTCATTAATGACAAATTACATATTCCCTGTTGGGACGGACTTTGTCATAATGAGGGGAAAAAGAACCAACAAAATAAAGACCATAAAACTTCATCAAATCAATGATGTTACTTAACAACACCAAAAAAAAAAAACTCAAACAAGCGGCTTGAAGAGCACACATACACACACATATATAAATATGTATGGATTAATACATACAAACATGAGCTCGTATACCTCTTCTTGTTACCACACAGGCCATGAAATTACCACACATTTTATAATATGAAATGCACTTCTAATTCGGTCGTGTTTGGGGAGTGGCATTTGCGTTAGAAAAAGTGTTAACGGACGAATATTAGCACCAGCTTTGGCTCAATATTCAAAACAACTTTAACGACTTGTTAAGGTTCTGACAATTTTGTCAATGACAATTAAATTATTTCAGTAAGATTTTATGGTTCTGCACAAAAACAAAAAACACTTCATCTTTTTGTTGTAAATCAAGAAAGAAATTATTCAAATTCATTTTGAAGAGCTTTTAGTTTTAAGATATTTTTTTATTTGCTTTTTATATCTCTTTTCTATCGAGTTCTTTTTGTTTTGCTTCTATTTAATTTGCCATAAATCTTTTTGTTTGTACGCATTCGAAATGCTAAATGGAAGTGAATGAAGTGTGTTGCTCTGAAAACTTCTTAATTTGATTTCGGTTCTATTTATTCTTGTTACATGTAGTTTTTTTTCTTCTTCTTTTTTAATTACATCACGATTTTTGTTGAATGATACAATTAAAAAGAAATTAACACAACAGAAATTCGCGTACAAAAATCTCAATTTTGTAGGTCAAATTTGTATGAAATAATTATAAATTGTGTTAAAAAAAAAAAAACTCTGTTTATAATTTGTTCACATTATCAGACACGAGCATCAATGAAAATTATCTTGTGGATTTATTGAACATTCTCATCATTTTTCGAAGATACGCTTGTTGTCTTTTCAAGCTTTAGTGCGATCTGAGATCTGTTAGATGTACATACGCTCAGCTTTAACGTAAAAAGGCCAAATTGAAATTGAAATAGCAGACATGGGAATATGCTGTTGCCAACTGAAATTACTGGCACAAGTCAGTTGTGCATGTGTGTATGTGTGTTTTGTTCATGGGAACATATTACATACACATACATTTTTGTGTAGATACTTACATGTGTAGATAATAACGAAAGTTGTTTCAATAAATATCCCATGGCGCAATTATTGTGAGCTTAGAATTTTATTCGAACCACTTTATTAGCTTCTTCTGAGAACCCATTCTCCAGCAAGTCCTCGGTGTTGTTTCTTTTGCAAACAAAAATTAATATAAACTTCATAAAATATTTGGAGTAATTATGATTAAAATTTCCTTTTTTAAGAACAACTGAAATAGTTAAAGAAAAAAAGCCTTTTAAAAAGTGAAACGGCGCACAGTGGGAGATGTACAACAAAAACTGAAAATAGTTGTGCTGTTTCTAAACGGGTGGTCAGATTGTAAAAAATTTTTTTTTTTATTTTTTTATAGCTTCTAAGTTGTCGAAGCGTGTGCACGTGTATTTGTGTGTGTGTGAGCGCGTATAACTTTTGAATTTCTAGACCGAATCAATTAAAGCTGGTTGGCTTGCCAAATAGTCCTACCAAACTTAGACTTGTAATGAATTGGAACTAATTCAAACCGGTAGATTCCAAGAAATCTCAAAAAATATATATTTCTCCAGTGGTTTTTTCAATAACGTTTCAACAGCTTAACCGAGCGACTCCATAAACTACTCTTGAAATTGAAAACTCAGTTCGATCACTGCAAACCGAGTCAAAATCGGTTAGTCTATTCCAGGGATGTGGTGAACGAAATAAATTCTAAAAAAGTGATTTATTTTTAAATCTCCGAAACTGCATATCTGGTCCGTTAGTGCCCTCGATTCTCTTATTGGACTCAAGAACAACATCGATCGCGTGGGAAACGGTTGATTCATTGAAAAGTTGCAGTTCGAAAAATTAAAATAATAATTTATCAACTCGAGGAGATCAACAGCGTAAAAAAGCACAACAAACCACGTTGCGGTTATTTTTAGACTAAAATTATCGGGGAATTGCCTTTATGTTGACCCGTTTTCCATATTCTTTTAAGTGAAAACCATTCCCCCTAAATAAAAGTAAAAAAATATCAAGAAACAGAAAGAAATAATTTTATTAAATAAATTTTTAAATTCAGAAATAAAAATAGACACACACACACTACCACACTTTTTTGAATGTGTTATAGCAAAATGAAATAACATGTAAATTTGAATTAATCAATTGAAGAACAATGTGAACATTTTTTTGTCCGTTATTTCGGCTTGTTGAGAATATTGAAAATTAGTGTTCAAAATTTAATGATAGAACAAAATATTTGAATTATAAAGTGTGACTAACAGCAAATCTTACAAAAAAAAAAATGTAAAACCTGCGAAACATCCAGCGAAAAAAACACGAAGATGTTCGAGTACAAATTAAACAAAAAATCTAATAGATTCCGGGTTTAAGCAAATCCAACAGTTTATTCCCTGACTGCTGAGGCATTCAATTAGAAATTTAAATAATATTGTTGAGCAAAAAACAGATTTGCTTTTAAACAATAATATAATTATAGTATTATGAATAAGGCAAACGAATATCTAGAGAAAAAAGTTTGTAATTTGTAAATCAGTTTTTGGTATGTCTACGAGTGTATAAATAAATTATTTTACAATAATTTTATCAATTTTATTATAGAGGTGATGAAATTGAATAAAATATTTGAAACTAAAAATCCATAAATTTGGGAATGATGTTAATTAATTAATATTTTTTTAATGTCGTCAGTTTTACATGAAACAAATAACAAAAGCCGCAGATGATTTCTACGAAGTGTTACAATAATAACAAAAACATAAACAGAACTTTGAAATGGATTATAAAAAAGGTAAATTTTTTAAATTTACATGAAATTCACTTTATTCGAGAAATAATCTTCTGGCATTATAATTTAAATATGACTTGTGGCATATGAGCGCCACGGCCGGCTCGGAGGAGACCTTAACTGGAGGCACAATTTTCGATGACTTTTCTCATCAACAAGTGGTCGATTTTTGTCTCCCAAGTGGTCAATCGTTACGGGTTTATCGGCGTAGAACAGAAATTTCACATATCCCCACAGAAAATAAGCAAGTAGCGTTAAATCGCACGATCTTGGAGGCCTATTCGCAGGTCCCGAATTTAAACTATTCGGTTACCAAAAGTTTCCTTCAATAAATGAATTGTGGCACGTGCTCTATGACATGTTGCGCCGTCTTATTGAAACCACAGCCCCTGCACATCATAGTCAAAAATCAATAATCATGGCTCTATGGCGGTCACCATCCACTGCTGCGTTCTGACCAGCATCGTTTTTAAAGAAGCACGGACCACTGATGCCACCAGCCCATAAGCCACACCAAAATATTAGTTTTTCTGCATGCAACCGTATCGCAACACACACTCGACTTGCAAATACGGAAGTTTAATTTATTGGCGTCTCGATTCAAGCAAAAGTGAGCATCATCGCCAAGTGGAATTCGTTCATGAAAATCGGCATCAACGACAGCCTATTTTGCGAGTATTGAAAGAATATATGCTTTATAATCGAGTGGTTTCAACTGCTGACGGACACATATTTAAATCCTACGTGCGATGGAGGATAGACTGATTCGATTCTTCCTTCCTCCACGCTCCGCTCTACAGCAGACATCGAATGTAACCATCATTTTCAAATTGAATGTGCACAATTCGGAAACGTTGTTCAGATGGCAGTCCATATATATACGAGACATAAATCACTTGACAGCTGACAGAATGGCCGCCAGTTAAAAAAGTGTTGCCAACTTAAAGTTCTATACCCCTATAAAAAAGCAGCCTTTAAAACTTTGTTAAATTGTTTTGAAATGCAACTATTAGAAAAATTAATTGTTTTGCCGATTAAAGGGAATAATTTTATCAAATAAAAATTAGTTGTACAGCTCCAGAGATGGAATAGGTTTATTCGAAAAAAAAAGAATCAATTGTATTAATCCAACATTTAAATAGTCAAAGAAATTGATTACAAAAACTCATTTATATTGAGAGAGTGTGACAATAAGTCAGACAATAAGTCAAATATAGGCTGTTTTTTATAGAGTGATACAAGTTTGTATCATAAAAAATATAGTAATATGTTTTTGATATCAATGAATTTGGATAGAAAATTTTATGGCATTAATGTTTAAATATGATTTCGGTCATGTGGCCGCTACGGCTGGCGCGTACAAGGCGCAATCTGGAACACCAATTTTCACAAACAGTAACATACGGACCATCATCGTTCTTGAAGACATATGGGCCAATGACTCCGCCAGCCCATAAAGCGCACCAAACAGTAATTCTCTATAGATGTAATGGTGTTTCGACAAAAGCTTGTGGATTCTCCTCACTCCAAATGCGATAATTCTGTTTATTTATGTACCCATTCAACCAAAAATGGGCTTCATCGGAAAATAAAGTTTTGAATGGACGAAGTGCACGATAAGTTTGATGAACAGAACCATTATTTTGATTAAAATTTTCCACAATTTGCACGCGTTGCTCTGGTGTAAGTCGATCCATAATGAAATGTCAAAGCAAACTCAACAAAAAGCAACTATCAGCTGTTAAAAGGGTGGTCAAATAAAGCAGTGAAGTCTCACTCTATAAAAAACACTCTATAGGAAATTTCGTAAGAGTTAATTTGGGTACTCCAGTATTTCGGGTAGATGAATAGTTATTTCCTTGAGTACTACCTTCACCTTTAATGCGAACTAAGAGACTGTGATTTATTGACTTTTTTATTTGTTATAATTATTTTCTTTTTTTTTTAATATTATAAAAATAATATGTTTGTCATAACCATACATTGATAGACACCAATGTATTCTAGCCAAGTCACATTCCTATTTTCTTTCCGTGCAGGCTCATGAATATGTTTATTGATTTGAAATAAAAGTGGGCATAAATTAAAGCAGAGAAACTAATTTCTATTTAAAGTTTTTATAGTTTTCCGTTTGCTGCAGTTTTAATTAGCATGCGATCGGCTAATAAAAAACCGCTTAAATTAAATAAACTTTAAAAGGCCACTTTATGTTTCACTTTTATCCAATATTTCAGACTTTTTTCCTTCTTTCAATTAAATAAAAAATCAAGCTCAAGAGCAGCATCCTGCATTCAATCCAGTTCAAAAAACCAGTAAAATGTAAATTAAATCTCAACAGCTTTTATATGAACAACAACAACAGCAACAACATAATCTATTTGCGTTACTTTTTATTTTATTTTAAGACATCAGCAGAGTTGTTGTGTATGCCTTGAAGGCCTTTTTTTTTATTTGTTGTTTAAAACAATCATGTGATCACATGACCGCGAGTAGTAAATGCCCAAAGAAAGATAATTTGAAAATCTTCTTGGATTATTCATAGAAATTCTTTACACCATTAATTTGTGCGCTAATGAACTTGTGGATAGGAAACAGAGACAGAGAGAGAGAGAGAGAAAGAAGAGTTAAGCAAAGATAAACTTCAGAGATCGTTTACAATAATAATTTTGTTTCGGTGCTGGTTTCTTTTTCTATTTCATTAGCTCTTGGCATTTCTCAAAGGAGTAACTACGGCATTGTGATTGTGTAGTTAAAGGCTTTAGGCCAACTTGTTCAGTTGTTGCTTATAGATGTCTGAAAGCAACAAACCCTGCCTGCTGCTCTTTGCAGAATCTCTGTTTTATCATTTTCTTTCAGACCTGAAAAGCAAAATTACCTTTTTCTTCAATTTCACATGTTATTTATTTATTTGCTAAATTGCTGACTTTAACACTGAAATTGGAAAATTGAATTTTAATTAGAACAAATTAAATATTTTATTACTGGCATGTCATTAAAGTTTATGGCCGAGCTGTTGAGTACGAGGCAAATTTAAATGACAAATTCTGCTGGTCGCTAAGAATTGTTTTGATATAAAATGAAATTGACAGACAATCCAGGCCTGGCATGGGCCACTAACTACAAGACTGATTTCGTCTTGAGGAGGAGAAAACCTCAAGACTCTGTGATTAGAATAACAATAAAATTGCATCCTACTCAATGGACTTTAATTTCTTAAATAAAATTAAAGATTTATGCTCGATTACTGTTGAGCAGAATAGGTTTCGAAGGCAAGTTCTTTTGCAATCGAATAAATATGTGATAAGAACATTAAAATGTCTTGTCTAATGGACCAATTTTATTTGTATGCAGCTACGGCAGATGTAATAAAGATAAGACAAATTAAATTTGCAGACATCCTTTTTGTTAATAAAATAAAATAATTTTTACGACGTCCTTAACCCCTGCAATTAAAACAAAAGGAAATTATTTATTTGCAGACAGAATGTTGGTATTTTTCAAATGACCAGTGTTTTCTTCAAGATAATTTAATTTTAATATCAAGCAAGACGTTTTGCTAAGCGGCTCTTATCCTTCTGTGGTATTAATAACCATAAAACACCGGTCGCCAAAGGAATACTTTTGAACAGGCATGTTTCAGTTAAGATGTAAGTAGCTCTTCTTCCCTATCGCCTTGGCCCATCTATTATATTTACTGCAAATGAAAGTCAAGAACTTAAGTTAACTTCTTTTATATCGAATAAAGTTTAAGAAGAATGGAGATCACTTTTTGGTTATTTTCAATTACATATTCTTGATTAATCGCACGCAGAGTTGTTCACTCCATTATTTACATAAATTTTGTTTATAAATATTCCAAATTTTATTTATAAAAATTTGAATAGATAACTAAATAATTTTAGTTGCTCTCACTGTGCAGATTTCTTTTTTTATTTTGTTCCTTCAAAAATAAAATAAAATAAGACTTAATCGAAATAGCATTTTTTATGAGATGACTTCTTCGTTCTAGCCATTTCCTTAATATATAGTCCTTAAATTTTGATTTTTCTGTTTATAAAACATCACAACTCGACGACGAAAAATTAAGTTCTTCGGCGGGAATCGCATCCGCAACCTTCGGACAGACAAGTTAGCATTATTATCTATTAGCCACAACGGAACCGTTAAAACTTTGAATGCAGAGGGTGGGGAATGGATTTTTGGAAATGGACCCAGAATCAAATAGATCTTACATTGCGATCGATTGTAAACAAACACGTCATTTCTTATACGAAATGAAAATTGTTATGAAGCAAACTGTTTTACTTAATAAATACGCTTGTGATTCAAAATATTTTCTACTAGTGGCTACGCTTTTTTGGACAAATATTTGACAAGTGTGAACGTACCTTTTCTACTCCAAACAAAAACAAACTTTCATTTAAAAAGAAGAAAAAGTGTTACACCTTCACTAAATAGAGAACAGTATTTTTAAAAAAAATAATTATTTAGTATTTATAAAACTTGAATATCAGACTATCTGAAAAATAGTATTTATCCTCTTATATTAATATTTTATGATATTCTAGTATATGATTCTAGTATATGATATATTTCACAAAACTAATAACAATAACAGTCGAATAAGTCTTAGAATGAGAAGAATTAAAGCTGCGATAAAATATCATCAGTAAGACTCCCTAATTCATAAACGGTTATTAAAATTAAAGTTGCCTTAAAGTATGGATTTTGTACGGTTACAGATGCCTTACAACATTCATTAACTTTAACAAGCGTTTGTGAATTAAATGCTATATTTTTTTCAAATCCTGATTTTTAAACACCACCAACACACAAGATTCTGTAGTTTAATAAATTTACCGCTCAGCGTTCATAACAACGAATTGCAAATTTCACTGACCATCTCCAACTTCAGCCACCCGTTCGTTATTGCAGTGTAAAAAAGGCGGCCACATTAAACGCAATTTCGAAAAGCATAAAAAAATAACAAAATAAATAAACAAACAAGAAATCATTTATAAAAAGTTGATTAAAATAATAAATAAAAATGTATTGAAAATAATTAAACAGTTTGAAAAACGATTTGTAAAATTAAAAATCTGCAAGAAATAATAAAAGGAAAAAAAAACGAGAAGCGAAAAAGAATTTTAAAGCAGAAAAAGTCATTGTATGGCCTTCAACGTCCTTGACAGTAACATTTTATACTTGAGCTTGTAGCTGCTGTTGTTGTTATAGTTGTTGCTGCTGCTGTTGACGGTGTCTACTTGTGCTGCTATTGCGCCGTTAATGTTGGCATCTGCTGCATTTTAGCCGTTTCACAGCCAATTTTAATGGCTTTATAAAGTCATTAGTCAAAATAAGAAGCACAAGACGAAAAATAGCAACAAAAAACTGTTGCCATGGATTGAATGCGGTAAGTAAATAATTATTGTCTTGTGTTTTTTTTTCTTTTTTGGTTTCATAAAAAAACAAATAATTAATTGAAAATTGTTGGTGATTTGTTCAGCTGGTTGTTATTGATTTTTGTTTTTGTTTTTGTACTCTTCTTTATTATTTCGTCTTAGGCAGTCTTAAAATAATTAATATATTACAACTTGTTGTTATCACGTTTTTCTAACTAAATAATTTGTTTAAATAAACTATTGTTTGTGTATTTCTTTTGTTGTTGTTAAAGTCTACGCTTTAATTTCGTTGCCTGCTTATAAATAATGCTGAATATATTTTTTGAGTTGCTTGATTATTAACTTGTCTGACACTTTTGTTTATCTTAACGTTGTGTACTTGTTGTGATCTGCTGTAAACTATAGACATCTTCAGTACTGAATTAAAAAAAAATATATATATACATTTAAATAACGTCATGTAACTATTTTTAGCTCGTTAAATAGTTTATAAATATTTTTAACGTATCATTCATTCACTTGCTGTCCGTCGTGCTCTTAGAGTTTTGCTAGAGATGTTATTTCTTTACTAGAGGTGTTTTACGTTTCATTATTTATTTATTTGTTAATAATTTTTATTTCAAATCAACTAAGTCTATGACTAATTGTTGATGATTGAAATCATTATTGTGATATTTAAGCGCCAGTCAGTTAAATTTATTAACGAATTCTTTAATATCTAATAATTATTGGAAAAATAACAAGAGCCCAACTTTTTCAATGCTTTTAAGCAAATTAATTATAAAAAAGTTTGTTATTCGAACAAACACTGTAGCCGAGATTCCAATAAAGAATTCTTAAAGTTGTTGCTGAAAACAAAAGACTTCAGCTACAAACCTTTTTCCATTAATACTAAAGTAAATACACACACATACATACACAAGTATTGCTGACTGTTTAGCAACTGAGTTTATGTGTTCTAGGACATGCGTATGTATTTGTGTGTATGTGTGCATTTTATTATGATCCTTTAGAATTTAATTAAGTCGTAAAAATAAAATGTTCCACAAAAAAAAAAATGGCCGAGTAGTGAAATATTTTGCATCATTAAAGCACAACAACATCTGAAAGCAGCCAATTCTTGATTGTTGATGGTTTGTGCTGTTTTTAAGAGGTTGTCAGCCTTGAAACGGCTTTCAACTATGTAGATGGATAAATAGCCAAGCTAAGTAAACTGGCGCATAACATATAAAGTGTTTGAATATAAATTTTTTTTATCAAAAATTTTATATCATTTTGCTTTGATTGAAAATTGACCGCCAATAACTGGTCTCTAGAGAAAATATTAGTTGGCTAATATACTCCAGGTGCGAAGAAATAAGACAAGAATTGAAATTATAAAATAAGTACGAAATTAGGCCTTTAAACATTTGATACATTTGGCCTGTATGCACGGCGTGTATTTCATGTGTACAAAAACGTTTAGCAGTTCTTTTGTGAACAACATATTTTTGAAGAACTATTCATTTGCAAAAGTTGAGAGGCTTATTTTCCTATTTATTAAACAAAAGCTAAAACCCCAAGTTTGCCAAAAAATCGACGCGAAATTAAAAAACAAGTTGCAAAAATTCTACATCTTTAGAGCTACTTAACCGATTTCATTCCAATGAACAGTTGTGAATAGAAGAAGTGCAGGTCTGTGCTGGCAATATCATGCTTCGTTCCGACGATGACGTGTGACCAACATAGTTGCTTCCTTAACAGCTGACTTAATATAGACCCATTTAAAGTAATCGAGAGGCATTATCAACAGATGAACGTGGGACGCTAGTGAACTGGATCGTTTGGGAACAAAATATCGTTGGATTTTTAGCGGATTAATTTTTGAAAAAAGAGGCAATCCATAGCGGCATACATTTTGGGGACTTCTTGCCTACTTCATGCTGAAGCTGCAGCTGCAATATTCTCTTCGGTTCGTCCACTGCTTTGTCTTGTGGATAGTTCTCAATCGCGAAGAGTGAAATTCGTGTGGAAACGATCAATAACTTTACGAATTGCCTGATCACCAGGCCCTATGGACTTTGCGAACACACTCTTTTTCAATGTAAATTTCCGCAATTGGAGAACAATTGGATTCTGGCTGCGAAAGCTTTACAATGAGTTGGCACACGCTACTGATCAAAAATGCCAACACAATTTGACGTTCTCAAACGTCACCCAATACTTTTGCCGCTAACAACACAAAAGTGAAGTTTCCTTATTATTCTTTTAATAAAAGCGTTCAATTTAAATTTGTTTACAAAAGTTTGTTTCAGCTCAAAGTGTTTGTTATAAATTTGATTCATAAACCCACAAAAATATGTTGGGTTTTTCTGAATATAAAAAAAAATTTTTAAATTTTCATATTTTGTATCTAAAACTGTTCAATAAACAGCTTAAGAATAAAATATTTACAGGCTCATCAAACACATAAAAGAATGTTTAAGACCCATAAACAACAATGCGAACAGCCACGAAAGAACAGAAGAAAAAAAAAACAGACGTAAATGAAAGAGAACATAAATCCTTAAACTTAAACTTGAATTTTGTGTCGAAGCTAAAATGATATTGCAGATGGTAGAGATACAACAACAAACAGTATTGGATACAAAATAGCAAAAAGCTAGAAAGTGGGTAAGAGCCAGAGAATGAGAAGACACAAGTGTGTGTGTGTGTGCGTGTGTTTGTGCGTTGTATATGAAATTTAAGAAGTGCAATAAATGCCCTCAGGGAAATTGAAATAAAAGCTACAAACACGACACATGATGCTGGGAATGCATAGAGAATTGTGCATTCACACACACACAGGCCGAGGCCCATATGCAATGCATGGGGCAGCAAGTGGTTGTGTGGCCGTAAAAATGAAGCAACAACACCATCAGGCACATGCAACCAACCATCTATCCAGGCCCAGCAATCATACCATACAAATATTTATAGGAAAACATGTGTGTCCTTGAGAATAGTCGTAGTAATAAACAAACTTCTTCTTCTTCTTCTGTTTTTTCTTGTCTTGTTTTTTGCTCTTTTTCTTTGTTTATTTTTTGTCTTTTATGTGGCAAAAGACAAAGCAGCAATTTCGAGGACATGGTGCATTCTACATTACCTTGGCTACGTACCACCTCTTTAACTGCCTGGCACAACGCAACAGCGCAACAACACAAAGTCTAAGAAACCATTAAAGTCCGGCTCTTAACGTGTGGGTATTAAAGGTTGTGTTTGTTGCAAACTCTGCTTTCTGTTTAATAGCATGTCGATTCCCTTATTTTTCCCCTCTTGTCTTCTATTTTAATTTTTTTTTTATTATTTATTTCTTTTATTTTTTTGTTTGTTTGTTTGTTATTTTCTACGACTGCAGTTGCGCTTTTAGCTTTTGTTTTAATATCTTTGATTAGCTTCCTGCTGGATGAGTTTATGGCTTTGATGAGGCTTCGTAGATACCAGCCAGCACGCAAATATTTTTCTTTTCGCTGTTGATGAGCTTAATGACATGATTTATAATTATTTTAAATATATAGTTCATTATCTTGAGAACAAATTTAAATGTTTTATAATGGGCAAATATGCAAAATGGACGAAAATTGCGTAAATTTCTTAATGGGTTTGCTTCTTAAGTCTTTTGTTTTGATGTATCGCAACTATTAAAAAGCTCTGCTTTTTACTACAAGATAATCTTTAAGCGGCTTAATTAAATATTTATCGATATCCTACACATATAAAATTCACTCGCATGCAGTTGGCAGGGAAATGCTAAACTTTATATGCTCCGAAGGCAACTTCGGCAATTAAAGGACTTTAATATTATTTTCAAGGAATCAATTCTAATCACAGTTCTAAGATCATTAAATTAATTTTAAGTGCAAATAAATTAAATTTAAATGTTTCGTTGGGATCTTCCAACGTATTCACTGAACCGCATGACACTGAAGATGCAACATGAAAATAGTTTCAAATAACTTCAAACAATAAATGAAGTATTACAGAATAAGATTTAATTAAAGTTTTCATATAACAGCGGCAGCTGCGAATTCTTCAAAACAACATTAAGAACTACTTGAACATCGAAAAATTTTATAAATAAATTGATTTAAGGAACGTTGATTTCAGATCTGTAATTTAAAAATAATTAAACGAATTTCAAACATGCGCATCTCCGTACTCCAAAACAATAAATAAATAAAATACGGACGCTGCAAACGTCGAAATAATTTCCCATAAAACTAGAAACACAACTGGGACGCACAACGACTTTCCTTCAATACGAGGAATTCGTTGGCGAACTTTCGCTCTGTGCAGATGTCGTCTGAAACGCAATAACGTCCAAAAAGTGAAAACTGTTTTAATGGCTTTTCCGTTAAAGTAAATATTTAAAAAAAATTTGGCTCTCAAAATCACAAAATATAAGTGATTAAAAATTTAAAATAGTTTTCTACTCCGCTTTTTTTTTCTTCTTAAACTTTAAGGCAATAAACACAATAACGACAGCAGGCTACAGACTACAACTTGTCAAAAATAGAATACATGTGCGTATATAACAATGAATATGTTTACTACTACAGGCAACACAGCTACTTGTCCATGCTGTTTTTGTGGTTGTAGTCAAATTAAACTAATTTCTATTTTGGTAAACTTGAAAATATACTGTTTTATTATAAAAAAAGAAACAAGCTAATGAAACGATTTCTTGTCATATATTGTTGACTTTAAATATATTTTATTGGAATAACAATATTTAAGAGTATAAAATATATGAAAGCGGCTACACTGCCGTACGAAGAGAGTTCTGCTACAAACAACAACACATGGTTATTGATTTGGTGGTGTCGTCTTAAAAATATTTAAGTAGCTGACTACGAGGCGACGATTGTAGCTAACGGCTTTTGTAGTCGCTGTTCGTGTAGCTCGCTGTCGTTATTGTGTTTAAAGCTTTAATTATATGCTGATTCTTTTTTCTCAAAATTTTACAAAAAAATTCAAAGTGATCAAAATTAAATAACTTATGTTGTCAACACTCTAAATAAACTGTTTTTATATTAAAACAATTATTAGTTGGTTTGTTGTTGTTCTTTATTTCTCTTACGACGACAACCAGTACAACCAGTTGTAGAATAAAACGTAAGAAAATAAGAAAGGAAAAGTGATCAGTGATCAGTGAGTTCTTGTTGTGACTTTGATATTTGCTTTAGACTTCTCACTTATTAAAGTGAAAGTTTGAAATAAGTATCTTTAGTTATTCTAAGAAATGTTGGGTAAAGGTTCCTTGATGATCTGCATTAGCCCCAGTGACATGCGCTTGGGAACTAGCTAAAACCCCTCAATTAAACACTTTGAATTTTTTAGTAAGATTTTGGAAAAAAAAAAGAATCAGCACATAATTAAAATTAAACAGTTTAAAAACGACAATTCCCCAAAATATGTTCTAACTTAAAAATAATTAAAATTTAAAATATTTTTTACTCTGATTTTTTTTCTTCTTAAACTTTTTTAGACAACGAATGGATTTCTGTACGTTTGATACAAGAAAATAAATGTTTTAGAAATTTATTGCTATTATTTCAACTTAATTAGAGAGTTGAAAGAATGAAATAACTAGTGTACCATATACGGTACGTTGTGCATTAAAGCACTAACATGATATTCCAGCGGACATAAAACCACATTAAAACCTTAAGGATTCAAAGTATTTGAGTTAGTTTATTAAAAGTCCAGCCTTTAAAAGGGTTGTATAGAAATAAAATGCATTGAACAAAATATAGAAAATAATTTTTAAAATTATTTAGTATTTCTCTGGCGCTGTTTCATTGCATGTCATTATCGTTCGCATAGTTTATTTTACTCCTTCATTCTTTTCCAACTCCCTCATCTTCATGAATTTTACTCTTAATTCTCAACACATCATTGAGAACTTAAAAAAAATATATTACGCAAACGTTGAATGATTTGGCTGCAGCTCTTGACTAAACGCTTTAAGTGTTGACCAAGATTTTGGTGATCATTTGCTTGTTTTGTTTCTATTTCAATTTCATCTGAAATGTTGTTGAACTGAAATAATTACTAAAAGAAAGAAAATATTTTATTTTCATATTCAATGGGTGTGTGAAATGCATTGCAAAACGCATTGTGTGCATTTTTCAACGCTAATTTCTGCAGTCAATATTCAGAATTTAATCTTCAATTGCCGCCAATAATTTCTTATATGATCAGGCAGTGGGTCAGAAATATAAAGATTATTTTGTGAATAATTACTTTCGAGATAAAACAGTGTGTCAAGTATTGATCAAGAATTTCATCAATTGTTATATTTTAATTTTTTGCTAAAGATTCATTCATTCATATTGATTTTAGTTTTTAATAGGTGAAATTATTCTGTTGCAAGTCCCAGGCATGGAAGTAGTGCTCCCATGACAATTGCCAATTTGCTTCTGTAACTTTTTTATTTCATAGCATAGTTAGGCCAATAGGTTGGAGGATTATTATTAGGGCTTGTCCCTTGTTTGATATTCAGTATTAAAAAGTTTTAAAGTATTTTGTGCAAATTACTCGCAAGTAAACACAAACGAAAATCGCTGCGTGCTTAGGAGTTATGAAATACATAATTGGGGATAAGAAAACTTAATTGTGAAGTAAGTGAAACACACATTTGGTCTGTTTACACATCTGCCCTTCATTGGCTCTGACACCAAATCATCGGTAGAGTTCCAATTAATTACGAAACAACAAACTAACATTCCCTGTAACTGGAGCAGGAATGTCACGAAAATTCACATCGACTACAATTGAAATATAAAATTAGTG
The DNA here is from genome assembly GCA_963675445.1 of Linnaemya vulpina. NCBI lineage: Eukaryota > Metazoa > Arthropoda > Insecta > Diptera > Tachinidae > Linnaemya > Linnaemya vulpina. Next base: position 28,313,062 of record OY776277.1, on the reverse strand, counting down.
TTCTTATATAAACCAATGTAGCACTAATCGCGAGCATGCATGATCTTGTCTCGCTAAAGATTCCAAATCTCTTTGCCGACAAGCCAAAAGAATTTAGCAGTTTCGTTTGATTTGGGAGCTCTTAAATAAAAAATCTTATATTATTTTGTGACTAAAACGTCTTATTTTTTAAATAATAATTTTTAATTAATGGCAATAATTTTGCTATTTTTTTTTTTTGTTACTTCACTAATTATTACTTCCACCGCACGTTTTATTATATAAAATCAATTGAGTGTTGGGCTAAAGCAAAACAAAAAATCCTGAATAAATTTCAAAGAAAAGGCATTGTTTTGCACCAGCAAAAAAAAAAATTCCACAGTGCCAATTAATTTCTAAATTTACCCCAACGAATTTTTGATGAATGCAAATATTGTGTTGTGCATTGGAAATACAAAGAGGTGACATCATAAAATTACATATTTAATTGTTTCCCTTAAAGAAAAGGCTTCATTTTTCAAATTGTGTAAAAAAAACTGCAGTCGTTTATTTTGTTTTCGGCCTCCCCTGTTTGTTTTGTTGCCGCTAAAATTATCTACAGAATTTTTTTTTATTAAAAATCCAATAATCGTGATTAGTTGGAATTCGTGCTCTGAAAGGCCTTCCCGTTATCTGCTGTAAATATTTTTATGTGTTTTTAATATTTTAAATTTCAATTGTTTTGCCCAAGTAGTTGCAAGTTTTTCTTACTTGTTAACACAAGCAAAATTATATAATAAACCAAATAATTATTTTATTAATGAATGAACGGCTGTTATGCGCATCGAACAAAGTAAAGTAAAAAGAAAAAAATATTAAATTAAAAACACTGACAAGTTCTATTAATAAACTTGTAATCGAAAAAGGGCCGTGTTCAATAATAAGTCATTTTTCATATCCCATTCATAAAATATTGAGATATTTTTAGCTTGTAAATTATTGCAAACTTCGTATTCAACTGCTTCTAGACGTGATCACTTATGCAACGATTCAAGATGCCAAACTCCCATCTGTTTGCACAGACATTTTGATCCGCCGTCCTAAAATAAATAATTTATTTGTTAGTTTCTTTTTCTAAATATTCAACCTTTCAAGGTCATATAAAATATGCCAGTAAATAAAAGACAATTTAATAAGTTTTCATTCCATATTTCGTTGGAATTTCAGCAAATTCTTTAGGGATGATTAATAAAGTCTGGCATCCATATTTATATAAAAGAAAAACAAAACTTTATATTAAACAATAATTATATTAATACACTTTACTTGTTAAATCTATTGCATTTAACCCTATTCGCACCACATAATTTAAAAAATTTATCACAGTATATATTATAAACTGTTTTTATAAGAAACTGTTAAATTAAAACTGGAAGAAAAAGCACAATGAGTAACTTTTCCTGAACGAGTCCACCCTATGGACCCCGAAGCACACGATTGGTTGCGTATTGCGGACTCAGACGTGAACACATAAACTAGAATCCTTTTTCAGGACGTTGTTTCTGGGCCTTCACGAATGCAGAAGCACAATCAAGTAGAAGCATCCGAATAGTTGCGTATGGTGGACCCAAACGTGGGCACATAAACTAGAATCCTTTTTCAGGACGTTATTTCTGGGTCTTCCCGAATGCAGAAGCACAATCAAGTAGAAGCACCCGAATGGTTGCATATGGCGAACCCAAACGTGGGCACATAAACTAGAATCATTTTCAGGACGTTGTTTCTGGGCCTTCATGAATGCACAAAGCGGCCTCGTAAAGGCCAACACCACAAAAGGAGTAGGGATTGTTTTAGTGGAAACACCACTCGGCGCAGGTCAGTGCGAAGGCATTTTGAATCCTCCTCACAAAAAAAAGTTATTGTTTTTATTATTATTATTTATTGAAATAACGGAAAAAAGTTTTCCAAAAATAATTCTTTAAGGCTTTGAAATAAAGAATCTTAGAAAGTAGACGACTAATTGTCACCCTAAGATGAATTTTATATAAAAATATTTACAGGTTTATGAAACTTTTTTTAATTATTTCTGTATTGGGCGCCGTATTTGTTTTGAAATAAATTTAGATATGATATATAAGAATCAAAGGGGTTGTGACAGTACACCGAAGGAAACACTTCGAGTTAAAACTTTCACTTAACTTTTGAGTGTGGATTGCGAGAGATATGCTGGTTTCATAATAGAATATACATATCGTTTTTTTTTTGTTTTACCGTGCTGTCCATATATCTGGGGTGTTACTGTGTAACTTAATGCGAAAAAAAATTGCTTTCGAATATCAATGCTGATAAAATATAAATTCGAAAAGTTTTCTGCTCGAATGGGACTACACAGACCTTTTTCATCTGTCTCTCCATCTTAAATATGAATAAGAAAATATTCATAATAAATCACTTAAATCATTTTGGCTCTCCTGCAAACTGTTCTTCAAGTATGTCTAGTCCAATAATATGCAAACAATTTTCAACAAGTTGCCCAAGTCGTATTGTGTCATCAGCAGCTGCATAAGAAAAAAAAATAAGTAAATGAAGAATACTTGAGCAACACGAAGATGATACATCGTCTTCATCTCAAGATTCTTGAAACATTAAATCATTTGAAGAGTTAATTTCCCCTTCTTCCTGTTTCTATTTGTTATTAATGACCTCATAATTATTTTTTTTTTACTATTTTTATGATTTCTTATTAATACTTATTTATTTATTGTTGTTGTTGTTGTTGTTGTTCTTGTGCATGTCTTTATTTATTTGATGTTTATTTATTATATAAATACTCGCAATACAATTTGCTTAAATTCAAACTAAACGGTTGCTCATTTAATTACGTTGAGTGAAGGAAATAAACACATAAAATAGAATTTATTTTACTTGACTTAATGGATTGTCGCTTTGCATTAGCTGAGCTAAAAATATATACTTCGGGAAGCAAGGCCAGGGCATCTAATATATAGAAAATGCTGCAAATATATTTATTCCATACTCTAGAGAAAAATTTCACGGCACTATGCCCCCACGACTTGACATAAAAGTAACAAGAAAATAATTTCATATATAAAAAGCATACATACACTTGTTTGTGGTACATTTTTAAGGATTTTCTTTATTACCATTATTGCTGATATATACATGTTTTGAAAGGTATTTTTAAGTAAACATACCGAATATAAATGTTGTTCATAATTAATAGCAATAAAGCAGTAGAGAAACGTTTAAAGATTGCTTGTTAAGTCCACAAACACACATGTAAAAACGTTCAAATGTGATAGCGAATGGTATCTCGCCGATGTCTTCGAGCAATAAATTTAATAAGAACTTAATTCACTTTCTATATGCTCTATAAATTGCTTTTCTTTTATCACACTATATATATATGAAAACGGGCCTTCAGATTTAAACAATTTGATCGTTTAGGTTTTTTTCAAATACCCTATTCTAATTTGGCCATTGTGGCAACGAAAAAAGTTCTCTTATATATATTTTCTAAATGTATAAAAGTTTGTTGCAACCATAAACATATTCCGCGACCCTAAACTGTCTGAAAAATCTTCAAAATTTCAGGTTATTGCAAAAAGAAACAAGTTTTGTTATCCAGTGTAATCGAAATATTTGTATGTATTCAAATCAATTCAATTATGAATATCACACATTAAACGGTTATTAAAACAAAACCTGGATTAATTTATCAAATTTTTAACCAAAAATCCAATAAATTGAATACCCTAATAATTATGAAACCGTTCTCAACGATTTACTGATTCATCTTAATGATAATTATCTATTCATTGTATTCTAATATGTTCTTAAGATCTAATATTTATTACCTGCAGCTACGTTTTATTAATTTTTTATTGTTTGTCTTATTAGTTTTACTACCAACAAACTTTCGGACGGCTTTGGACAAGCCGTAAAACGCTTAAACAGTGAAAACACTTTAAATCATTTAATTATATGCGAGCATTTTTTTTTTTCAGTGTGTAACAAATTCCTTTAAACAATTAACTAAAATCATAAGGAAGTTGTATCATAGAAATTTGTTTAGGAGGCGCTTCACTGTTTAAGTGATCGCACGTAGCCGCTCATAAAGAGGTGGGCCATTTGAAAGTGTGGCTGAATAAAAGATATCAATCGAAAAGAGTTCAAATTTAGTTGCATGGGAATATGGCCAAACACAGAAAGTGTTAACGAGTGAAAATTGCTTCAGGTCGTTTTTGTTTTGTTCATTCAACTTAACCTATTTTATATGATATTTTATTTAGGTTAAACTGACTAAGTCGGCTGCTTCACTTAATAGAGGTATGTTAACCTTAATGTAAATTAATTGTTGCTTCTTGTAAGTCTCGTTTCACACGAGGAAGTTTTTGCTGCTCAAATTTGTTTCAATTCCCTTTTGAAACCGCCTGAATGTGCAACAAATTTTTTTTAATTTTTACTTTGATTTATAAGAATTATTTTTTTTAAGGTTTTTGCATTTAAAATTTTTATATTCATTTCAATGAATATTCCAATAATTTCATTAGTATAAGTTAGATAATTCTGTATGTGCAAATATTTATATGAATACTATCACTTTTATTCGAACAATTTTATTCGAATAACTTCTGCTTCATTTGATACTACGCCGCATGAAAAATATTTCTTTACTTCACGATATTGTAACTCATTTAAGATTTTTATTTTAATTTCAATCAATATTCAAATAATTTAAAAAAAATTGTTTTTCTACGCATAAATATTTATAAATATCAACAATTTTCCTATGAATAATATTGTCCGAATAATTTTTTTTAACATTTTTATGTGGCGCAAAAAAATATTTTTAATTCGCGATTTTGCATTTAATTTAAGATTTTCATTTTCATATTAATCATATTAATTTAATTTCTATTTGTACAAAAGTAAATGAATAATTTCCTGTGAATAATACTATCCGAATAATTTTTATTCGATTAACTTCTGCGCCGCAAAAAAAAATACTCGCTTACTCTACTATTTTGCATTCAATTTAAAATTCTTATTTTCATTTCAATCAGTATTCAAGAAATTGCATTCGAATAACTTTCATGATTTTCTTTAATATCTAAATATTTATAGAATATTATTATCCGAATAATTTTATTTCGAAATTTATTTTTACCGCATCTTTCTGAATTTCATTTCAGACTTTCACTGTAGTTTTAATCGCTATTCAAATAAATTCATTTAAATAAATTTCAAATTATATTCTTTTGCGTGCAAATATATAGACGAATAATTTAGCTGTGAGTGATATTTTCGCAATAATTTTTATTCGAACAAGTATATTCGATTATCTTATAATTCAATTTGATGCTATACGAAATAAAAGCTATTTTTCAGGATTTTTATTTTAATTTCCATCAATATTCGAATAATTTCATTTTAAATAATAAGGGAATAAATATTTATATATCCGAATAATTTTTATTCGAATTATATTTACCACACATTTTCGTATACAATATATTTATTTTGGTTTCAATTAGTTTTGAAACAATTTCATTCGAATAAATTTTCTGCGTGCAAGTATTTATGTGAATGCTATAATTTTTATTTGAAAAAGTTTATTCGATTAACTTTTGTTATTCTAATAATTTCATTCTTCTTATATGAATAATATTATCCGAGTAATTTTTATTCGAAGTGTATATTTTACTTCACCTTTTTATATTTATTTTTAAAATATTTATTTTAATTTTGATCGCTATTCATATAATTTCATTCGAATAGATGTGGTTTTTCGCTGCGTGCAAATATATATGCAAATATGTTCCCTATAAGTGGTATTATCCGAATAATTATATTCGAGTATCTTCTACTTCATGTTATGCGAAATAAAAAGTATTTTTTTTTTTACTTCACAATTTCGCATTTAATTTTATAATAAAACACTTCGTTTTTAATAAACCACTTCAATACTATGCGAATAATATCTATTCGAAAAACTTTATTCGATTGGTTGTATTCGAATAATATTTCCAGCATAACTTTTATCCAATTAAAAATCACTTAAAGGAGCTGCATATTGTTTTAATCGATGTCATATTGTTTTAATCGATGTCGAATCAACCCCCTTTTTTGCGCTCCAAACTGAAATAGTATTTGATTATAAACAGTTTCAGGCCCAGTTTGTAACATGCTAACGGCTTTCATAAGCTACATTAAGCTCGCCTTAATATGAAGCCTAAAATAACAGGTCGTCATTTGACTCCCTCTTCTGTAATAATCTTAAAAGCAATTAAGCCTCTTGTAAAAAAGTAAGAAAGAAAAAATAAAAAAATCGTTTTTATAGCATTTTTATTACTTAAAATTATGTATGAATATAAGTGTGTACGTGTGTATGTATGTATTTCTATACTTAAGACTGGCTTGTTAGTTTTTTTTTCTTTTTTTTTTCTTAAAGTAACTAATTAGAGAACCCTAATGATTTTATTATGTACTTGTTGTGAAATTGTTAAAACACGGTGAATTATTACGAAATAGTTCGTTCAACTGAAAGAGATTTAAATAAGTTGAGAGGAAAGTGGCCAAAATGCCAAATAATAAAACGCCCATTGAACACGATAAATCACATTGTAGACGGCTGAAAGTGTAGATGATGCGCAACCAGCAGACTTCTAAACGACCAGACAATGTAACAGGTGTATTCGGTTCCAGATGAGGCGGTTCTACATGTAGAGGTTCGTAATTTAAATCTAACGGTAGGCTGCCATAGGCTGCCTCGGTAGCGATGCGTAGTTGATAACGCTCCAATTGGACCATGCGCCTATAAAGCAGGGGTGGTAAAATAAAAACCAACGGTCCGGTTATAGTACCACCCACTACGTCCATCAAGGCATCAAAATTGGGCACAAATTCGGATATCATTACCTGTAGACCCACCACAGTGGATCTAATGAGAACACGTTTCAGGGAGAATACTAAAGATTGATTTTTTTTAAAATTAATTTAAAAAAAGTCAATTTAAATGTTGGTAGTATATTGTTTACCTTCGGATACTCTTAAGCAGTCTTCGATTTGTAGAAACAAAGCGGAACTGCCCACAGTAACGGAGAAGCAGAGTTGTATTGCAATTAATATCAGGAGGATGTATAATGGCAGGCTTCGAGGCAGAGATTCCAAAGCATTTTCCGCTATCATGGTGCCAAACTTATAGGCAGCTAGAATTGAAGCTAAAATCGCCATTGTCGATGTTGCTGAAATTAAAAACGTTTTTTTTTCAAATTTTTTTCTTTGGTATCAGTACTAAATAGAAAGAAAGGAAGCGTCTGATTGCATTTTATTCTAATTGAAAGTGGTCGTGTCTATCTCTTTATTGATGTGAAGTCAGGCATCAGTTTATTTTACTTTTTTATTGGGTACATAACGAGTTCCCAAACTTTTCTTACTCAAACTATTCGATTAGTCAGCATAAATGATGCGAGTTAAATATTACTGGAAATTGTTTTTATTTTGTGGAACATTAACCCTGGATGGCTACTTTTCGTCGAATCGAGGAAGCTCATTTACTCTTTAACATATAACTCATTTTATTTTGTTCAAATTCGTACCGAATTTTAAGAAAGAAAAGAAGTTTTTATAATGAAATACTTGACTAAAAATGATTTTGTTTATTTTCAACTTCAAAAATTCTTCCTCTAGATGCATATATTTTTGAAAATACTTCGTTTCTTTTTAACAAAGAGTAAGAATAGAAAAATGAAGGGTAACCATTCAGGGTTAATTAACTTTTATTAGATTTTTTAAGGAGGTTAAGGGATTTTTATTTTAATCGATTATTTTTTTCTTATTATCGATTTTTTACAATAGATTTTCTGCCGATCGATTATATAAATACAAAACGAATTTTGTAAGTAACCGTCATCTGTGGGATGCATCAAAGGACTAGTTCAGTAGTTTAGCAAATGTGAACCTGTTGCATTTTTTAGTTTGAAGACCAAAAGTTTTGCGTTCCATTTATTCTCTATAGTCATCAGTTAATTTTTTTTTAATTTAGTCAAATGTTAAACGATATACTGAACTAAAATGCTGTAACAAAAGTCATTTAAAGTTTTCGTTAAACCATGGGTTAAATAGATAATATTCTTGATTTAAAAATCGAAATCAGTGCTGATGCCTTCTGCCAGTGTGATGATTTATAATAAATATTCTAAATATTCAACTCTTAATAAAAATCGAATTTAATACAAATTAAAAATAATATTAAAATTCGCAGGTTTGAATTTGAGACGGAATAATAATTCTTGTCTTAGTATTTAAAAACATTTGTCGTCTCGTTAATTTTTGTATGTTTATCAGATAATTTGTATACGCATATTTATTTTGTCAAATTTTTAACGATACTACATGTTTGTGATAATAATATTTGGTGTTACATATTATATTTCTTTTGTTTGTTTTTGTTATCTAAATTCAAATTGTAGAGCATCATTTGGTGTGTGTTTCAGTTTTTAGTTGCAAGACCAAAAACAATTCTCTTTCTATTGTTGTAATAGAATATTTCAGAGTATTGAAAATTAGTGGTTGCATTTGGAAAAAGTGTAACTTTCGCTACATTAAATATGTACATAGTTGAGAGCTAAAACTGGAGCATTTCCGAACATAGTCTGGGTTGATAATATAAAAGCATGACTTTTAAATTTTAAATTTGTTTACTTATTAAATAAATATATTAAATTATATTTATACGATTTTTTACGATTTACTTTCAATAATACTTCGTTCGATACAATTTTTTTCTCATAGAAATCGTATGAAAAATTATAGGTTTTTTACAAATGTTTATCTTCAAACAAAAAAGTAATCGGTTCCTATCGGCTCGATGACACGTTCCTGCTTTTTTCAATTAATCGATTAATTATGTATTTATTGTTCAACAAATTCCATTAGGATCATGGACTAATTAAATAAATTCTCCATATCTCTAACCGCTGCAAGATGTCTAAATTCTTGAAATGATTTCTCTGTTCCATTGAAAATTGTGTGCCTCTTGACTTTCCACGTTTTCTCGAGCCCTGAGAGATCCACTCAGCATTTCATGGCAAATTTCGCTGTAAAGCTTTTCAAGAGTGTGGCCGAGTTTTTTGTATTTACGTCTAATTGAAGTAGTTGTTTCTCTGCAACTACTCTTGGCCACCATATTTTTCAAATATTTCGCAGGCATTTATTGGAAAATGCTTGCGGCTTTTTTATATTTTCGTTAACGGACCAAGTGTCGGAATTATGAAACAGATAAACATTTACCCCTAATCTAGCCTTAACTACAACACCAACAAAAATAATAAGGCTCTTAAGACAGATTCTGGTTAGATGGCACTAAATCGTTAATTTTCCTGATGTCGCAAAAGTTTACGTCTGCATTTTATTTTGGGAGGAATAACATTTTTAAGATGCGAAATGGTTTAAACATTTTTTTTAATATAAATTCTTGCGGCCTATGAAGTGTGCTGATTTTGGGCACTCGACTATATATATATATAACAATTGGAAGGTTGCAGATAAGGTCTAGAAAGAACCTAGGAGTTCTGCCGCCACTTTCAGAGGTCACCTCGTGAACGGTAGACCAACAAAGAAAATCGTACTCTTCCAAAAAAAATTTATTATTTTGTTGATGTTGTTGGTTTTATCTTTTATAATAATATTATTTTATTTTTTCGGACTGCTTCTTAGGTAAATGCATGTGGTGATTACAGGTCATGACAATATTATTGCTTCAAATTATTCTGACAGGCTTAAACCAAAAATGGGCCCTTGACAAATTGTTCATACGGATAATAGTAAATTCAATTTTTTTTCAAAACTTACTAGCGATGCCGTAGAAAGAAGCCCAGCCCACTTTATTTTTCTCGCGCATATCGATTTGTAGAGTCAGCAGCATGGGATGAATATCAAATTGAAAGGCTAAAATACTGTAACCACTTAGAATTCGTAAAAGCGGTGGTAAATCTAAAATGGTAGAGTACAAGTTATTGCAGAACAATAAATCGACATAAAAATACTGAACTGAAGCTGACACCTTCGAAGGGTTTACCGATGGGTAGAGCCTCAAATAAGCAAAACCAAAGTAAAAGCACAATCACTATCATGACTACAGCTGAGAAGATAACCAGACTTCTGCAAGTTAAGCATAACAAAAAAAGGAATTAATATTTAATTACAACAACTTTTAGGCAAAAAAGCTTAAAAGCCATGTACCTCATGTTTTTCGGACTGCCCAACCAAGCCATGGGACATAAAAATATGCCGATTATAATCGCCCAATAACAAAATGAAAACTCAAAGCGGCCGTCAGTGATGCGATCTCCCACCAACTCCAAGTTTTGAGAAGCCAAAACAATGTTGGGTATACCATTGGCAAATATGCTGACATTCAACAGGATTGTAACTAAAAAACTAGCATATGGTCCATAGGCCAAGTTAGCAATTGCAGCGTACGGATATCTGGCGAACAAAGTGAAAGATATATGTATTTACAAATTTAACCGATTCAGCATTATATTTTACATACCTGCTTCTATTGCTTATAGATGTATCCAAAGACTGTGCCATGGTCCAACATTCGCTTAGCAGAAATGATGTATAAATTTGCAACACTACCACCGATATCACCAGTGCTATGCCAAAGAAGCCCAACTCAACCAGCAGAGATGGCAGGGTGACAAACGGAAATACACCAAACATATCGATTACATACAAAATTGCTATAAATAAGGATAAATTCGATTCGTTTTCATCCCTGGCGTTGGCATGAAGATGAGGCAAAGCACTAAATCTCGAACGCGATAAAAACGGCAGTTGATCATTTGGTTGCTTGTAATCATGTCGATAATGACGTTGTTGTTGGCTATGTTGTGGGGTATTGGATGGACGTAGCCATTCTACACGCTTGTTAAAAAACATGACTTTTAAATTATTTTCAAATAAACTTTCGATAAACTTGGCTAATTACATGCACAACTTTACACTTGGAGCATAAATTATAAACTAAAGCCTGAAGCCATTCATGTTGCAGCAACACAATAGAAGTGTTATACTCGTTGTTTCTATTTGTTTAGTATTTTTATTTTCTCCAACGCATATATCTGTTACATTTCACTCTGCTTTGCATCATTTCTAATGTTCATTTTGCTGCCGAGGAAGGTAACCTAATTGGAAAATGGAAAAATACAAAATATTTTCAAATATTATTCCACTCTTATTGTGTAACTATTTGTCAATGTCACGTCCAGACACGGAAGTGCTAATTTTTTAACAGCATCTTTCAATATTCAAGACCTTTCAGGCTATAAGAAGTAGGTAATTGTTATCCACAAGGACTAGTTATGTATCCTGCATTTGGTATTGTCTTGAATAAAGGGGAATATTCATCTACGAAAAAATTAAATCAATTATGCTGATATTTATTTCAGCATAATGGCGCTGATATCGCCGATATATTCAAAATATTTTATAATTTTTTTTTTTGGTATCTATTAAAAAACTTTTAAAATTATTGCAAAATTGTAATTAAATCTGATTTTAAATCTTTTTTTTTGTATTGTTTTCTTCTCGCAAAGGATAAATAACCTACAAGAAATGTCTTTAACTATAGAACTTGAAGGATAGTATTAGGAGGATCGAGGGTAAAAATTGGGAAGAACGATTTTCCGGTAGCCGATCAATTATTTATTAGTTTATTTTACCGACACGTGCTCCCTTTAGTGTAATAAACGATCTTTGACTTCAAATAACCCCATAAACAGAAATCTAATTAAAAATTTATTCTAATTATGAAAACGAGTGAATAGACGACTGCTGAGCATCTATTATCTGAAGTGTCAATCAAAAAGGGGTTATCCAAATGACATTGTAAAGCATCTACCAATAGGAAGCTGCATCTGTCAATTTAGTCTGATTTGCCATATTACAGTGGGTGGATATGAACAGCATTCAAATCATTTTATCAAAAAGTCATGTTCAGCGCTGAGGCTGATTTCTGGATAAATGAAAACATGAACAAATTCACGAGAGATTCAAGATCGTATCTTGGCAAATTCACTGTTTGGTATCGATTGCTGAGTTGGAAATGCCCATATGAATGTAAAAAAAGATATGTTTTTGTCAAAAATTCACAAAACTAAACCGGAAACCAGAAAATCTTTTTCATGGTGCACACACTCACAGAAATCTGGATATATAACAAATGTAAGGCCGCATAAGTCTTTTATGGATTCTTGTTGCAATCAAATTTGACACAATCAATTGCATGTTATTGAAATATTTACTGAAACAGATTTCATTTACATATATGTAATACATATTATTGAGGACTCGTAACGCGTATTGTTTCCGACCTAAAGAGGGGATTTCAACCAGCTGTAGATTGTGCTCAGTTGGAAGACAATAACTTTAAAATTGTGTATATTTTTATTTGGATTTGTTCTATTGTATAAATTTAAAAGGAATAGCAAAATATAAACTCTATAGTTAAGTAAATCAGACTATCTCAATTTAAACTAATATTTTCACTCATATCGTATTAAGCAATTTTGCTAAACAATAACGGCTTATCTGCATAACTAAAGTCAATTGTAAATTATAGTCAATACGCTAATTGAGACGCCTTCCCTTCTGGGTTTTATATGCATATTTTAATCTACATTTAGTAGGTGCCCTTATCGTAGTGAAAAATTGCTCCAATGTTTTTATAACAAATCTATGTATTACAATTGTTGTTATTGTAATGCTCATCATAACTATACTTATGACATTGACTTGTATTAAGCGTAAAAATATTTCTACGCTCTGAGATGATTTGAGTAGATAGACACAACAGACAGACGGTCTCTGCATATCGCTCTTATCATATTGACAGCTTGGAAAATAGTTTAAGTTTGTGGCCAATGTAAATTGCAATTGTTTTAATCGTGTTATTTTCAAATTTCTTCACTATTTTGCGACAAAAGGCCCTGAGTTACAGAACAGTGATGTTAAAACCATTTTTCAATAAACTTGTAAACCTGGAATCTACACATATTTTCTTCTGGACCAGTTCATAAAATTACAAATTTTTTAATAAAATAAATTTTAATTATTAATATAAATTAACATTATTAAAACAGGCTTGAGTTTTTTAGTAAAATTTTTTTAAAATTTTTTGCATACATTCAGACAGTCCCGCCATCACTTGGAAATATTATATGTGACTGGCTTAACTGGATTAAAAATATATTTATGGATGCATACATGCATGTATATTTTATAATTGATTTGATTTACTTTACCTTTTGGAAACAGTTTAATTGTCAACAATTAGCAAGTGTGTGAAACCAGGGAAGCCCTTGATTTACGTACAGAACTAAGTGAACTTAAATTTACAGCGCCAGAACAGAAGATGTTTGTTAGTTTAACTCTAAATTCTTTGTGCTTCTGTACACAAGAAACCCCAAAGAAAGCGAGTCAATAAACTCTATGAACTTTAAACAATATTAAATGAAAATCAGAAAATGCAAATATAAAGAAACCAAAACAAGCATAAATGAAATAGCAGAGAAAGAGAAGGAAAAATGTTATACAAAATTTTACAACAATTATAAAATAATATATCACATTACAAACATGAGGTAGACATTCACACTGGGGTCGATGGGTAAAAAAAAATTCAAAACTTGTTATGAATAATATTATTGTTTTTTATATATAAATTAATTACATCATCATGGAAGCTGCTTACTCGACTGACCAGTTGTAGCATAACTGTAAAGCAGATTTTCATTGACAGTTATGACGAAAAATCAGTTTCACTAAAAATCAAAAAATTATTCGTTATATAACGAAGTTGATCATAAGTACAATAAAAAATATTTAAGTTCTTTACGTGAGCATGTATACATTGCGTCCCAAGTTCCAAGATATACATACGAGTATATAATATTGGAAGTCATGAGATCCAATTTTTATTAATTAACACATACAATTATGTATTACCAACGCCATGATCTTGTATGAAAATATGTTACACATATTTTGTTGTACACTGTTAAATATCTTGTCTTATCCAACAATATTGATAAAACGTGTATATGTAGTTTAAAAGATATTTTCGTCGAATATGTAATGTGGCACGTAGCACCGTCCTATTGAAAAAAACATATCGTGTCGAAATCTTAGTGCTTTTTGTTGATAGTGATGATCTGGTCAACATACACGGTCTCCTGCACATCCCCATGGATAGCACCGTCAGTGGATTCAAATTTATCAATTGCATTGTAAATTGTCCTCGCAGTGTTTACGGTGCGTTGCCCGAACAGTAAAACTCGTTTTGAAAAACATTTTCCTTATTTGCACCTGGTGTTGTCCTCCAGTATTTTTCCTCGCCCATTGTGCACTTAACCACTCCAACTAATTCAGCAAGAAATATGGAAAAATAAATTATTTATGTGATCCACAATAACACCAGCAGCAGCAGAAAAATACAAGAAACTTTAAATGACAACAATTAAGCAAAAGCTACAACAACAATAACAATTAAAATATTCAGTCTTTTTATGCTGTTTTTGGGGCAGTAGATTTATGTTGTTGCCATTCAATTTGAATATTGGTTGGTGGCTGGCCAACTGTTTTGTTGTTTAGGTGATTTGTTCGTTTCCTCTTCAAATGATAACAATCTGTTTATTTGCTTTTGAAGTTCTTTAGCACAGTAAAAGGGTTCATTGGCACTTTCCACTCACACTGAGATTCATTTCAGTGACTGTTGGGTAAGCAATCATCCGAGCAGGCTGCCACTGACTTAAGTCTAAGTTAAGAATTTTATTTTTCTTTTGAAAATAAACCATAAAATGCTAAATAAATAATCATCCCAGTAAGAAACGTATAAAAGCCAAATTCAATTCATTAAAAAAGTAACGTTTCTTTCTATTCGTGTGATTTTTTTTTTAACTATAATTTTTTTCTTTTGTTGTCATTTCTTCTACCTGTTTCTCTAAAAGAACTTAAAAGTTTTTGGCGTTTTAGTTTCACCTTTTTCATCATTATAAAAGTTTAAAAAAATAATTATATAATTTTTTAAATGCTTTTAATAGAGTTGAATTTTTAATTATAGTTTTTGGCGTGCGTTAAAATTATTTGAACAAAATGTTTTTGTTATAATTTTTTGTTTTACTTGGGAGTTACATGATTCAGTACACTCGCACTTTTTCAGTAACACACTCGTACTTTTTAAAAGCTGAAACCACTTTGTTTTCAATTCCTCAATCAAGTTACTATTTCAATTCGCTTCTAACCAACTAATTTTCTTACAATTACCTATTCTATAGCCCTAATTTTGTATTGCAACAAGTTCTTAAAGGCAACCTTGAAAATTATTGTCGCCAACACGTTGATAAATTAAAATAAAGTATCCAAAAATATTCAGCTGCAAAACGTATACAAGGAATTGAAAATCTCATTACAAAATAGGTTTGATCTAGAGTTGTGTCTCTCAACTCTAACATCACTACAATCAATGATTTTAACCTCAGCCCTGTGCGTTTGTTTTCATTTCATATATGAACTTGGATCTTCGTATAGTTTAATTTTAAAAAAAATTGCCTACTAAATCGATTTGCAAGCAAAATATAATTTTCGATATCTCTTAATAAACATTCTTATATTTGCTTATTTACGTCTACTATAGTTTTGCAACGGTTGGAAGAAAATTATGTTTTTATATTTTTGATTTAATTTTCCTTTTATATTATAGAAGTCCTTAAAACTCTACAAAATAATAATAACAATAATATTTGTTTTTGCATCTTCGTTATCGACCTAAATAAAACAATATTTATAAAAAAAATTATATAATATGAATTATATCAACAGCGCTTTCTTCTGGCTCTTAACTAGTTTCTACGCTTAACTAAATACAGGTTCAAAATATTAAAAAAAATATCAAGATTTTACTTATATACGCTTCAGTTTAAGTCATTTAAAAGTAAACACCTCTCTGTCCCATTTCTATTAGAATTCTTCCGCAGTTTTTCTTTTATTTTATGATAGAACGCCAAACATGCTTCAAAAAGTCTTATTTATTTTAAAATTGTGACTATAGTAACACACCGTTTGAATCTCTAATTTTTATTAGTTCAGAATTATACAAATTTTGGTATATTAAGATGTGAGATTTAAAAGGATTCAAAAATTTTGCAAAATCGACGATATTTTTAAACTTGTCGTGTGTACAACAAAGTTATATAAATATTAATGAAAACGCCCAAAAGAATTATGACTTGAATAAAAAAACACATTTAACTGGATAATAAATTTACTTTCTAATTATATGATATACATACATATGCGCATAAATAGTAAAATATGTTAAAACAATTCATTGTAGTCTTTTCTTTGTAACCCTATTTCAGAGACAGTCAGATCCTAAGACATTTTCCTTTCGCTCATTAATTAACGATTTTTCTTTTCAAACGTTTTCAGCCATTTTTAATTTCTTGGATTTCATCTGTTGAATATATAAACGACAAACAAATAAAAATAATATTTAAAAGATATAAGTATATAAAACTCACAACTTACTTCATTATTATCCAATACAGCTTCTGTAATGCCACTGCTAGTTGTTATTATTTTTACCGCTTGTCCTGGGGCAGCAGAGGGTTTCTTATTTTTATTATTATTTTGCCGCAACAATTTTCCAATTACACCAGCACCATTTTTATCGCCACAACAAAAGACATTGGCTGCAGTCAATTTTCTGCGATTATCTAAATTATTGCTATCGTTTATTACATTTTTAACTGATGAAAAATCTATTCCATCCATATGCTCTTCATCATCATCATCATCTGAAGGTGTTGTCTCATTTGATGATGTCTGCATATTTACATATTGTTCTTCTTGATTGATGTTAGCAATATCGATTAGTTTGTCCTGCTTTGAGGTTCTGGTTAGTAATGTTATATACTTACTAATAATCCAAGAAAATGCAGCATGAATAGAAGTTATTTACAATCAATGATTTGATGTTATCATTTACATTTCTTAGTTTAAGAATTCTGAATGGTTTTGTGTAATGAAAATTAATATGTTAATCAGCTATTTCGCAAAGTTTTATTCCGTTCGGAAACTGAATTATTCTCTATTTCAGTTTGACGGTAAATGAAAGAATATTACGGAACGAAATAATTTTTAGCTGTTTTCATTATTCGTTTTGTAAGAAACGGATTTTAACCCTGCGACATGACCAAATATTGTACCGCTCGCTCACAACTGAATACCATCAAAGTAAAAAGAACATAATTTAAACTCACTCACTTCTTTTTTAATTAGAATAGTTTTGAAGTAAACGAACGGTATATGAATCAATGAGAAAATATAATTTAAAAATGTTATAGAGCATATTTAAAGGCGAAGATAAAAATCTTGATATGCCACTATTTTTAGTTTCGAATACAAATTAAAGTACATTGAACAAATTAACCAAACCTATTTTTTCTTTTTTAAAGTACAATATACATACAGAAATATATACATGTATGAAAAATATCACAATAAAATGTTTTAAGTCTTTTTAGATCTTAATAAGTTTCAAATTTAACACCATCAACTCACGCTCCATATATAGTTTCCAGTTAAGATCGGTTAAAGTATTATGTTCAGGTCCTGGCAAAGTTGAATGGGAATAGTTTGAGGACAACAACAATTTGATGTTTACTTTCTTATTGCTATTAACATAATTTTCTTTAGTATAACCATTATTTGTGGCATTGATCGTAGTAGTGATATCAGTGCTAATGCAACGATCTGAAGTGTCAGAAATAGTAGTGCATTTTATGGTATTACAGCAAGAACATCAGCTAGAGTTGCTTTTTAGTGTAAATATAAAATATTAAAAATATAAAAGTTTTTTAAAAATATTCAAGCTGATAAAAGCAAATACATACAAAAAATGCAATATGTTTAAATAGAAAAATAACAAAAACAAATTGATGACTCACAATGTGTATTGTTTTGGTTGGGTAAAATGTTCAATGGACGTATGCACGTATATATTAAGAAGATTATGCAAATGGTTATGAGATAGAATGATCGTGACTGAAGTTTTTATTAAAAGGGGAACATTTTTGAACAACATGCAAAGGCAAATAGTTTAAAATAATGCATGAAATTGTTACACTTACGCAGTAGATTGGTATAAGCCAAATTTGTTTATATATTCCAAAACCATATCGTCTATGAGATATTTACATGATTGACCACGACTTAGAAGACGTCGTATCATAGTCGAACTAACTTCATTTGATACCCAATTAGTAACCAATGTTATATTACGCTATAATATTGAAGAAAACATATATTATCAAGTAGTCCAAGTATGAAGTACATATTTTAGCTTACTTGATATTTTGTTAAAGTATCGGAATCAAAAATAAATTTTTCTGGATTTGAGCCACTGCGTGATATAACTACCAAACCATGATTGCATATAATATCCTCAATCTAGATAGTAAAGAACATATATGTAACTATTTTATACTCCTATATATTTAATGTAAATAATATAAATCAAACGCATATGTAAACGATTCAAATATACTTATATAACTTATATAACTTACGTCTTCATCTGACCACAATCCAGGAACAGCAAAAGATTCCAGCAAATCTCCACCACATAAGAGTTTCAATTGCACTGGATCACGACGTTCCCTCAGACTAGGTGGTAGCCAGCTGGGTGTATAATAATCACCGCCATTCATATTATCTAAATCCGGAGAATTAATATAGTTGTTCATAAAATTTTGATGATACTGTAAAACAGCTTGTGTACGTGACCAGCCGTCTTGTTGAGTTTCCCAGTCCGATAAGCGAATCCAAGAGGACGACTGTAAAGCTAATTTAACCATAGAGCAACGATGTTTGCCTGGTGCCAAACCCTTTTTCGCGTATGCATCATGTGTAGGGGACACAATGCCACCAATCACTTTGTGAGTACCATGCATTTCGAAATAGTCTTTGGCAATTTCTATCCGAAAATGTTCTCATAAGAATAAAAGGTAGTTACAGTTATTCTCTAATGTTAACTTACCAAACATACGAAAATGCATTGGTGTTGGAGGACTGAAAGATCCACAAGCGATAAGAACTATTCTTGGTAATAATCGATTTGATGTTTCTTCCAAAAACGACATTCTTGAATATATGTTTCATATGCTTTTACAGACAATTAATAAATTTTACAAGATTTATTTGCTGATTTAGTTTCGATATGAATTTACGAAGTAAATTTCATCATCAGCCAAAAAATTATTTTGTTTATTATTGCAAGGCCGTTTCCAGAATCAATGACATATGTTTGTATCAATATGAAAGCTTTGATCTATGAAATAGCAGATTATTAAACGGGCTGCTCGCGCACATGTCGAATTAATGACAGGTAAGATTATAAGGCTACGTAGTCAACAGCTGTGTGAAGGTTACCATGAACTGAACTATCAAAAACTATTGGAAATGTTACATGTTAACTTTTTTTTTAATGTTAAATATGTTTAAAAGCATGACAGTATTGTACATCACTCAATACCAATATGAGAATATTGCATTTAAATCAATATATTAAGAAGATAAGCAGTCATTAGCTTTATATAACCAAAATTTCTTCTTTTTAGAAGACGACTATGTTTTTTTTTCGTTTTGTACGCAATCAATGCGAATTAATGCCAAGTAGCCTCATTCCAATTCATCTTAACAGCTCTACCAATATGTTAAAATATACCCAAATATTATTTCACAGTAGCTCCCGTACCATACATTAGTAAATAAAATGTTGCATGTTTCTATCAGATATTCCAGTTGGCTAGTCAATCTTGTAAAAAAAAATTGGGTGTAATATTCGAATTGGCACCAGTACGATATGAATTATGTACGATGGTGAATGTTTTTGACGTATAAACACTGCAGCAGCTATCAGGAATTTTCTTATAGGAAAGTAAACTCTAATATAAAATAATTCAGCAGAGAGGAATTTCTTCTATATATTTGGGATGAATATACCCACTAGCGCTGCCACATATTTAAATTTTTTAAATTTGACAGCTTTCAGTCCATCAATATGGCGTCGTCGTGTTAAACGTCTCCTACATTCAGTGTTTGTGTGTGTTTGTGAAAAAGGAAAATTTACTTTTGTTGTTAGAAGTTAAACAAGGAAAAACTATAATAATTGCAACAAAGTTCAGTAAATTTATAGTGAAAAATACGTATATATATATACAAATATGTCATTATAGTTTAATCTCAAAAAAGAAAATCTGCTTTTTCCTGGGCAAAAACTAAATGAAGATGGATTTGTGCAACAAATGTAAAAGTTGAAGATGGCCAGTGATTGAAAAATCTGTGCGAAAATAAGGAGACGAAGAAAAGAAATACATGTATAAGGCAGTTGCTGAGCCAAACAGCGATTGCAGTAAACGACAGAAAAAATAAAAATCAGAGGCGACGGCAACTTTAGAAAAAACACCTTCGTTATAAGAAAAATTTCTAAAATAGGAAAAAAAATACCCATCATAATTACCACGGACCAAGGACTTGAAGATTAAATGGCACTAGTAACAGTACAACGTTCACCAAGTGTCACTGGCTCACCACAATGTTCCAACTCGGTAAGACCTTTCAATAAACTGTGTGCTTGTTTGTATTTGCTCCTAAATGTCATAGCATTAATACAAAAGAAGACAATTTTTAACTATTCATTCGGAGATTGGTTGTATAAAAAAATTAAAAGACTTATTGGTTTAAATATAAAATGTACGTAGCATTTATATAAAAATAGTATTTGTAAAAAGGGTGTATTATTCATTCATATATTCTTATACAAACAATATACATTTTGTAGCTTTAATAAAATTAAAAAAGTCTATACGTCGTTGTTTAATCGTTATGGTATGATTTTCTTCATTGTATGTGCACAAATAAGGCAAAAAGTGCGAGTTGCGCAAATACCCACAAAAAATTACTCATTTCTTGCATTTCTTCTATTTGTTTTATATGGCTGTATTTTCGTTTTTGTTTTGTTTTTGATGTTGGTGCTTTAAGTTCTTTTTATTGATGGTCTGGCAAAGTGAGAATAAACCACATTTGTAGTACATGCATATATAATAAAAAACAAAAATTTGGAATATATACATATGTATGCATTTATATTAACGATTATAACATTTGCGTATAAAGATACGTATGCTAATTAATATATATGGGAAGTACCAAAAAGAATTGTTAAAGACCTTTTTACATGAGTAGTATCAATATACTCTACTCCGATTAAGAAAAATTTAAATCCTATATTATACCTTGATGTAGGGTTTTGAAAGCCTTTATTTGTGAAATATAATGTTGTACATGATATAACTTTTTTAGTATACATATTTCAATACTCTGTTTGATATTAAGCTGGATAAAAATTGTCTCAATAGGTAATAAGACTTTAAAACCAGTTATGCAATTTACAAGATATTTTATATTATAATATCCAGTATCGTTCTCAAAACAAAAATATTTAACGCATCATTTTTCTGTATTGAGAATTTTCTTTTAAATACATGTAATGATAAAATATATAAGGAGGATTGGGAATCAAAGAAATAGTAATTCTATTACTCTGTAAGGAGTTTTTGTAAATAGTCTGAACAATAAATAAATATAGATAGCTACTTATTCCTAAACCTAAAAATTTACAATTATTTGTTGGAATATGCATAAATATGAACGTACATTTTATATAAATAATGAAAAAATTTCGCATGTGCCCGAAGAAGTAGAAGAACAATTTATCTTCTCTTTCCTGGTTCAGATTAAATTTTATAGTTTATTTTAGCTCCATATCAAGATTGATTTAGCTCGGTTCAATTGCAAATCTGGTCCCACTATGCATACATGTGTTCGTATATTGTTTTACTTTCATAGGTATAAGCATCCTATTAGGCTTTTAGTACAAACAAATCAAACTCTCTTTCTCTTGTGCTCTGATAATCTCTTATAGAATTTGGTTTTATTTTAATAATTTTCATTTTCACACCATCGTGATGATAGTCAAAATATTGTTTGACCTTGTCTCCACTAATAAGTTGATGGTCTTATAAATTTATTTATATTATATTTTTGTTTGCCTTGAATATATTGTAAACATTAACGTTTAAGTGGCTATTCATTATTTACGTTTTTCTTCTCTATTTAAAACAAAATTAATCATATTGGCAATATTTTTGTATTATTGATAAGATTTATTGTTTTTTTTTTTCCTTTGTTTGGCTTGTTAGTTAAAAGAATCGTTTTTAGTTTTTGCAAAAACATAACGCAATATCTTTCATTACTACATTAATGTACAAACTCTGTAATCATTTTACACAATTCGTGAATTGCTTTTTATTTTATAAGCATCTGCTATAATTCGTTTCGATTGATCTAATAAAATATATAACAGAGTCAATAGGTAACAATGATGATGATTCATAAATACTAACTCCCCTATTTATTTATTGCTTCATCCATATTTACTTCATATACATATTTACCACAATTTAAATCATTATACATATCTAACATTAGACTAGATAAGGTCTGATGTTTCTTTAGTACTCTTTTTTAACTTCAGCTATTCATTACTTGTTTCAAATATATAAAAATATTTGATATCTTTGAATATTGTCAATAGCAAATATGTCAATATACACAAATGCATATGAATTTAATTACGTATATTCCTGTGTAAAACATAATGGGTTAGTTTTTGTTTAATTCATCGACGTAATACTCTATCGCCATACATCTATACGCACATACATATGTAAATACATAATACGAAATTATAAATATGTGTTTTGTAAGACCTGACAAATACTTATTTTGCCTAGAAGATATCCAAAATCGTATATTTTGCTTGGTTTAGAAGATTTAAAACATCAATGGTGTATTTTCTTTATAAAACTAGTCCAATAATGATATCAGCAATATAAAATATAATTGCAAATTCTTAAAAATAGGGGGACTGACTTAATTATAAATATATGAGTTCTAACTCCTACTCTGGTGTATGTATGTATGTATTTCAAAAGTCTAAGCTCACGTTGTATTTGATGAAACGCTCTTCAATTCAAGCTTGTTTGTTTAGCAGTGATTATTCTTAGCACCGGCAATGAGACAAGCAGGCAGGCAAATCATTCATAATAAAAATATCTAATAAAATTGTATACTAATTGTATAAATCTGGGAATAATAAGAAAAAAGAAATCTGATTATTTCGAATATGTATGTATTAATTTTTCTTTTCTGCTGTAAACGTCGAATTCAGATCAAAGTCTAGACTTAAATGTTTTGATAACTGTAATTAACACGTTTTCGAAAAAAATTCGATTTCGATTTTTTTAAAACCTTTTAAATTTGTAATACTACTTTGGGAAATCATTATAATTTTTGATATAATGAAATTCGTAATTTTCGTATGTTTTGATAAAAAATAAGCTTTCGCCATTTGGAAATAATTATTTAGATATTTGGAATAAATTAAATTTTTTTAATATTCCTGAAAGTACTAATATATTCTTAATACTGTAAAAACAAAATAAAAAATTTACGAAGTATAATGAATGCAAAACTAACAAATAGCTCGGATTCTAGTATGCAGCTAAACCCATACTGATTGGATGCTATAAATTGCACCAATAATTTTTATTATCACCACCTTTGCAATAGGATTAATAAAAATTCTACGAGTGTGAAAGATTCAAGTATTCATTAAATGATTATATCAATATTAAACTTTTTAAAACTATTTACTTGGAAAAAACTATTACTGTTTTCAGAAAGTCGAAATAAGTATAACATATTTATATTTATAGGATAGCGAGTCAGAGGAAGATGAAGGCAGCAAAAATGAAAAAAGCGAATGTTTCTTTGCTGGCAAAGGCACCGCATTAGTATTAGCGCTCAAAGATATTCCACAGCATGCTGAACGTCGTTTGAGTACGGATTCAATAAGATCAACAAACAGCACACAAAGTAACAACTCTGATATACAACAACACTTACAATCGATGTTTAATTTGATTAAACATGAGGAAACATTAAAAATGGTAATATATCTTCATTATTATAAGCATTGGTATACTTAAGAAAATTAAAAAAAGAATAGTGATCAGTGAGTTCTTTTTATGACTTTGATATTTTAAGCTTCTTACTTAGCTAGTGGAAGTTTGAAATAAATGTCTTTATGTATTCTAAGAAATGTTGGGTAAAGTTTCCCTGATGATCTGCATTAGCCCCAGTGAAATACGCATAGGAACTAGCTAAAACCCCTCATTTGATCACTTTGAATTTTTTAGAAAGATTTTGGGAAAAAAGAATCAGCACATAATTAAAATTAAAGAGTTTTAAAAAATTACAATTCCCAAAAATATGTACTAATATGACAAATTTTATTATTCTTGTAATATTAAAGGCTGTTAAACTAGAATCGCAACGTGCTAATCGCACAAGGTATTTAGTTATTGCATCTCGTTGTTGTTATCGTTCTACAACCACCGAAAGGCGTAGTAAAATAATTCGTCATAACTCAGCTAGAATAGCATCTACATCGTCATCATCAACAGTGTCCCCTGCATCTGCATCTGTACCCCCACCAATAGTAGGTGCAGCACGTCAGTTATCAGTTGAAAGTAATAAACCATCTTCGCAGCATTTACAACAGCTTCAGCAGCAAATTCAGCAAATAGACGACAATTGGGTAGAAATGCGTGATAAAAGGGTTTCATTAAACTCGAATGCCTCGAATCGTCAAAGTCTTAAATGTGATGCATCTGATAAAATATCTGCTTCGGGTGATAGTAAAAGTAGTTCCACCGCATTAACGCAAACAAATGCCAACGTGAATACTACGCCTGGTTCCTCCATAAACCTTGCCACGACCAATAATGCCCCCATTAGTCAAGATTGCGTGGGTGTTGAAGAATCTTGTCTGCTTGGTATTGATTGTAATGAACGAGCAACAATTGGTTTAGTTGTACCTATATTGGCTGATACTACCATACATTTAGATGGTGATGGGTAAGATAATATGTCCCATTTGATTAATTTGTTATTACTGTATTTCTCTTACATACAGTGGATTCAGTGTTTCTGTTTACGGCAAGACTCATATTTTTAAACCAGTTTCAGTTCAAGCAATGTGGTAAGTTGAACGAATTTATAAATAAATTTATAAATTTTACAATTCAGATAAAAATATTTCGATTTGAAGGTCTGCATTGCAAACTCTTCATAAAGTATCTCAAAAGGCTCGTGAGAATAATTTTTATCCTGGTGGTCCTTCACATGATTGGCTTTCTTATTATGAAAGTCGCATAGAATCAGAACAATCATGTCTCAATGAGTGGAATGCCATGGATTCAATAGAAAGCCGCCGACCACCTTCACCAGATGCCATACGAAATAAGTAAGTTATTGTTTTCGCTGTTGCTTTTTTAATTAAAATTTAATTCGTGTTGATGTTCTAATAACTTAGACCCACTGCTAAGGAAGAAACCGAAAGTGTGATTAAGATGAAATTAAAAGAAATTATGATGTCTGTTGATTTAGATGAGGTAACTTCTAAATATATACGCAGTCGTTTAGAGGAGCATTTAGATATGGACCTAGGGGAATACAAATCATTTATTGATGAGGAAATGTTAATGATACTAGGTCAAATGGATGCGCCCACCGAAATATTTGAACATGTTTATTTAGGCTCAGAATGGAATGCTAGTAACTTGGAGGAGTTACAAAAAAATGGGTAAGTTCTAAAGCGTAGCTACTGATTATATTTATAAGCACTCAATTTTGTAGCGTGCGACATATTCTAAATGTAACCCGTGAAATTGACAATTTCTTTCCGGGCATGTTTGACTATTTAAATGTACGTGTCTATGATGATGAAAAAACTAATTTACTCAAGCACTGGGACAATACATATCGCTATATAACGCGAGCCAAAGCTGAAGGCTCAAAAGTTTTAGTTCATTGTAAAATGGGGGTCAGCCGTTCGGCCTCTGTAGTAATAGCATATGCTATGAAAGCCTACAATTGGGAATTTCAAAAGGCCTTACAGCATGTTAAACAACGACGTAACTGCATAAAGCCCAATAAAAATTTTCTGAACCAGTTGGAAACCTATCGGGGAATGTTAGATGCCATGAAAAATAAAGAAAAACTGCAGCGCAGTAAAAGTGAAACAAATTTAAAGAGCTCAAAAGACGCACGCCTGCTTCCAGGTAGCGAACCCACACCTCTTATACAGGCCCTAAACCAATCGAAATCTAAATCGGGTGGAGACACAACTGACGTAGATTCGGTTGTCAGTGTGACGTCAATTAATGTACCAGAAGTTGAAACGTTATCAAGACCTACAGCACGTAGTGAATACAAGCACAGACGCTTTGTAAGAAGATCGAGCAGCACCTCTCCCCGAACTATACAGTCACCATTGGCTACTACAATTGTGATGAAGCAGCAGTCACAAAGCTTAGAGAATTTAACACCAGATCGTAGCATAGCAGATGAACCAAAAAATATGCGTTTTCCTGGGAGCAATGGAGAAAATTATAGTGTAACACAAAATCAAGTCTTGCATATACAAAAACATACGCCTCCTTTAAACACATCATTGTTTTTAGCTTCTTTGGCACGTAGAGATGAACAAAAGATGCAAACATCTCCTTCCTCCTCCACTTCAGTACGTACAATAGTGTATGATTTGGAAAATCATCAAACACACGATCCGACGCGTAAAGTAGCAGATGATCGTAAAACCTTAAATTTGCCATTTGATAAAACTGCCGAAGAAGAAGAAGACTGCACGCCTGAAAACGGTGTAAAAAGTTCAGAAGGCGATGGCAATAGCAGTACAAAAGTCGTTAGTCCTGTATGGACGTCTTCGGCTAAATTGATAACACAAACATCGAACATCGTCGCCACAAGTACATCGCCATTTATACGGGAGGATGCGATTCAGAAGCGTCAACACAATCGCAAGACGCAGTCATGGGCTGCTACTAGTGGTGGTATTGTAATGGATGCTACCACCAGAGGCTCAAACAGCAGCATTGATTCGATCTCAACTCAATCCTCAGCATCTACCTCTGTGGCTTCTTATGAAGGTATTGTGCGAACTCGTTCCCGCCAAAGAGAATTACCTTCTCGCCATGCCTCCTGGGGCTCCGGTGACAACCGCTGCGGAATGCCAATACGCAATAGTTCCTGGGGAGCTTTTGATACCAATCGCAACAGTTGCCAGTATAATTTTATTCAGCATACAAATGCTAATGCCATTTTTGAAGGTCAAATACATGAAATTAACCCGAGTAATAAGACTGCTTCGGTCGAAGTCCGATCAACTCATTCTCAACATCACTTCGGTACGGTGA